>OY998153.1:10582622-11182622 GCA_963921925.1 Sphagnum tenellum | reverse complement strand
TTAAATGCATGATGGAACAACTTGAAGATTTTTCAAGATTCATTATGTTACACTTATCTATATTAGAGCACATTATTGATACATTGTTACACTAGTGTAAAAAGGAAAAATTCCCATAAAACATTATCATAATATCTTTAGATTTTACCCCATAACTTGAAGAACACTAAGAGTGCAATTGACTACTATAATGGTGTTACTAAAAAATATTGTGCAACATACATATATATGTGCCCAAACAAGGTAAATGTTACATGTGGATGTGTTGATCTAAAATGTTCACTTGGCTAATGGAAGGTTATGCAAAATTATTTTATTTTGTTGCATAGTAGGCTACACAAGTTAATCATAATTGAAACTTTCAAATAACACTTGCACAAACATGTCCATGATAAGTTTATTATTTTTATCATTAAATAAATGAACCAAGGTTCTTGTCATGGAGTGCAAAAAAGGGAAAAAAAGGTGGGGTGAAATACATTGACTAATAATGTATATGCTTAAAATGTGAAAATAACCCTTCCAATTTACATTATTTCTTCAATTTCTTTTTGTTAGGTAATGTTTCATGAACCACAAACATGAGGCCCTATGGTTGTCAAAACAATGTACTTGTTATATACTCTATGTAAATTGATTTCATTCAACATTTTTTATCTAAACATTGAATCAAGATTAATTTTGACTCAAAATGAACCTTGAATTTCAAAATGTGGTCATGCAAATTTTTAATTGTCTTGTTTGTTTTTACAACAGCCAAAGAATGTCATCAAGATTTTAACTTATTATGTACTATGATACTCGTTACACTATATACATCACTTTTTTTGGTGAAAAACGGTTCACCCTTAGTGTACTTTCACCCTTTCCTCTATCACATGTGATATTTTGGCATGTAATCATAGAGATGGAATCATACCTTTTGTATCACACCCACTTTTATTTAAAAGGTCATCAAATTTTCATATAATATTTGAAAACGCCCATCATAAACAAAATGTATATATTGATATGATTAATATGCACTAATAAATAGATTAATAATATGATACATTTATACGTATATTAGTATGATAATCCATTAATATATAAATCACTATGTTGATACACTAATACATAACCTAAAATATTGATGCATTATTCTCCACTATGGTGTGATATGAAAATAAACCAAATGAAAATTCAACTATTTTTCCATTTGAGTACATCAATTTTGAAATCCACCAATTAAATCATATTAAACTCGTAAGATTGAATAATTGGGAATGTTTTGCCACACCTTTTGACCTAATAATCCTTGATTTTATGTGCCAATTTTCTTGACAAAATGGATTGTAAATCTCATAGGAAGACTTTCCAAAATTCAAATGAGGCAATGTTGGGAGACTTGAATCCCCACCATGAAACCTTCATATCCATCTCTCATAGTTTTGAATTTCATATATAAACATGCTCAATATGCTTTCATGGACATGTAGTTGTCTTATTTGGATTAGATTATTTCTATGACCACATATAAACTTAATTAGTTGACTAAAAATACATCAAAGACTAAATGTAAAAAACAAGTACAAACATAACATAGGACCCCACTTTCACATTATGACTAAGTTTTTAAAAAGGATAAGAAAAATGTAAATGTTAATGGGTTTCCTTAAGATTTTGTACTGAAAAATGTAAAGGAATTTTTTTTAATACTTTCATATCTATTGTAACCAAATTATGCTAGATCATCTTATAGATGTGGCCATTTCAACAACATCACAAAATTGAAAAAAAAATTGGCTAGGAAATGGGTCAAATAATTCTATCTAATGCAAAAAACCAAATCTAGAACAACCCCACCAAGATGGAAACTAAATTTGAACCATGCTTGGTTTTGAAACTTGGTGAATAATCAAAGAAGTCCAAAACATTCAAAGGTTGTCACTTTAATTCATGGGTTGTGTTTTATTTATTGTTCATCCCAAATTCACTACAAGCCACCATTAAAAAAACACATAGAGTGAGAGGAAGGAGAGAGAGGGGGGGTGATACATTGTAATGGTTTACCTCTTATTATTCACCATTAGGTGTTGATGAAACAAGTAGTTCATTCTTGCTTTTCATTGCAAAGCTTTGATAAGTTAACCAATAGAAAGAGGGTAAAAGAGGGAGGGAATAAGTAGCTAAACCTCCTCATTGTGTCATCTTCCTCATAGTGCTTATTTATTGACACCTATAAAAATAACACACAAAGAGAAAGAGAGTAAAACAGAAAAAAAAAAACGAAACAAATGAAGAGGAAAAAGGTAATTAAAGAAAGGAGAAAGGTAGAAAAGGCCAAAAAGGTGAACAGAAAGATGTTGAAAGGGAGAAAAATGTTGATGGCAACTATAGCCATTAGTGTTGAACTTAAACCCTAATGTAGATCATGCCAACCTTTTCTTTTGCAAGTTGCATATAACCAAAATGTTGTATTGAAAATTTAAAATGTTAATACAATGTGTTTTTTGAGATTTTCATTAGCCATACTTTGACCTAAATTTAAGAACATTTGTTAAATTTTTATACATGGTTCAAGTATGTAGTCAAAAATATAGAAAAAAGTTTCAAGAAAAATTCAAATTTAACTTATACACAAATTTGGTTAAAATTTGTTGTATATCATTGCCATTTTAGTTACAACACAAATTTGCCCAAAAACAAAAACATTGCATGAATATTGTCACATAAATACTTCCACCCTGTGTCATGTGCATGTATGTTGTGATACATAAATGGAGGCCACCTACTAGGCTAGGAGCCCTATGCTAAGCACCCTAGGCTAGGCAACCTGACCTAGGTTAAAAAACAACCTAGGCTATGTGCTAACCACCTAACCTTCCTCCTAGGAAAGCTACTCCATTAATACTCCCCTAAGAACCTAGGAAGCACATAGGATGAAGGCAAGAGGACTTGAACCACTCAACCTCCATTTTGAGGGGCAAAGTCCTTTGCCATCACACCACCACATTTTTTATGTAATAAGTGAAAGTATCACAAAGATATAAATAATAATTTTTTAAAACTTACATTAGCCTATGCCTCCTTAGGCTGACCTAGGTTAACCTAGGTCACCCAACAATATAACCTAGGCCTCCATAGATTGTTTAAAGAAAATTTAGGTCTTCTTAGGCCAAACTTAGGTTACCTAATCTACCTTGGGGCTACTTAACTTAAATTAAGCTATATTAGGTTAGACTTGGCAATACTAAATTAGATCTGACTAAACTAGGTTATTTTAGGCTAAACTTAGGAAAAATATGTTATTTAGGTTAAACTTAACTATATTTGGCTATATTTAACCATATTAGGTTAAATTTGACGAAAGTAGGTAATTTAGGCTAAAGTTGATTAAACTTGGCTATATTCAGTTACACTTCAATATATTAAACTATATTTGTCTATATTAAACTATATTTGGCTAAACTAAGTTATATTAGGCTAAATTTGGCTAAATTAAGCTATAATTGGTTATACTTGACTAAATTTGGTTATATTTGGTTAAAGTAAATTATAATTGGTTACACTTGGTTATAACAAAACTATACTTTGCTAAATTAGGTTATTTTAAGCTAAACTTGGAAAAGTAGGTTATTTAGGTTAAATTTGGCCAAACAAAACTATATTTTGATAAATTAAGTTATTATAAATTAAACTTGAAAAAGTAGGTTATTTAGGTTAAATTTGGCTAAACTAAACTATATTTTGCTAAATTTGGCTATTATAGGTTAAACTTGGAAAAAGTAGGTTCTGTATGTTAAACTTGGTTGAAATAGGTTATTTAGGTTAAACTTGGTTAAATGAGGCTATATTTAGCTAAACTAAGTTATTTGAAGTAAATTGGGTTAAACTTGGCAAATTTTGATAAAATTAACATATGTAGGAAAAATTGACAAAATTAAATTATCTAAAAAAAAATTGGTAAAATTTGGATACTTAAATTAAAAATAGTCAAAACTTGGTTAAATTTGGTTAATTCAAAATATTTGGGTTAAACTGTGTTAATCTATTTTAGTTAAATTTTATTGGATTAGATTACCTAAAAACAATTAGGGCAAGATTAGGTTATTTCCTAAGTTAAATTAAACAAATATACATAGACTAAATGAGGCTACTTAATTAAACTTATAAACTAAATTTAATGGAAGTTATTTTTGAAAATAAATTGAGGATGTTAAACCTAGAGGTTTAAATTTAATCAAATAAAATCAAGAGGTTAATTAAAGTAGTTTAAACCAAAGCTAAACCTAGGTTAAATGTAAACTAATTTATATTAAATTTGATTACATTTTTATATTTATTTAATTTGTTTTATAATTCGTCAAACAATGTTAACTATATGCAACATGATTAATAATTGTGTAGTCATAATTTATAGTCATATAATCACTTGTAGTCATATTTATAGTCATGAAGTCTTAATAATGGTTGTAATCAAAATAATGATAGCGATTGAAATCCAAATATGTCTATATGATTATACTTCGAGAGTAATCGTAAGTTGTCCTAGTCATGAAAACCATGTTTTGGTGTAGTGCATGTGTTGTTGGCATTCGATATCTTCAAATATTTCAGCATAGGTCATCATCACACCACCACACTCCAACACCAAGTACCTTCCCTACTTTTTGTTATTGCTATTTGTTATCATTAATTCCTATTATTGTTGGTTGTCACTTGCTATTACTCCCATTGGTTGTGCTTAGGTATTTTCCCCTACCATGTTCTATGCAAATGTTAAAGCACATAGATAGGGACAAATGACACTTGAACTTTAGCAATAATGTTTAACAACAAGTAGTCGAAATAACTTTTTTTCCTTGTTAACATATTTAGAAAACTTTAGTTTATTTTTGTTCTTTGATGTTTTTAAAAAACAATTGGGCATAGTCATAATCAGGGTACCCCTTTTTGGACACAACTTTATTTTTGCTATCTTCCAAATATAAAATCTAAATGAAATAAATTTAAGTGAAAAAATCGGATATTACAAATTATGATCATTTTCATGGTGGTGGTGAGTTTTTACATGCGTATGTAATTATGTATAAATATTCTGGTCAAAAACCAAAAATGTTAAAAATGAGTACATAAGCTTTTATGTACAACTTAACATGTTTTCTTACATGAAATTTCTTACACATTTTGCCAATATATGGGGCAACAAAGTCTATGCCTAAAGAATACAAAACATCAACCAAATGGGGGAAAAAAATTATTTTCCTTGTTGCCCTTTCAAAATGGATTCTATAGCTTTCAAAATTCTTATATCATATATTATTTAATTAAATACGTTATATGAACATTACCAAACATAGATGTATGCATTACTTATCTATTAAAGAAAATTGGAGTCATATGCACTATTTAATACATTCATTTTGATTACATTAAGATGAAAATTATAGTTAAAACAAGGACTCAAATTACTTAAAAAAATTCAAAAGAACATCTATATTATATTCAATTTATTCTTAATTTTAAAAAATATATTAACATGACATGATTATAGTAAATGTAATAAAAATCCAAAACAATCCTTTGTAGTTTTTTTTCATTCGACCAAACTTTTGGATACCCTAATTGTGGATATGCTTGATTATGATTTTTTTGTTAAGTTTTGAATCTATTTTTTAGAATTTTTAAATTTAAAAATCCAAGCTCTAATTTTTTCCCCCTTTTTGGGTAGTATTTATTCTATGTTTTCATACACATACATTCAAAGTATATCAAAAGAATATTCTAAAAACTTTGCATAATGGTGATACTAAAAGATGTTACAAATGAATAAGTTGTTAATGCTTACATTGCATGGTACATCATCTTGCTTGTAGATGTTAAATCATATAGTTGTTTGATTTTTGTCACTATTGGTCAAATGGCAATGTATTTTGAAAATTGAAAACTAAATATAGAACAATCATCAAAAAATGAAAATATATTAAATAAATATACATGTGACATTTTCATCAATGAAGTGCTAATGGAAAATGAAGAATTATTTGAAGGAAATCCAAGTTTTTAAACATGATTATGATTTTTAAAAAATATAAAACAATTTGTAAAAATTGTATATGTGAAGGAAAATTCGGAAACCACATAGTAGAATGTCATTGTATTAGGCATTTTATAGTGTCAATGATAACAAAAACATTCATCCCAAATCACCTCAAGTCATGTGTTGTGTTATTTGTTACAATAATTTATTTTTAATTGCAAACCCAAAAACTCACATAAGGAAGGCTGTAATATTATATAATACAACAAATGGTTCATAAATGTATTGAAAAAACATTGTGTTTTTGTAGGCCATTATGTAATTGTCAAAAAGTTTAAATAAAAAATGAATAGTCTTTTGAAAGGAGAAAAGAAAAGGTATCCAGTAAAGGAGAGACCTAATATATTTGTTAATTTTATTTATTTTTGCAATCAACAAATCTTTCAAAAAACAATGTGTAACAAAAACAATTTTTGGAAGATTTGGGGCTTTTAATTGTTAGAAATCATTTGCCTTTGCAATTTGTCAAAAATGTTTAGTTAATGCATTTTAGTATGGATTTGTGTTTAAACATTGTTTTTTTTCTAGAAAATAGTTCCCATAAGAATTGCTATCTAATTTAGTGGAAGAAATAAAACAATTGTATGTTGTACCAGCCTTGGTAGAATGTCAATTTACAATTGCAAGCTTAAATTGACCTATGTATGTCTAAAAGTGTGCATGACATCTTTGGATTGGAGATTAATTTTTTGGGCACTACTTGGCAACCAAAATAGGTTACCCTAGGGTTTTTTGAAGCAACAAATATTTCTAGCCAAATTTTGGTCATAAATTTGATTGATATGTTGGAAAAATATAACTTGAGAAAAACTTGTTGCTTATGTGAAAGGTGAGGGGTCCAACCTAAATATTTGCCTAAATTTTTTTAATTAATTATAAGTTGTGAAACATTAGTTTGGAGAAAATCTTTTAGGGAACATGTTTTGTGCATGCATTTTCTAAAGCATGTTAGTATATTACAATGGATGAAAAATGTGAAAAGGCTTGAGGTATGTTTTTATCAAAGTTGCACATGAAGATTTGCAAAAATGTATCACTTGGTTCAAAAAAATGTAGACAAGAATGAAACAAAGCATGTGTGAATTCTAATCCCCCCTCCCCCAAGGAAACTCAATATGTTAATGAAGAGAAGGCATTTAAAAATTTATATTGAAAAAAATTATTTAATTTCCTTTTGAGTTTTTTTCACAAAATATAATCTAGCATATTATTTTGCTTTTGTATATTTGCTATTATTCTTGTTTTGGGAAGCTAGGCGTAAACATGGTTAGGTGGTTCAAAAGTGATGTTTGATCTCCATAATTTCACACTAGTGATTTTTTTTGTAGTTTTAAAAATTATCAAACCATAAATCTTATAATTATCCCCTATGCTTTTAATCATAAATATTAAGAAGTTAACCTATGAATATCCCTGAAGATGTGATTGAGAAAAAATCCATGCAGAAGATTAATTTTTTAAATGTGTAATGGACTTTCAAATATAAAAATTTACAACAATCATATCATTCAAAACTTTTACAATTAAATATATATTAGGAAAGTCTTAATGCACTTCAGTTATAGATTCTTCATTTGATGACGTTTTATTGCTTGATTTTATTTTGACACTACTTTAACATATTTTTTGAGTCCATATTTTTCATTCTTTCTATGTGATAGACAATTGTTGTCATTTCAAAAGTCCATTATCAATCCATAATCTTTTTAAAATTCATCCAATTTTTTAATGATGATTCCTATTAAAGTTTATGACAATATGAATACTTAAAAATTTAACAATGTTAATTTTGAATAAGACTATAAATTTTACATTTGTATATAATCTACAAAAATTACAAGTGTGACAATCCAAACAATCCACCTATTCATGTTTTCACCCAACTTTACAATTCAAAGAAACTATTATATTTTGTTATTGCAGGCAAAATATTGTGAGGATGACTACAAGTGTGCCACTGTCCTTGACATGGCACATTTCCTTGATTATTGTTGATTAATTTGCCTTATTGTGTCTACTTGTATTTTGAACTAGTTTAAAGGCCATTAGTTATCGAGTGATATTTAAAAATCTGCCATATCCATGAGTCTAAAATTTAAGGATGAAATTGAAATTACAACTTCTTTTGATAACTTAATGAAAGAAGATGCAAATGTTATTCTTGAGTTAACAAGATTAGCTTGAAACATAAAAAAGGAAGTTTGTTGCGGTTTTGAATTCTTTCCTTTCCTTTTTAAGGGATATGAAGAGAAGCAAATTTATAATACGTTTTTCTTGATTTTGGACACTAAATTTAAAAATCTTTGTCTTGTGTCATCACTTATTAAATACGAGCAAAGGAAGGTCATTGTTGAAAATTATGATACAAAATCTTTATATCCCATGCTTTTGAATTGTCACAAACATTTCACCCTTTGGTTGAATTTGAAAATGATTTTGGTAACCAAGGTGTAAAGTAGAGTTAATTGAAATAGATGTTTGTCAAATAATCAATTAATTATTTTGAGGATTCTATCTTGACAAATGATATATTGTCAAATAATTTATTCATCAGATTATTTATTTTCCTTTCAAGAAACAATTTCCCTTTTGATTTTTGATTTTTTTTTGTTGAAAATAATATCAACATTTCTAAAAATAATATAATTAGTGTCAAACTGGCCCATACAAACAACACAAGGCTACATACTTCCTTCAGGCCACACCCACCGGCACACCATCATCCGTAGGTAGATAGGTTAGAAAATAGGTAACGACTCGGTAAGTAAATGGTTTATACTACCTACCTAAACTAACGACTCGATAAATAGATGGTTTATATTTAAGTAAGGGATGGTTTTTACTACCTACCTAAACTAACGACTCGATAAATAGATGGTTTATATTTAAGTAGGGGATGGTTTTTACTACCTACCTAAACTAACAACTCGATAAATAGATGGTTTATATTTAAGTAGGGGATGGTTTTTACTACCTACCTATAACTAATGACTCGGTAAATAGATATAGGTGGTCTCCAACACTAAGTTATGATTTGTCATGAAGAGTTAGTTATACTTGAAGAATATGATTAAAAAAAAAGGGTTTGTACAAAATATTGGGACCAAGAAAATTGGATGGAAAAAACTAGTGTTGTACTAATATATAGAATAAGACATATTATTAGTTTAATACACATATAAAAAAATTTGCAAAAAAAAATTAAAATAAATAAATTCTAGTCCTAATATTTGAAAAGGAAAGAATACTAGGCTTATATCAATATGGCTTTAATATTGATTTTTAAAAAAAAACATACATGTACATATTCTTTGGGTGGGGGAGAATACAAAGCCTCCCAATTTAAAAAAGCCAATGAGCTCATTATCAAAAATCCATAACAATTAGCGTAAAAAAAACATCAGTATTTCATAAAATGTAGAAATTCTCAAACCTATGGGCCATAACATGTTACATAATGATTTAAAACATATCTTGATTGAAAATATAAATATTGAAAAAATTTAATAGTTAACTACTCCTATTCAAGTGGTTTACAAACAATTACTCGGCAAATCGATACTAGTAGGAGTGCACATTCCGAATGATAATTGGTAGTCCTATGCTTGTCACAAAGCTTTTAAAATGACAAACGAGTCCCGATGTCCAAGTTGGATGTGGTAGTAGTCGAGGTTGACAAAATCTAAGTACTGGAACAATAGAGATATGTGAAGGGCATGACATCATACAATTGTTAACTTGGTTGGGTTATCAAGGCCTCCTCATTTACATTAAAAAGTATCTTTCTTAAGGCAAAAGAAGAATTATGGAAACTCCAATATTTCACCATGCAAAAACATAATCTTCAAAAAAGTCCTCTAAACAAAAACCAAAATCCTTCAAGATATTATTATAACTCTATTATAACTAATCTCAAGTTTCAACACAAGCCAAAATATCGTCTTTCAAAAATCCTCATATTAAAATAGACCTATTATTTATATACTTACCTAGGGGCCAAAATCCCTCAAGCTACTATGTTCTATGATGAATCTACTTATTTCAGGAACACCTGCCCACTCTTGGGCTGTTGTTACCTTGCTCATAAAATAGAAGAATTTGGTCTCATTGTTTTCCTTCTCCTTTTGGAAGAAGTTCTTCACTTTCCTTCTCGAAGTCAAGTGTTGAATTGAATTAATTTTAAGGCAAGGGAAGCTTTCTGCACCTGTTGGATCCTAATTTTTTCTTTCAAATTATGCAAGGGGCAGTTTTTAAAAAATAATGTGATTTCCACAATCATCACCACATGTCAAAGAAGGATGTTGAAGATTGCAATTTAGATGAGCTTTTGAAGATGAGGAGATAGCAACATGAATGGCCAAATGTATTGTGGATTAAAGCTTTGTGTTATTTCAAGATAGTAGTTTTTGGCATTTCATACTCTCTCTCTCTCTTTATATATATATATATATGGTCAAGTCATATTTATATAATTCAAAAAAAAAATCATGTGATTACAAGTTGCATGTGTTCCAACCTTCAAGACATATAAATAGAATAATTATTGTGTGTTTCAAATTTGCCAATCTGATATTTTCAACAAATCAAGCAATGCCATTTTGAATTTTTTTACACTTTGAACATTTTGACCTTGGAATTTCCTAATTTTTCAGCAATTCAAAGTTTAATCAATTTACTTTGATTGTGAGCAATAGGTAGGGTATGCACTTTTGTTGTAAGCACCACACACACCCACGCAATCAAAAATGTTATGATGCACCTTGGATGGTACACTTAGACACTCCATAGAAATACATGTAAGGTAAAGCCTACTAGGGTAGAGACATTGGCAAAATGATGGGTGTAGGACAAGGCCGAAACCAAGGCTTGTTGGAAATGTCCCCAACCCTTGAGCTTTACCTATCCTCAAGCACAATGCAAACCTAATCTTACCCTAAACCTAACCCTAATCTTCGGCTACCTTTTTTATCAAACTCATTTTTATGTTAATCACCTAATCATATTACACAACCATGTTACGAGTTTCATCATCTCTTGTGACCTTGTTGGTGCTTGTCATAAAGGATGAAACGATTATGCACCAAGCCACTTGCTATCCTACCTATTGGGCAAATACGGGCAACACCAATTTTGTTTTTTGATATGCCCCAAGATAGAGCACAAGAAAATTTAGGTATATAAAATGTTTGTGGTTATTTTTTTTGGGCAGCCCTAGTAATGTTTGATAATAGTTCTTTAAAATTGATTTAGGCCTAAATGACTGCAATTTTCGTTGTCATTTAAACTCCAGCCATTTTGCAAATAGAGCCATATGTAAGTAGAGATGATGAGTGCAACTAAAATTGAAAAAAATAGTATGAAAATGGGTATACTTCCCTTTGTGAATGTTAAAAAATGGGGCCAATAACTTTGCAAATATTTGAAAAAGTTGAAATAAGTATGCTGAACTTTTAAAGTAGACAATTGGTTTTAATTTCTCATAAAACACATTACCTTCACAAATTTCAATTTTTAACTTGTTATAAAATTTCTAACCTTGGGGAGTTTGTAGTGTTTACATGGAATTGGACCCTCTTTTTGAACTAGGCTTGAAGGCTCTTGAATTTGAAAAAAATTGCCAAAACTAGAGTTGTAGGTTAAAAAATTTGCAAAAAACCAAGCTCAAACTTTGAAATGGTTGTTCTGATTAAAGATGCAATTGGAGAATTGAAGTATAAAAACCAAGACTTAGATTGTTATGGTGACCATTTGAGGTTCAAGTTGTAGGAATAGAAGCATATAGATAGAAGGATTTTGCATTTGGGATTTGAAGAGTTGGGATTGTGTAAATATGGGTGGTATGTCATCAAAATTTAAATTATTGGGTGTCCTTGAGAAGGAGATTGTTCAACGGTTGGCTTCTAGTACTTAGAGGGTTCATGTCAAAGATATTCAAACTAATGTTGCATTTGGGTGGCTTATTGCTTATTGATCTGGGTTATGTATGGGGAATTCATGATTGTAATGATGTGTGAAGTGATGATGAGAAGTGACACATCTTGCATTTGCATCATAAAATTGGGTTAACAATTCTGCTTGAGAGAGTCAAATTGCGTTGATATTAATAAGTTCAAAATTCGGGTCTTAATAAAACCTCTATTTTTTTAATGAATTTTTCTGAATTTTCATATTTTGTAATAAAAATATCAAGGTTGTATGATTTTTCTTTGTGTACAATGTGGTTTTAGTTCTTTTGTCATTGATTACACCCAAGCTTAAACTTGCACCCTTTTGATGAAATTAGGAGAGGAACTTGACTATGGAATTAGCTTTTGACTAGACCAAGAATGGAAATCAAAATTGTGAAAAGCAACTCTTCAACATGCGTTCAAGTTTTTAAATAAATAAATAAAACTTTTTTGAAAAGTTCAAAAGTAGATTGAATTTTATTTAGGAAAGTGATTAGTGTCAATTAGTTGTAAAAAATTATATTTATTCTATCTCATGTTTTAATTTGTTGTATGAGCAAGCTTCAATTTGACAATTTTTATTAAATTCAAGAACCTTTGAGTGTAATTCTATAGGCTTTGAACATATGTTTAAAAATTGTTTTTTCATGGTTTCAAAAAGCTCCTTCTCAAGTATAGTTTGTGTGTTGGTTCCAATAAAAGGGTGTTATGACTCAAGTTTGGGTCACAGTAATTTGAACTTGAACTTCTCTTAGGTTTAACATTTCAAATCAAGAGACCCACTAATACCAACTTTGGCCCAAAACCACGGTTCCCAAATAATCAAATAACTAATGAAAGAATGTGCCCTGAACCACTAGTTCTTTGGTAGTTCTTTGATAAATTTCAAAATTTTTTTTTGAGGTTGACAAATATTTTATTGTAAATTTCAAAAAAAGCCTGAGACTAGGGATTGGTTGATTTTGAAAATTTTCAAAAAACCTTGAACAAAAGGCTATACAAGAACTGAAGAACCATCCAACATTGATACACACCTTACCTACATGAAGGTATAATTTCAGTGTTGTGTCATTATGAGTTTTTCTCAGAAAATTTGATAATGGTGGTTCTTTAATTCTGAAAATTTTGAAGAACCTTAAGCATCGGGTATTTAAAAAATCAAATAACCACACAACACGGGTACACTTTTGCATCTTATTGTGAACATTCCCAGATGATGAGAGGTTTGCACATTACTTTTTATTATTCGTAGGTTGGGCTCACAATCCTAAGTAGCCAAAATTTTGGACCTTGTTCTTGGAGGTTTTCCTTCAAAGTAAAAGGGACTATGGTCTACGACTACATTCAAAGGTGTGAGCCAATGAACTTTCCCTTGTGAACTTTGTCTTAAGGCAACAAGGTGGCACGACTTCTAAATGTCAGGCATGTTTATTTGGTTCACATCTTTCGAAGCTATTAAACTTTAGAGTATTGAACACATGTTTCAAAGACCAATGGCAACTGAACTTTTTGGCAATTGGGTATGCAAAAAGTCCCATAAACATTGAATGTTTTTGGATCTTTCTTGTTGGAGGTTTCCTTCAAAGTAGAGAAACTCATGAGCTCTATATACTCTTTTAGGCTACCTTCCTACATGAAAGTTATGCATGTTTGTGGTTTTGATCATGAACTTTTTCCGAAACCGTAGAAAAGATTGCAACGACTTTAATGGCAAATCCGCCTCCTATTGTACTTGTGTAACCAACTAACACTTGGGACTATGCTATAGGTTCAAAAGAAAAAAAAAGGAAAAAAAATGTTCCATAATCTATTTACAATTTATTATTATTTGATTTAGTTTAATTTAATTTTTTTCCCTTGGGGCAATTGAGGTCCTACAACTCTATATAATGGCAGAGAGATCGGCTACAAAAAAATCATTTTAAGTAGTTGAATAGTTAATATACTTTGCTCCATCCTTTGAAAATCCAACAACTTCTTTCAATTGCATGCAAAAAAGTATTCATAAATCTTGCCATAACATAATAGTTCGTACCCTTGCCCATATTACCAAACATCCCTAAAGAAAAACAGCTCAATTATATACGGTCCCCACACTTGTTGTCTGTCCCATGATGGGTTTCAGAACTCACATGTCAGGCACCTCCAATTCACTTCCAATGTCCAATTTGGAGCATGTAAATTGGAGGCACCACAAGTTCCCAAAAAAGAGGAATGTTTGATAAGCATCCTTTTGAAGTTGAAG
Organism: Sphagnum tenellum; assembly: GCA_963921925.1. NCBI lineage: Eukaryota > Viridiplantae > Streptophyta > Sphagnopsida > Sphagnales > Sphagnaceae > Sphagnum > Sphagnum tenellum. The sequence goes on along the minus strand of OY998153.1, from coordinate 11,168,347 downwards.
ACAAGAGCTAGGTATACTATACTACCCTACATTGAACAACACAAATTATTACCCACTTCAAGGAACTATTCACTTACTCACTCACTATGATGGTTTGTTTACAAACCCTAAATTTATAGAATTGAAAATGGTAGAATTGTTGTAGTATTGTTGTGAATATAACCCATTAACAAGTTTGCATAGGAGTTTTAAATGGGTGGTAAATAAGATCTTAGGAGGAAGGGGACAATTTGGGGGGTGGGCGGAGGGGGCCATGAGCACGATTCTAGCCCTAAAGCAAGGCACACCTATGAACTTTCTCACACTTACATGAACAAAGTCCACGATCTTGCCTGAAATTAGGCTGAGCAGCCTACATGATAAGTTTAGTGACCGAAAATCCCGAACCAATCTTGGCCTCTCTACATTGATTTGGAAGGGGGGGAGCATTGTTGTTGTTGTCTGCCAATTCCCTTAGAAAAGGGAGTAAACCCCATGTCTACACAAAACATAAAAATCATGTCAGAACTCTGGATGTCTTTTAAAGTATCTGATTCATGTCTAGTATATAATATTGTGGGAAAAATACATTGAGCATCACATGGGCACTATTATATGCACATATATATATTATATGTGTGTACCTATGTGTTTTAGGTCACCAAAATCATGAGCAAGTTGCAAAGCTTCGATAATGTCTGTAAAACGTGGAAATATGTTACTAATTTGTAACAAATCAATTGTTTGATTTGTTGGGTTCCAAGAGGGTTCACCCTTCTTTTGTTTTGCTTTCTCTTGGATCCATTTCAAAAGTCTTTTAAGCTAATCCATTTCAGCATTCGTCTCTCTTTGGTTGTAACTTATCATAGTCTGGCTCCTTTAAGAGTGAGAAGGATCTTACTCTTGTCCTACAAGATGGATGGATGGATCCTAGGTTGTAGAGAATGGGGAGGTTTCTTACACTTACTCTTTAAGATCCACCTCATAGACAAATGTAAGATCCTTAAAGAGTAAATGTAAGAACCCTTCCCCCACTCTATGCCTCACGATTTACATATGTTTAGGTTCTCGAATACCTTAGCCCTCATGCTTTCAAAAGGGTAAAGTTCCATGTGAGGCACATTCCCAAAACCAAGAGGCTCGATTGAGCTACCACCTCATCCTAGGCCTCTTATTTTGGGAACAACAAACACCCCTCCACCTTTACTTCACCCACCCCAAGAAGATGTAGTACCTACTTATTTGCCCACATCCATTGATTATTGGTTGGAGAGTGTAGAACTACTACTTCTACAACATTTCATTCATGGAAGGACATTGATCCCTAATGCTTCTTGCTAGCATTCCCAATTTTCTCTCCAACATGATCCACTCCTTTTCAAGGAAGATTTTTTCTCAACTCTCCCCAATTTATTTCATTTCATAGCAGAGTTTTTCAATACCTATTATATGTGCCAATAATTTGAAAGGAAAGGACACTTTTTCTTTAAACACACAATCTAATTTTGGGTTTAGCTGTTGAGCTTTTTCCTTGTACAGACTGTGGTAGGTATCCAATGATATTTCAACCCATTATTTAATATAGGGATTTTTTTGGAACAAAGTTGTCAATCACAAAACCAAAATTTTGCCAAGCTTTTTCACTTGTTAAACTCCGGAGTTAACAAAATAATTGGGGCCACATACCACCACCAATAGCAAATCTTATATCATTATTGTTGTTTTTCTTAACACGGCTAAAAACCAATAGCCCTGCTAAAAAAAACCCTAAACCAATACACACTTGGGTTTAGGGTTTTGCAACCCTAGAAAAACCCAATACAACTATACAAAAACCCTAAACCAATAGACATACTTGGGTTTAGGGTTTTGCAACCCTAGAAAACCCAATACGACTATAAAAAAACCCTAAACCAAAAGACACACTTGGTTTTAGGGTTTTTTTTTGGGTTTTGGTACATGAACTGGTAAAATGGCTGTAATTACTGTTCTAAATATTCACCAAAAGATTTGATACTAATTTGATCATGGTAATTCTTAGAAGAAGGGTGGTGCTTAATTAGGGGCCCTTAATTATCACTAAACCTAAACCAAGTTTTGATTTACTAAAATTGAACATATCTATCTTTTTATGTATGGGTCCTATCTATTTTTTCACCACCCATAAAAATTGACACCTTCTTGGCTTTTTTCAGTTCAATAAGTAAGCTTTCTACTCAGGAAAACACAAACCCATGTTTCAGTTCTAGCTATTAATAATGAGCCAGCTGCCAGACATATTTATGGAGATAAAAATCCAACAATATTTAGCTTTCGGAGAAAGCATCAAAATAAATAATAATGCATGGTTCAAAACTCCATACAAAATCTGCATGTAAACTAACTTTTCATGAAAAGAAGGGGGTTTAGGGGGGTAAACCCCATTGATGCTAAGTTAGTTTTGTTTTCGAGATTTGTAATAATACACTTGCAAGTAGAACACAAGGGGAGAAACAATATCTTAATTCCCGAAGATAAGTGCTCTCTTTACTTATGACCCATAATACTCCCAGATTGTAGAATTAAAGGTTTTATGGTTTACGGTTAATTTATGGGTTCTGCATAGGAAAAATCTTATTTCCTTATCGTGGTTTCTTTTCTTTTTTTTTCCCCCCAACATTTCAAAAAAATAGAAAATTTAGTCATATTTTCACTACCAAAAGATAAGAATTGTAAAATCTTTTGTCAAAAAGAGAAAATAAATTGTTGTGAAAGAAAACACATGTTGTGTGACCTCATGTTTTATTCTTCACAAAAATGTTTTCACTTTGGGAGAGTTTTGCATCTAGTTCAGAGCTAGCCTTGGGTTTGAACTTCGCTTTACCATGGCTTTTGTACCTAGGGGTTTCATCAATCTATCATCATCTCCTGGGAACCTGGTTCCCAAGATACTTAACTCTCTCCCTCTTATCTAGTTGATGACAACAAGGTGGCCTAGGATTTGAGTTCATAAATTTGTAATGCAGCTTTTCGTTTTCTTTCCATGCAAATGGATCTCAACTGCACAGCTTAAACTCTCTTAGTTCATTTTATAACCATCTCATGAATGATTGATCATCAATAAGGGTTTTTTTAATAATTAGAAAATTCAGTTAAATTTACAGTATAAAAAAATCATCCAAAAATTCTCCCAATTTTTTTGGGATGAAGACACAACAAAATCTTTCTTGCAGAAAGAGAAAAACACATTAATTGAAGACTTGGATAGCTAGATCAATACACACACACACACACACACACACACATATATATGTACATCAATGAGTTGATGATGGGAGAGCATTGGGTAGCAAGTTGATGAAGAGTCATGAATAGGGGGAGGGAGGGGGGAAGGGTGTCACTCAAGAAGCACAAGAATATGAAATGGATCCAAACCCATTCATCTTCCTCATAGACTTATAACACTTGAACTTCAAGCCTAGAGATTTTCTTTTTCTAACAAAAAAAAGAAAAACAGGCCTTTACTAAAATAAAACACTTAGGCTAAAATTACTTAGTTGTGTGTGTCTTACAATATTTTGCCTTTTTTTTTCCTCTCTCTTTTGTAGCCTATCTCTTTTGCCATTTCCCTCCTTATTATGTCTGCTAGTTCTCTTTCCCCCATCTCTGCTGCTACTTTGTTGGGTCATAGTTGTTGTCAGTTGTCCTTTATTTCCCCCTCTTCCTCAATCTACAAATCTTCATTCCCCAATCACTCACTTTCTTTGGATGTTTTTTGAGAGTTCTTTCTTTCTTTCTTTATTTGGTGTCTTTTTTTCTTTTTTCTTTTTTTTTTGGGGATTTTTTTTGGGGGGGGGGCTCCTTGTACCTACATTTCTCCAGTTTCCTTTTGCTACTAAGTACTCTGTTTCGTGTGCTTGTTTGTGTAATGCAGTGTTTTCTTTCCTTCATTTGTAAAGGGGGGGGGGGGGGAGAGGAAGAGAGCTAAGTTAATGTGAAGTAGTTGAAACAAACTGTCTTTGTTTTGTTTTGTTTTGGGTACTAATTTTTTTTTTTTAAGTGTTGGGTTGGATTTTGGATTTGGCATTTTGATTTTTTTTTTGCTTTTTGTGCGTGGCTGCTTAGCTGCTGCTGCTCTTGTTGTGTGTTGCAGTTTTGTGTTATTCCTTTTTCTCATTTGGGTTCTCTCTCTCTCTCTCTCACACACACACACACAGATTGTGATTCTATTTTTGGGTCTCTTTGCATTTTGCACAATCTGCATTTTGCTTGTAGATGGTGGGTTTGGTGGTTTTGGACATCATCTTTTGTTGTTGTTTTGTGGATGGTTAGTGTTATGATGTTTTAGTCTCTTATGTGTGTGTGTGTGTGTGTGTGTGTGTGTGTTTCTTGTTTTTTTGGTTGTTTTTGTGTCTTTGGTCTCAAGAAGGAAGTGCTTCCATCAAAACTGTTGGTTTTGGCATTGCTGTTGGGGTGTGGATGCATTGGATTCCAGATTGTGAAGGACTTGGTAGCAGAGGAGAAAGAACTAGTGTGTAGGGCTTCTCCATACTTAGAAAATGAGGGTCATGTATCCTTCTTCTTCTTGTTGCAAGCTTCTGCAAGGTTGTTGCACAAGGATGTAACAGACCTCTGTTGTTGCAACCTGGCGAGTTGCACAAGCTTCCAGCTGAAACTCTTCCATTCCAGGGGCTTCATTATCAGCTCGTTGTTGTTTCACTCCTTTTGGACTTCTTCTACTTCCATTCATGCCTTCTAGTAGTGCTGGTGTTGTTGCTGGTGTTGTCAGGATGACCCATCTCCAGGCCAGATCTGATCCTGAATGATGAGTATGAAGAAATTTGTTTAGAGTTTCATAGTGGTCATCCTGAGTTTGGAGAGCTGAAGCAGCCTTTGCAATCCTCCAATTACAGCGAAGAAGGGGAACAAGAAATCAATACAGAGGTAGACACCACACCCATTGTACACGACCTGACTTTTTTCCTTTCTTTTTGCCTTCACCACCAGCGTTGTCTAGAGGGCTATTTATATTCCCCTAGTTTCAGTCTTTCACAGTTTTTTGTATGCCCCAAAAATTGATCTGTAGCTGAGAGCTGTCAAGCTCTTTGGGCGCTTGCTTGTTAGATTGGGTTTATCTGCATTTCACATGTGGAGGAGACTGAATCTGGCTGTTGGGTTTGAAAGGCTGAGAAAGTATCTGCTTTTTGTAGTCTGGATTTCTCCCTGGCCTAGTTGAGCATTTATACTTATATTTATATTTTATATAATCAGCAGATTAAATACCCAGATTCATGGTGATCTTGCAATCAGTTGCGAGCTTCAATCCAACAATGATCATGCACCATACCCCCCAGCTGACACCCACATTTGTCAATCATTCATTCAGGGAACAATCTTGCCTCTGGAATAGCCATTTAGAAAGGTAGTGCAGACTCCCTACTGTCAGTGCAGAAAATAAACCAACAGGCACAGAGCTGGCCTCATTAGAATCTTCTTTCTCCTTTTGTTGTTGAATTCTTCTGCTACTTTAAAATCTTTATAGTTCCATTGGGCTTGTGTGTACCTAGGTTGCAATACATTCTGGCCATTTGCAGCACTATCAAGTGTGTAAGAAGTGAGAATTTTTTTTCTGGTACTATGGTAACCCATCGGTTCTGGTGTGAAGACACTTTTGAGAATTTTGATAACTATTTTGGGTCACTAATTTTGTGCCCAAGAAAGATTTCTTGGCCACACTTCTATATTAGAAAGCTTGTGAAAAAGGCTGGATGTAAAGATGTCATCTTGATGTCCACCTTGTGGCATGATTTCATCTGAATTTGGAAGTCAAGGCAGCTTGTCACTGCTGTTTGTGATGAACTTGATGATGGTCTGACACTTTGTAAGCATGCAACTCTCATAAGGTTGTGGCCACACTCATCAATATCATGTTATCTTCAAAGCATAGTTCTGTGGAGGAGTTCTCTTTGCAATGTCAGGTTTTAGATTGTGATTTCTTCAGAATTTGGGCACAAACCCATCGAGAGACGATTAATGGCTGACAGATTCCTGTAAACCTAATAAACTATGTGCTTGCTATTTGGTTTTGCAGGAATGCTCAAGCAATGTGGTACTGCTGTTGAAGATCATCATCAGCATCACCATGGTGGTATGTGTGAGAACTAAGACACAACTATTGTGCACAAGATGCAATAGGGACGGTATTTGCTCTGACTGTGAAATACCCAACACTCGGTGCAGAAGCAACACCAGATGTTGGATACACCAGCCTGAGAATGACACAAGAGAGCATAACAGTGCCACTTCTAATTTGCTTGCAAACAATCATGAGCATGCCTTCAGTGGCATGGTGGAAATTGCAGTAGGACAGTGGAGATGGCAGTGATTAAGTAGTTAGAAAAGCAATTATACAACAGAAGCTGGGTATGTTGTAGGATTTGCTCTGGGGGTTACCGGGATGAGGCATGTGCATGAGGCCGAGGAAGATGAGAGCAGCATTTCGCAGCTGCTAATTGAAGCAGCACTTGTGGGTGAGGAGGCCACTGTGAATGATGTGCTGGGACACAAATTAGTTGATGTCAACTATAGGGGTACTGTAAAGTTGCGGGTGAAGTACAGCGACACGGTTCAACAAGAAGAAGCTCCTGATCAAGTCAAGATTGAGTATGAGGAATTCAAGACTGACATTACACCCCTTTTTGCAGCTGCTCATGCTGGGCATATTGATATCACCCGAAGGCTTCTGGTTAGTTCTTGGTGCCCAAGATCTGAAATAGCTCAATTTTTTGCAGAATTGCTTTTGCTCTAGTGATGAAGTTTCTGATCAGAGAAGAAAATCTGTGTCTTGATCTTTTGAGGTTTTGGGTGGATCTGAGTTTCCTTCTGCAACAATAGTCTGCAATATCAGATCCACCCAAAACCTTAAAAGAGCAATAATAGCCTGCAGTATGAGATGTGTTTTTGGAGCAAAAGGGAGGGCCTAGTGATAGATGCCCTGAAATTTGTCTAACCTTAGTAGGCAGGAAGAGTGATGGGTTCCCTTGGTCTCACAAGTTTGATGGATTGACAACAGAATGCTGGAGCAGATGTGAACCAGAAGATGTTCCGAGGGTATGCCACAACTGCGGCTGCACGTGAAGGTCATGATCTGGTGCTCAACCTGTTGCAGAGGGCAGGGGCTCAACAACCAGCATTGGAGGATGCACTTCTCGAAGCATGCCTCTTTGGTCAAGGCAAATCTGTTGAGCTTCTTATAAGCTCTGATATGACACGTCCAGAGGTGCTTGCACAGGCCTTGCTGTATGCAAGTAGCCGTGGGTTTGTGGATATTGTTGCCATATTAATCAAGGTGAAGCCAAAAGACTCCACCCTTAATCAATCTGAAACCAACAACAAAATTTTACTATGAAAACACTAAACCACAACAAATGTCAGATCTAAGAGTACCCAACAATTGAAAACCTTATTATTTGCCAAGTACCCTGCTCACCCTGGATTTACCACCAGCAGGGTTTTAGGTTTTAGTGTTCCGCATGCACATTTATGTAGCATAGCTGAATTGGGTCTTTCTTTTCTGGCTAAAGAATAGGTCAGGAGCCATGGGTTTAGGGAGGCTGGCACCCTCCTTGCCAGCATTTCTTTTTAAGGGAAATTTTTTGCCACATGGTGACAAAACAAATTCCAGTACAACTCATACCAAGGTTTTTTGTGAAAAAAGTTTTGCCAAAGTTGCCAGGTTTTGAGGAAAAGACTTCTGAAATCACCATATTTGGACAATAGGCTGCATCAGGTTGCCAAAATATTGCAGGATTCTTAAATTTTTCTTCTTTCTTCTCTGACCTGTAGCCAAAATTTGGCTGATTCCTCTTGTGGATGAGACCACCAGTGTGGCTACACCACAAAATTGACATAAGAACCCCTGCTCATCACCTCTGAATCTCTCCAGAGTTTTACCTTAATTCATCAACATGACAGATTACTGAACAGACATTTTCCTGTGTTGTTGGTTGTGCAGAGTGGAGTTGATGTGAACTCATGGCATCGTGTTTTATTGCGGTCAGCAAAGCCTGTGCTGCATGCAAATGTTAATTGTACACCCTTAATTGCTGCTATTGTTGCCAGGCAGGATGTTGTGGTCAAATACTTGCTAGAGGTATTTGAACAACTGTTTTGTCAGGCAACTCAAAACATGCTGATCATAATGTGTCTCATTGAACTCCTAACTTTCTGGGGAGAGTCATGAGCGAAATAATGGTCTCAATACTGAGTTGTTGATGTCCTACATGACATGTATACAAACATTGGTCTAGAGGAGATTTTGGTCACTATTATATGAGTGTATGATCATCACCGGAAGATTATGTCATATAATGGGATCAAGAAAATGATATATTCTGCCATTACCTCCTTAATATGGTCAAGAAATTGCCATATTCTGCTGACTCTTTATTCTATGAGGGGTAATGGACTCATTGGTCATATGGCATTGCACTATTTTTGTGTTGTATGACATATTTTTACATTTTTTTCTTTCACATGTTTTGGCAGGCAGGAGCAAAGACAAAATGTAAAGTGAGCCTAGGCGCTTGGACATGGGATTGTGACTACGGAGAGGAGCTTCGTGTAGGTGGAGGAGCAGGATTGGCAGAGCCATACAACGAAGCATGGTGTGCTGTAGAATACTGGGAATCAAAGGGCTCAATACTAAGGATGCTACTTGAGTATCTATCCCCGAATGATCTCCATAATGGCCGAACGCTCATCTTTCATGCCATTCTTTGCCAAAATGCAGCGGCAACAAAGTTGTTGTTGGCAGCTGGGGCAGATGCTGAGCACCGAATTCCGACAAGAGATGGGCATGAGTTTAGACCCTTGCATTTGGCTGCACGCTTAGGCTGTTTAAGCATCTTGAAGCTCCTGGTTACACACGGCTGTACACTAGACATCCAAACCCATTCTGGAAACACTGCACTCATGTTATGTGCAAAAGAGAGTTTTCAAGACTGCTTCAACTATTTGCTTGTTTCTGGTGCGGATGTTGGGCTACTGAATCAAGATGGACAAAGTGTGATGAGCATTGCAGACCTCCATGGAAATGGGCCTACCATCCATAACAGTGTCTGGGAAGCCCTCAAAGCAGGGCAGACAGTGTATTCCAGCAACCCCAAAGTGTTCTCCTCTCTGCGCTTTGTGGCAAGATTAGGTGATGTGGAAACATTGCAAAATCTGTTGAAGCAAGGAGGTGGGTTGGTGGTTAACTCACAGGATAAATTGGGCTACTCAGCTGCGATGATAGCCGCAAAAGAAGGTCATCTTGAGGCTTTCAAGCTCCTGGTTTATGCTGGGGCAGATGTGGGTCTGAAGAACAGCCAGAGCGAGACAGCTTTATCACTTGCAAAGAGCACACAGACGAGAGATGGTTTAGAACACATTTTGGTAGAAGCTATTATGGCTGACATTTCAAAGGGAAAGGAGTTCAAGGCTCTTCATTTTGCATCAAAACGAGGGGAAATTGAGGTTATGACACATCTAATCAAGCGTGGGTCAGACATCAATGCACAAGATGACAATGATCACACTCCTCTTATGCTTGCTGCAATGGAGGGACATGAAGAAGCATGTCGTTTGCTTTTACTAGCGGGGGCAGACACGAGTATATCAACTTCGCAAGGTCAAACTGCACTAATGCTTGCGAAGCAAACCCCAAATACAACTGAAAGAGTGATTATGGATCATCTAGCCAAGAAGTTTGTCCTTGGAGGAAGCTTGTTGCTGAAGCACACCCGACAAGGCAAAGGAACACCGCACATGAAAACAGTCCGCATGTTGAGGTCTGGCCTTCTTAGTTGGGGAGATTCAAGTCGGCGAAATGTCATGTGTTGTGATGCTGCACTTGGTCCTTCTCTTAGGTTCCAGAGAAACCGCAAAAAAGGTGATGCCAGTCAACCTGGCACACTCAGAGTCATCACAAATGGGGGGCGAGAGGTGCACTTTGAATCATCATCAGCTGCCAACGCAGAGCTGTGGGTGCGGGGAATCAAGTTGATTCTTTTGGAGCTTGGCATCCATGCCACTCTTAGCATAGATAGATGATTATGTTTGTGGCACACATTATAGGCTTTCCTTCCCGTTTGTTTCACACTCAATGCCCCCAATTTCCAAAATTCTTCAGTGTTCATTTCTAACTGTACAAAGCGACACAATTGTTCGACTAGCTTGCCTTTTCCCAATCTGCTACCTATCTGGTTGTCACTCGACTAGCTGCCTTCTCCCAATCTGCCACCTACTCGGTTGTCACAAAAGGCAATGTAGCTTGGGAGAGAAGGTTCATATGAGGCACATGTAATGCTCAGTAATTAATGCGGTACTCAACTCTGCAGGTTTCCTGCCTGAGTATTGACCATGCTTTTGGGGAGGCTTAGAAATTATTTTGAGCTTTGGGTGAGGTACAGTTTCAGTGTGAAGTCTCCGGAAATCCTGTCTGATTCAGGCACCCTATGGACAATTTTTTTTACCAAAACAAAACCAGCTGAAGCTGTTCACAAAGGGTATGGTTTCAACATTCGTTATTCTCGGACTTAACTTCAGTTAGTCATCACTATTCCAGGATAATTTGGAGGAGGCAAATTGTTAAGGTGCATGAATGTCATGGTTTTTTTTCAGTTGCCCTGTTTTCATAGCATCATATGAGTTTGTTGCCAAGCATAGATTACCTCATGAAGGATAACCTTGACCTTCAATGCTCAGAAGCAGGAGAAGTATAGATGTAAAGGTCCCTGCAGAGTCATGGAATACACTTCATTCATTGCCATTGGAATCCATTTGTGACAAGTTAAAGCTTGTTCCAAGAAACAAACTCTTGAGATTTATAAAGAAAATGCAACTTTGTACTAGAATCTTGTCTAGATCTTGTAAGCAATTTCATACTCATTACTCTCTTGCATATTAAACCAAAGCTCCACTTAAAAGGGCTGAAAATACTCACCTACTTGAGTGTTTTGGGACTGGACCAAGATCTTAATCATCAACAGAGAGGGCAAGCAATCTCCAAGCCTTGTGATTATGGTTCTTAAGGTGACACTGTCCAATAAACTTGCTTGCATCTTGCTTCTGTAGATTTCATTATTCAACTGCAGGATCTCTAGTGAAACAGCTTCTGTAGTGTTGCATCAAGACCCTAATTGTGGCCACTGAAATTCAAAGAAATCCATTTTAGCTCTTTCATATTCTTTGCAGATGTCTGAGAAACTTGAAACCCTTGCAGATTGTAGGCCCATCACTTTTTTCCATGAATCAAGGAAATTGCACATTTGCAGGGGTAGGCATGCTGCATGGACAATGCTGGCATGGTGCTGATATCCAGTCCAGCAAGGCTTCACAAAAATGCTTTAGCTTACTGGACAGAATTTCAAGGCAAACATTATTGAAGTTGGATAAACATCAGTTTTTCTTTGAAGGTTCAGAGAAATCTGCAATTCACTAGAAAGGTGTATATCTCCACTCTTTCTTGTTTTAGAAGGTTTAAGAAAAACCTGCCATTCATGATGAAGGTGATGGTCTGATCCTTTGTATATGCCATTTTACCCTATGATTTCATCAGCTCCCAACAGAGGATAAATAATAATCTGCTCAAAATTCCAGCCAGACAATTATACAGAAAACTCACTCCAAACTTGAGCTTTTGCGTGTCACATTGCAAGCATCCAAGAATCTTGTTGCATGTCCTAGTGTCAGAAACCTAACAGGCTTGCCTAAGTACTGCAAAATAGCTTATACAAAACATAGCAGAAGAAGGTCCAACAGCCATCACTTATGCATCTTTAGAAACAAACACTGAGCCCCTAACAGGTAAGGACACTCGCTTGTTACTGATGGGCTTAGCCCGCCAGTAAAAAAAATGAGTTAGTATGTCATAAATCAACTGTAAATCCTTCTGTTTCACAATGAAGTCTAGCTCATTTTACTGATTTACAAACCAATTTGAGTCCAACAAGCAGTTCACAATTGAAAATCTTCAAGCTTACAATAGTTGCCAAACTTACAAGCATTAATTGTCATCAAATGATCAACGCATTGATCCATAAACTAATGTTGTGCCCGAAATCAAGACTAAAAAAAATGTTGGCATTCAGACATCATCCAAAGGAATGTGCTTGGAAAACTTCCAAGGGCTCTCAGGAATTGCCAAAATCTTAACTCAGGCATGCACTCTGATTGAGCTTGACACCTTCTCTGCCTGCAACAGGGCACAGATCACAGCACCAGAAAAACCTCTGTGCTCATTTTCAAGCAACATGTATATACAGCTCCAAGCTCACTACAGACCACCAGCACTGCACAGATGCCCTTCAAGGCTGCACAACTGGTGTTTCACTACACCAAAAGGAGTTTGGGTAAGATCATATGGAGTTTCCCTTTTTGAGGACCTTCTCCAATTTTTCAGCCTTCTGATAGTGGACCTCTGTGATGGGCCCTGCAGGAAAGACAGTGATTTCTACCACCAGATGAGGGGTAGGCAATTCATCAAATAACGCCCTGACATTATTGCAACACACACTCTCTGCATGAGCATTCTCACGCCTGACTTGGCAACCCTGCAAATATGTATATCATGCTCAGAAGGTCAGAGCTTCCAAATCGTGGGTATATCAAACAAATTGAAAAAAAATAGTGGAATTCACTTGAGTCTTTTTGACTGAGAACCACTTCCCTGCACCATAGATAATGCCATGTTCTAGGAAGGTGGGTACTGTACGGCAGTGGAAGTAGGTTTCCTAATTGTTCACTTGTTTGAGTATTTTCTTCAGTCCAAAAGTAACTCAACAGACTATCCTATGATTAGTTTGACAAGTAGTTAAAGCAATATGTCACTAGTTTAGAACACATTCTGGAGCTCATCAAGTCATCCAAATCCAACCCAGAAATTTCCCCCTTTTATCAATCTACTACATGGAATGATCCAGGTGTGTTGCCTGAAACAGCAGAGGATTATACCTTATGGGTGCTGACATCAACAAAGCTGTCATCATCAGACAGCAATGAGCAAATTGCATTCAAGATTTTGCGACCCTCTGCCTTTGATGGCACCCGATACTTGCGAATGAGCGTGCCTTTTGTGCTTACATTCCAATTCTTCCGCAGCTTGATTATGTTCTTATCCTTTTCAGCTTCTGCTCAACAATACTTCCAAAAGCCTCAATGCATTTCCAGTAGCCACATTAGTCACCTTCAACCCTTCTACATAAGCATTGGACCTCTGGGTACCACACAAGTCACAAAACATCATTTCATTTGAATGACAAGAGAGCTAAACTTCATAAAAACCATTTCTTCGTAAGTACTGAGAACTTCTTCTTACTTGTTATTTAAGTAAACAAGAACAGAATTAGGATATGACCTGACAATAATGTTATAGAGAACTCAGAACTACCAACATACCAGCAAACTGGAAAAAGCCAGCCCTAAAGAACTTATAAAAATTTCCAAAAAATGAGGAGCAGGTTGAGCAAACAGCAACAGTGACATGCCATTCAGACACCTCCAACTAGGTAAACATCATTGAAAACATAAGGTACCTGAAAAGTTTTCCACTCAGAATCATGCAGGTGTCCTATATACAACAGAGATGCAGCCTAGCATGATAAGCATGAAGGAGGGTGTTTAACCATACCTTTGTCATGGCCCATCATTTTTTCTAGCCAACCAGGCACTGGGGGACTCCCAAGGTCATCTGCTAGAGACACAACTGCAAGTCAAAACATCTTCTCTAAATTGATTTCTGAAATAAGGATCAGAACTCCATCCAATGAAATTGCAGGAAAGAAACATCAGTAAACTTATTTCTGAAGATCTTGTTATTGAATGCACACAAAACATAGGAGTAACATAAACAAAGGAAAGCTTAAGCAAGCTTAAGCTCCTAACCTGCACTTGAAAAGACCTGATTTCATGTTTGACAGAACCAAGAGCACTGTGCAAACATAACCTTCAGACATATCTCAGGAGATCCATTTTGCAGTTCTCCAAATGACAACCAATACAATTGGTAATGATAAAGAGCAGTGACCTTATCTTTGAGTAACTTCAATGGAGGAACAATGGCAAAAATGTACCTTGCTTCTGGTAGTTGGGTTGAACTGCAACTCCAGTTTGCAGAAGTGCATAAAACACACATACCCTTACAACCTCAAGAGCTGGACCTGCCAGCACTGAAGCATTTATCACTGGCCTGGGTGCAAGATGTCCTTGTGAGAATGTACTCGAAGGCTTGAGAGTAGGGATTCCCCCAAATGCTGCACTTCTTGCAAATCCCAGGTCAGTTGTCCCATTGACAAAGCCATGGTAGGCCTTCCCTGCATCATTGCACTTCTCCATTTCACACAAAGATCAGGCATTTATGAAGACTGGACATCATACGACATCAATATTGATTCTTACTAAGACAGTTTTTCAGGAACCTCTGTGCAAATTCACTTGTTGCTTCAACTGACAATTCTTTTAATTTGGCAGCAATCAGAACTCACAAGAGATAACAAGCTTACTGAGCATTTTGGCAAGTTCTCAGAAACAACATTTTTTCGCCTCAAAGCTGGCCAAAACTGGTGAAGACAATGTGTGCTTGCCACAGGATGCCCCACTACCTGAAAAAGGAGTTACATTACTTGACCAACTCTTTAATAAATTCTAATTTGACCAAAAGCATACAGCCTATATAGTCTTTAATGATGTAGCCTTTTGGGTGAGCAAGTCATGGTTAAGAACCTGCTCACCAGTTAGAGATGAGCAAGGTGATGCAGAAAAGGTGTTGCATTCACTGCCACAACTCAAGAGAAACTTTGCTAGTATATGTCTTTGTAAGTACTGAGAATTTCTCAGTGCATACAAATTTTGTCAACCTAAACCCATGGAGGGTATGGGGGAGGGGGAGGAGACCATGCCCTTAGGAAAAGAGAAAACAAGACAACAGGAGGTAAGGAGTGGTTTGAACAACAGCAAGAGTCATGCACATGTTCAGGGATCTTCAACAGCAACATGGATGCCATTGGCATTGACCACCTATCATAACAACCCCACTGACTTCATTGATCCTGGCTATGGGCCCACAATGGGTGTAGGTTAACATCAAGCATTAACTAACATACTGAATTTCTGTCACAGGACAGACAGTAACATCGAAACTTAGCCATGATTCTGGCAACCTCAAGAAAAAGAACATAAAAAAAACCTCAGAAGAAAGACGAACAGAAAGGGAGAAGGCCAGAAATAGAAAACAAAAACAATCCCAAAAAACCAGAGTGAAGTAAGAAGGAGAACTTTGAGACAAGAATTTAGAGGATTATGTGGCCTTCAAAAAGCTCCCCATTTAGGAACGAGAAACCCTTTGAAACAATCATTTCAAAGATTTGAAAGGAAGAAACTCTGATCAAAAGTCTTTCTGTGTTACACCACCCTCTGGTTGCTTTGCTAGATACCTCTATAGTTCATTCAGAAGGCAAGCTTACATTCAAAAGGGTCCTGCCACATATCTGAATTGACTATGTCACCAGGGCCATGCCTAGTGAATAGGTTTGCATCTTCAAGAACATGAAGTGATTACTACAAAAAAGAAGAACCATTATCCACAGCCCCCAAAAAAAACAACCAAAAACTGGATTCTCAACTGAATGGTGGATGTTTCTGTGATGCCAGAAGCATAGCACTACACTGCCAGCATTTTCAAACAGGCACTTTCCTATTGTGGGCATCACTGACATCGAAGTGCTAGTTCCAGAGTAATTTCCATGTTTCTGTATCAACTTATCACTGCATACTAGTAAAGCCTTCAACAAGAATACACTGACCTGGAACATTCTTGAACCGTAGGTGCAAATCAAATCCTTCCGAGTAGAATAAAGATATGGAGCTGAGATGTGGCTAAAATGTTGTTGAAATACCAGAATCAGGCCTGCACAGAAAGCACACATTTTGGGAAATCTTAAAACAAACTGTTGCCACTAAGGAAACAATGTCATCATGGAGCTGGCTTACAGCAAGGTTTCTCAGGTGGGCATGGACTACTGCCTTCTCAATGCATTCTAAATCTCAGATGATGATTAAGGAAAAATTGTGCACAAACCTACCACACCTTTGAAAGCAAACTGTGCAAGAGAAAAGTAAGTAAGGCCAAAAGTCCGATACAGCAACATGCTCAATACACATTGTGACACCAAAAATTTGACTGCCAATCGTACACACTCATTTAACTACTTGTTGCCTAGGAAATGCCACAACTCAGGAAAAATGACATCAGTAGGGTTTGATTCTTGACCTAGAATTTGACATGCTGAGAAACAAATCCACTACACAACTGCAATGAGTTTGTTTATAGCAAAACTAGCTCTCTGAGAATTACAAGGCACAAAAGCAAAGAAGCCAAGATTCAGTATGTGATAGATGGCAATCGAAATGATCAAGCCAACCGCATAACAATGCTAGCTGGAGGTTACAAAATGGAGTGAAAACATTGAGCAGAAGAAGACAGTTTCTTGCAGTAGCTCTCAATGCTCACAAGCGGAAGCTATGAAAAGCATACATACATGCGCAGGAAAAAACACACTCCCTCAGAGAAAGCTAAAACCGTAAACATGCGTGGAACCTCAGTACGCTTCAGAAACAGAAAACAAAATTCACAAGAGTGCAGATAACAATCAAAAATTCTCCAACAGATCTCCAAAATGCTGTATGAGAAATCCCGGATTGAAAATCGACACACAGAAGAAAGAAATTCGGCCCAAAAATATCATCAAGAAACAGAAATGAACATTACCTGGAACGGAGTACACGAAAGACTAAAGCAGAAAATGAGAGAAAGCAACCAGTGAAAAAATATATTCCAAGTGCATCAAAACGAGAATGCAAGGGAAAGCAAAGAGAGGAAAGAAAAAAGAAAGGGGAAAAAAAAGAGGCAAACAACGAGAGTGAGAGAGACTAAGGACCAAAAGAGTCAGAAAGACTACTAATAAGGACCAAATGGAAACCAAAACCAGCAAAAAAGAGCTCAAAATATGCAGAAAACGAGCGCGAGTGCAAGGAGATGATGAGACGTACCGCGTGAGCTCCGCAAGTCCTCGAAAAGCTCGAATTTCTGAAGTGCAGCGGAACGCGCGAGGAAAGCTAAGGCCACATGCGAGCGAGACAAGCACGCGACTAGCGAGAGACGAGGAGGAGGGTTCAAGCGGATAATGATGGGTCACCAAAAATAATTATAAAAATTTACAGAAAATTGAATTCTCGTCATATATATATATATATTTATTTATTTATTTATTTATGTTCACGTAGCTAAATAATTAACTTCAAGCAAGTCAGGAGAGAGTTTGGGTGCTTGATTTGAAAAATTTGTGTTGAAAATTTACAAACTTCAAATTAGGTCATGAGTCCAGGTTTTTTCTTCTTTTTTTGTTCCCAGCCCCGATTTTGTGATGTAGAAAATTGGCCAATGTTTACCAAAAAAAAAAAAAAAAAGTCAAATTTACACTAGATAAACAAAAAAAATTCTGGTTGCATTCTAGTTCCTTAGGACAATGGTCCAAGGTGTGGGTACTTATGAAATAAGGGATCTAGGTGAGGCATAACTCAAACCTAACTCCACATTTTGGTGGAAGGTCCCCTCCCCCCCCAACCCCCAAATCCCAACTTAAGGGCCTTATCCATATGTATTAAAGCTCAAGGTAAATTACAAGTTAAAACATTGCTCAACCATGAGGCAATGATGTATGGAAAGACCATGAAGTGGCACTAGTAGGTGCGGAGGCACTTACTACGCGTAAGGGTCCTTCACACCTAAAAGAGGCATTATTCATGGATATAAGGTGCCTTCCAACTACACAAAAAGAAGATCAACCAAAGTTTTACATAAAGTTTTAGATGTGTTATTTGTAGTCATGGAGGAGTTCGTGCCTATGTTTCAATGTCTTGTAAAGATGAGGAGAAAAGAGAAATAATTAGAAATTTAAATGAATGTTCAAAACATACTTATGAGGAATTCTAATCCAAAACCATGAATTCCTATCATGAGGATGCCCGAATTTAATACTTTTAGAAAGAGAACCATTATGCATTAGGAGCAATGTCAGAATGAACAACTAAATTGAATAAAGTAAACTTAGTGGATATATTTTCTATCCTTTGAATATGACTTTAATAATGTCATTAAATTCCTATTGTTATTTATTCAACTAATGAATATTCATGTAGCTTGAAATGGATTGTAGATAGGATTTGAGGAAATCCATATAAGGCCCTCGCCTCCCAACTTGTGTGATCACAAGGTATTATTTATCTTGAGGGAAAAGGTATAATTTATTCAATGTGTATACATTTTAAGTTACTCAAGGATTTTAATGTTGTGAAAAGAAAGGTAGATAGAACATTATTGGTTCATTATTTGCATAATCAAATCTGCCAAATTCATATCCTTAAAATAGCATGATGTCCCATCTTTCCATCATCCCTTCCATGTGCCTTCTAAATGGAAAATCTATTTTAAATCATTTTGAAGTAGTAATGTGTTGTACACCTTTACATTATTTCTGAAGGTTTTTTGTTGAATTTTAGGACCCAACAAACAAACTCCCAACATGATTTACCTTCTTCCAAAGCTAGAACCAATTCAATGGTGAACCACATAAATATTATACCCCAAAGAAATTCAAGTTTTTGGATTGACTCTTTAGAAAGATTTAGCAAAAATTCAAATAATGTTAAGGGACAATGATAATTATACATGAGAGGTTTGCAAATTTTTGTTCCTAAAAGCTAATGAGATACACCAAACAAAAAATATATATATGTACATGTGTGTATGTTTCTTCCTATTTGTGATTCGACATTGAATAAAATCTGATGCAATTTAAGCTTTCTACTTATGAGACATTGATGAATTAAAGATCTGTAAAGCCTTTTCTATGAGATCTTCCATCTCCTCTGAATGTGGAACTAATCCTGCACCACCTGAAAATAACAGAAAGTTTTCTACATCCGAAATGTTTTGTAGTGTTTCATTTAGCTCATCACCCAGATGTGCATTGATAAGCAAAGAGACAAATCCTTCATCCCTTTCCAACAAGACAATCACCAATTGAATCGCGTATCTTCGTCTACAAGGTGATCTTGTGGTAGTAGGTGCATGCTTCAAGATATCCAACAATAATTTCACCACATCTTCTCGTGGAATGTCTTTGTTTGTCCAAATTTTCTCAAAGTCATTTGTGCTAAGGGTTGAGATTGCCTCGGCAACTAATCCAATTATGGCTTCTTGTGCTTCCATATCACTTGTCTTCAACAACTTCATCATGAGAAACTTAATTGCCTTACATATTTGTGCTTGATTCTCTGAGTTGGTGTATGTGAAAATGCTGGACAAAATTCTTGCAGCAGAGGTCCAACTTCTTCATTTCGTAAGAGCTCCATAAGAGTACCCAAGGAATTTGTGTCTCCATGCGCGAAATTCAACTTTAGAATCCGCTCACAATTTTTGGGATTTCTTAATGCCAAACGAGTGAGGGCTTTGCCAGCTTTGGTTGCTACTACAATTTCTTCCCCTTTCGCAATCTGCATGATGAAATAACAAAGCTTGTTAGTGATTTAGAGCTCTATCATTGTTACGTAAACACATTGGTATAATATTTAATCTTAAAACGTACAGTGTAGCCACAAATCCAAATTTGAATCTATCTG
Organism: Sphagnum tenellum; assembly: GCA_963921925.1. Lineage (NCBI taxonomy): Eukaryota > Viridiplantae > Streptophyta > Sphagnopsida > Sphagnales > Sphagnaceae > Sphagnum > Sphagnum tenellum. Next base: position 11,148,673 of record OY998153.1, on the reverse strand, counting down.
TTAGTTATCTAGGAGAATGGGTGTGGCATGTTCTAAGTCAGGTGTTATTCAATATTGCCCAAAACAATGGAACAAATTGGTGTTTAATGCCTGTTTGGTCCAAGACAAAAATAATGCAATGATCCAGCCCAAAATAGTTTTTATCAAGAATCTTATTAAACTTAGAATAGACTTGCTACAAAGTTCATTTCATCAAGCATGTGAAGTTGTGATAAAGTAGCAAACCTTGGAAGAAGTTGATCTTTCATATCCAATGTTCGAATGAGATGACATTCCTTGTTGAACAAGTAAAGCCATGAGATTTTTTAGAACCCCTCCAGTACTCCCTATGGTTCCAAGAGATGTTTCATCCAAAGCTAGGTTGGTCAATATATCCACAGCAAACCGTTGTAATTCCCCAAACTTTTCTCTATGCGCCAGTATGTCTCGAACATGGGGGATTGTAGACTCAACATTAGTTATTAATGGTCGTAAGAGTTTTCCGGAACGACCTGTAGCACCTGACAATAGTTGAAGAAGTTGCAACCTTTTTTTTATAGTTTACCGATAAGGGCTTTTAGGATCATTTGGAATTTGCGTGCGATATCGAACTTCAATGAGATCAACAAGGATGGTAAGAAGACCCTGAGTTTCACCAATCTTGTAACAAAGTGAGTGGTCCATGGCTAAACACTTCAATATTTTCAAACCATAATTTTGTAGCTCCACTATTTCTGACGGAGGCATTGTTCAATCTGCATCATTTATTGTTGGACCTGAACCAACCCCAAGATAATATAAGGAATAACATTGATGAAAGTAAGTTTATTGCCCAATGTATAAAACTGGAACCAATCTACAATATGATGAAAAAATTGTTTAACTCTCAAAGAATTTGAACTATTCAATCTATTGGAGTTGTTGTCATGTGTGAACCAAGCAGGTATTATAGGTTGTGATATTAGGTCTTTAAGGTGTGTTGAGTGGCAACATGTGAAGTGAACTCCCATTCAATTTAATCACTTTCCAACCATTTGAAGCCATACATGGACTTTGAAAGGTTTCATGATTCAAAGGTCATCTGTTCATACATCTTTGGGCAAATAAGGAACAATTTTTTCCCTTAACATGGTTGATTGAAAACTCAATTTTAGGAAGTATCCAACTTGATGGAGTTATGACATTGTTTATTCCTATTGACACTAATTGAATAACTCTTGTGAAACTCTCAATTCTCCTAGTTATTTAGAGCAACTTAGGCTATGTATGATCTCCACCAACCCAAACTTAGTTCATTAGTTGAAGAATGATTAGCAAAATATGGGGTGAAAGGAATCGTACAATGGGTGGTCAGATCTTCATCATCAAAGCGGAGAAGAGACACAATGTTATCCAAGGATCCTACTATGGCCATCACACGCGAACAATTGCGAGTGAAATGCATCAAATGCTTCACAATGGCTGCCGCATGCCTCCTTATTTCTATCTCATGCGGATTGCGCCATGCCAGCATCTCCACCAAACGGTCCATGGCACCTACAACTCACAGTACTGTACTATCAATATTGGTTCAGCATCAATATTATTTCACCCCACTAATTGATGTTGCACGACTACAAAGTTGTTCACATAATTTGTATATTGTAACCCCAAAAAAAAGGATATGAAATATACTAGGATTGCAGGAATAGTCTGTGCTATTAAATGCACATTTGATAGTTTGTGCTCCCAAGAACATATAGTGTGCAAACTCTTGTGGAGACGGTGCCAGCAAGAACAGCATAAATTGGTAACATAAGTCTGAAATTTGAGGTTGGAGACCAACCTATAGTTATGCCAATGCGACGGAAAGCATCATTACGAACAGCGGCACTCTGGTGATAAGCCAATGCTCTGAGCTCCCTAGTACCGTTCAAAACTGCTATTGCATCATCTGATTGTAATAGGCCCAAACTGTAATCCACCAAGTCCAAGTCCAGGCCATCGAAAGCGCTCCCATTCAAACTCTTGGAATAGACCTATGTTTTCCACCCAACAAGATTTTAGATTAAGCCATCGATGATCATGATCATGTTGCTCAACTTGTTCAGACCTGAGCCAAAAGTTCTCATCATGTAAAATTCATAAATCAGGAAAGGTCTCATAACATTCATCATGCAAGCCAAACTTCATTGACTTCAATCACTTGAATGCAATGGACTAAATACAAAGGACGACATCTTTCCATTAAGCTGCTGGTGATCACAAATTCTATGATCATAACAGCTTTTCATTATTTTCTGCAACTACTTGTGCTCACAATCATCTCACACCTCTATCATGACGAAGTCATATTATTCTTTTTCTCTTTAAATTTGAGAACGTATTCTCTAGTGTTAGTAACATTGATTAACTACGTACTTTGTTCGTAGGTGCAGTTCTCCTATGTATTGATTAACTACATACTTTGAACCCAGGTGCAGTTCCCTTATGCATTGATTCACTGCATACTTTCAACACAGTTGTGGTTCCCTTATGCATTGATTAACTCCATACTTTCAACACAGTTGCGCAGTTCTCGTAAGCAAAGCGCCTGTCTATGCAACAAGAAACAAGGCCTTATATTATGAGTGGCTTTCCATTAGGCTACTGTGATCACAGCACACTCACAATTACACTGTAGTGTGCTGTGATCACAGTAGCCTAATGGAAAGCCACTCATAATATAAGGCCTTGTTTCTTGGTGCATAGACAGGAGCCTAATAGAACACAGCACACTTGTGTGTAACTGGGATGACAAGCAGCGTAATGGAAAGATGTCCTTATTAATAATACCTCGTAGAAGAAGGTCTCGAGAATGTTGGTATGATCCTGATGCTCTTCTTCAGTGAGACCGTCCGTTAGACAGTTTCTTACATTCTCCAGCAATTTTCCGTAAGTAATCTTGTAGTTCCAGTAGATCTTCTCCAGCAAGAAGATGGAAGCCTCCACAAATGACATGGAGTAGAAGAGATAGAGACCGAGCTTCACATTGGGAGACGGATGAAGGGGATGGAAGGACGGCAGTGCGCAAAGACGCCACACGGAAACGGCGACCGAGAGAAGCGCGGACAGAATCTGGAGGTAGCACAACAGTCGCGACACTGTCTTGGCCAAGAAATAGGATACCAAAGGTACTAGTGGAGCCATGGACACGGACCACTTCCGTGCCACAGACGGCGTGCGTGTTGCGTTGCCGATGCGTATTGCACGTTTGGAGATGAAAATCGACCTCGTGAACATTTTGGAGATGCTAGTTCCATCGCCCCTGTAGGGATTCAGACTGACGTTTTGGGTAGGCTTGCAGAAGCTCTCGTGACGCTGGTGATGATGATCGTTCTCGTTGTTGTAGCTTGTTACGCAGGTGGCCAGGTTTGCTGCAGTGCGCTGAAACGAGAGATCTGAGACCACGTTCTTGGCAAAACGACGGCTTTCGTAAACTATGTCGGAGCCGACTTGCATCACGGATGAGGATGCTCGCTTCAACCACTTCGGGAGCTTGAAAATTGATAATGAGGATCGCGCAGCTGCATGTTGCCATTTGAGTTCATGTGCGCGGGAGAAGATGCGGGTACCTTCTGTACATAGCAGCATTGCTATCAATCGAAAATCCAAAGGCGATTCCACGTCGCTGTATGCGCCTAACAGTACGATGGTTGCCCATGCGAATGCTAGCTTGCCGATCATGCTCGCCGCTTTCTCTAGAACGGCTAATCGGACCACCGCCAGGGTTATGCCTTTCTCTGGAGCTGGGTCCTGATCGTCCTGCATGTCGTTTCCTTGAGTCTCAGATTCGACCTCCGCCTCGAGAAGATTAGGACCTGCTGATGGAGAGAATGGGTCGTTGGCGTCTATGAAATTCATGGATGGGCGTCCAAGAGAGGACGCCAAACTGGCTGAAGTCCCGTAACAGCTGGCCATGGACGCCTTCCCGCTAATGCTAGACGTGAGGACCGGGTCTGCGGCCGGAATATCGATCTTCAACTGATTCCCAAAGGAGAAGGACCCGGAGCCTGCGGACTGATCGGGTGCAGATGCCACATTGGGCTCCCCCGATGTTCTGCGATGGACGAGTGGCGAAACTGCCACTGACGTAAAGCCCACCTTCTTCATGGCGTTATGCTTTGCATTAGCACTAGGACAGAGTATTCGTCGGAGGCAGCAGCAGAAACAGCAGCTCCACTTCTGGGCCTTGCTCCATTTGCTGGAGATGTGACGATCAGGCGCTGTAATAAACTGATCTCGAGTTGCTGCAGAAACTTGTTCTCTTCTAACAGAATTATCCAAGCCCTCTAGAGCGCTATATTGTAGAGACAATGCAAGTTCAGAATCAGCTATAGAACTAAGTTCTCGTCATCTTCTCAAAAGCCAAGGACCAGACCCACAACTGCTATCAGAAGACCAAAGAACACCTACACCACGATTTCAACTGAAGATCAGCAAAGAAAATGAATCACATAAGACTTGAAACTTCAGGATAGCAAGGAGTGCAGGAGAGCACACCACAAAATCACAAATCTCTCTCTGTGCGTCTCTCTCTGTATCTCTCTCTCTCACACACATACACACACACAGTTCAGGTAATCTGTTTGTTTCTGGAGATTTTTGGAATCGTATTATATAGCAACACATCGAACATAGTAATTGAATCGCAATTCTCACCAATCATTCTTGACTCCATTCTTCACACAAGTGTGTGCAGTTTATGCACAAAGGACTGGAAGTCTGTGTAACTTCAACTTTTGTCAGAACAATTCCCATGTGCTGCTAAAGTATTGCTGCTTCAAATTTGTTTCTGGCAAGAAAGATTTTGCTGCTGCTGGTCTGAGACGTTGTAAGTGCAATGATGTATAAAAATATTTATGTTTGGTAGCACAGTTTTTGCCTTTTTTCTGGCTGAATCTGCATGTCATCATACTCACTTCCGGACAATCCAGAGTTTGGAAGGGGGGCGGGATGAGGAAAATGCTCAGTGGAGTACTTTGTAGGTGAAGGGAATTCAAGTACCAAGGCTTTTACAGCTCTGGTGCTTGCTGGTTCACTCCAGTGTTGTTTGGTTCTTCATTTCAAAAGGAACGTTCAGTCCTGGTTATACCTCTTGTTAGTTCCTGGTTTTTGATGGAACTTAAGGTCCGGTGTTGAGATCCGTTCTTTGGAATTCTGGAGGGGGGAGTGAGACATGGGGGAGGGAAGTGCTTAGTGGAGTACTTTGTAGTTGAAGGGAATTCGAGTACCAAGGCTTTTACATCTCTGGTGCTTGCTGGTTCACTCCAGTGTTTCTAGGTTCTTGATTTCAAAAGGAATCTTCAGTTATTGGTAAAGTCATCCTGTCTTCATTCTGTCTTTGGGGCTCCTTTCATCCTCACACCCCTCTTTTAACCTTCAAATCAGTGGTGTCCACAAAGTAATGAAATTTTATTCAATCTGGATATGAAATGTTAAAACATAGGATTCAATGCACAACATTCAAGAATGATTATAACAATGATATCCGTCTCAAATTAAAGAAATTTTATTAAATCTGGGTATGAAATGTTTCATGCACAAGGTTCGAGAACAATTATAGTATAATGTACTGAAAATATACGTAGCAGCAGTGGAGGCGCTCGGGAAAAAGGAACAAGGGGTGAAGACAGAAAGAACTCAGTCTATCACCAAAATTGATGACTTTTTTGAGTTCCCCCTTCCTCCCCCTTGAATGCCCCCATGCTTTTTTTCATTTTTAGGTTTTTTTTTGTTCTCACTCTGTTTATGACCAAACTCAGGTCTCTGGTGCTGTGTTTTCATTGCCTTAATATGAAACCTAAGATACAATTTTGAGATGCATTTCTTTGAAATTTTAAAACTTTCAATTTCAATCATTCTCACAAAAAAATTGCAACAAATCCATTACAAAAGTCTAGGTCTGGTTCCATCTTCATTACACATGATTAATTTTTTAAAACATTTTGTAACATTAAATGATGTAATTAATGCACACAGTTCGAGAAAGAGCTTATAAAAAATTAATTATGTATAATCACTAAATGCAATAACTTGCTTAAAATTTAAAGTTAAGCTTATACCCTTTTTTAATAGAGTTACACTTATTTGTTTAGAGAATTTGACCTTGTTGAAGACATGACAATGTTCCATGTTCAGGTTCTTGTTGAATTTTGAAAAGAGGCTAGTTTGCTTTATTAGGTTCTAAGGATAGTTCTAACAAAACTCATAATCTGTGGTGTAAAGATTTTAAAATCTCATATCTAACTTGGACCTGAACTTCCACAAATCTGAGAACTGGCAGTTCTGGTTCACTCCCATAACAATATTTGTGCACAGTTGTTAATGCAGGTAGTACCCTTTTTTTTCTTTTTTGACTGCCCGTTTTCCTGTCAAAGATGTGTCTGGTGGTGCCCAGACACATCTTGCTGGTGCTGCCCATACACACTTTGGGTCCTGTTCTGCAAGTTTTAGGCTTATGTGTGTAACGCTTGTTCCTAGTGTAACATTACAAGCCTAAAGCATACATAACGAGGGTCCAACATGTGTCTGTGCATCATCCATCTTTTTGGATGAAAAAGATGGAATGGGCCAATGGCAGCCAAGGAAAGAATCAAGCAGGGTAGTACTTTTGCACTACACGCAATAACAACTATGTGCACATCAGTGTTTTTCCTAGGAATTTCTGTTTGGAGCTAGAGTGACAATCATTCCTTGCAAGATGTAGAAAAAGTGGCTATCGACCCTAGGGAGATTTAGCCAAATCTGGCTATAGATGAGAAATGAAATATAAAGTTTTAATTGTCATCACAATGAAAACCCTGAATCTCCTAACTTTTACTCTTTTTCTCCCTCACTTCTGGTGACTGAAAACCTCTAAAATCATTTTTATTTCGAAATTTTTTATTTTTCATTTTGGCAATAGATCACCAGTAAAAAGCAGGGGGCTTGTGCACATATAATGTTGGGGCAATGCTCTAACCAACGCCCATCAATGGACCTCCGGTGGATGCTCCCTATTGGATGTTCCTATACGTTTGATGGATGCTGGTTCACTCGATGGGTGTTCGTGACTGGAATTTTTTCAATTTTACTATGTATCCAAAGGTGGTGATCATCCATAAGCTGATTTATCCAATTTTTTTATTAGAAAAATATGAAAGAGATTGACATAGCATATTTCTCGAATTATTGTTGATTGTTTTGGCCTTATTGTATTTGCTTGTGTTTTGAATCAATCTAGAGTTAATGGTTTTTAAATAATGCACTAAATTTTTGATATATTCATAAGTCTAAAATTCAAGGATGAAATTTAAACTACAACTTCCTTTGACAACCTAATGGATGAAGATGCAAATGTTGTTTTTCAGATAACATGTTTGGCTTTCAACATCAAAAAGGAAGTTGTTGGGGTTAAGAATTATTTTCTTTCCATGTTAAAGAGATTTTTTTTTAATTCATAATATGTTATCCTTGATGTTGAACTTTAAATTTATAAATTGTTGTTTAGTGACCTCATTTATTGGCTGTAAATAGAGGAAAACCATTGTTGAGAAATATGATACAAAATCTTTATATCTCATGCCTTTAAAATGTCATCATCATTTGCACTTGTTGGTTGAATTTAAAACTAACATTGCTAACCAAGGAGTTGAAAAATATCATAATTTAGATATCTTTAAATGACAACTAGTAATAGTGAGCTACCAAAGGAGTTAGGGTGTGGGTACACACAAAGGAGCCAATGGGATTATTTTACGAAAGGATTATTGGTCTTTTTTTTAAAAACATTTTTTATATGAAAAAAATTTTGAAAAAAATCTTTTGCAACTTGTTATTAAAAATACATATAGTTGTCCGAATAGATTTCATGTATTGTATTGAATCATTGTTAAATAAATATAATTTTTTCAAAATGTGTAGATTTTGTCAAATTTTACGTTTTATCTTGAAAATTTATCATAATTTTGAATTATACCAAAATATGTTATACATTTTAAGTTTTTTTTTTCTGTATTATAAAGTACAACTTTGTTTTGTATGTCATGCACATTACACCCCATTTATATGTGGTAAAGAAAATTTTAAATTTTAAATATTTGAAAAATACTTTAAATTTTTAAATTTTTCAAAATCCATATCTTTTAAATTGTGAGTGTTTTTTGAATGTGGGTAGTAGATTCTTATCATCTAAATCTTTTTACCATCAAAATTATGTTATTACAATAGTCCTTTTCCTAGTCTTTTGTAAAATTAACCACAATTTGATGCAACACCTTGTCAAGTTCAAACATCCTTTACCAAAACCAAAGCCCAAAATTTAATTTAAATTCCTCAAGATTAATATTAATCATTTAACATAGCACAACTTGAAATGATTAATATAATTTTAAAATGTCAAAAAAAAACATATGTAAAAAAGTTCACAATTTTCATCACTATCCAACAAGATTTTTGGTTCTTTGATGTGTATTCGCACCCAATTGTAATTAAGAGCTTCTAATTTTTAAGCAATATTAAGTTGTTATCAAAAAATCAAACTTCCTCTTCAATGATGAGATAAATATGAGAATATGTTCCTATAGTTGAATTCGTTATTCATAAAATCTTGGGGATTGTTGAATCACAAGTTGAGATGAAGAGAATTTTTTTTTAACTAGAATATTTACTAATTTAAGAAAATGTCATTTGCAATTAGATAATCTAGACAATTTGATTTTTGTGAACAAAAATTGGTTGAATGATCCTAATGTTGGTTGCAAGTCCTCCTCTAGTTTAATAGAATTAATTAAGATTGATGTAAAATTAAAAGAGTTGAAAAAGTTTGAAGGAGCATTTTTAAAAATGAAGTTATGAAAATGTTAATTTTGGATTAAAAACATTGTTACAAAATTTTTTCATTTTTTGAATACTTTTGTTTTTTTCAAGTGTCAAAAAAAATTTAATAAATAAAAAATTGATAATTGAGTTATGGGAACCAAATGTGAAAACCACATGTTATTGCAATTGTGATAACCCGTGTGCCTATGAACCAAATGAATATGGACAACATAAAATCTTATACCTTGGTTGGTTCTCAAATCTTATATATAAAACCACTACATCTGTTTGTGACAAAGCTCAAGTGTGCAAGTCCGGCCGACCAGGCCCGGCCTGGAAAAAACGGGATTCGGAAAACGGGATTCGATAAACGGGATTCGTAAAACGGGATCGGCCAAAAAAACGGGTTTCGGAAAAACGGGATTAGGAAAACGGGGCTCGGAAAACGGGATTCAGAAAACGGGATTCGGAAATCGGGATTCGAAAAAACGGGATTCAAAAAATTCACGTAGTCCAAACTCCATCAATAGGAGGTCGGCCTTCAAGCCGATCGGGCCCAGCCCGGCAAAAACGGGATCATCTCTGTCTATGCTCTGCAATTATAATTCCAGAGCTTCAAGCCCATCAACAGGATGCACTGCCATCTATGTGCTTTCCATTTTTACGTGTATGACATGAGCAAGCAAGTGGAGGCGCACCACTACTGCATACACTACAACCAGGACATGCGACAGTGCACCATCTTCGATAGTCCTGAAGCGGATGCTCGTTTCGTCGGTGTCAAGTACATCATCTCCGAGAAGCTTTTTGATACTCTATCTGATGAGGAGAAGAAACTGTGGCACTCCCATGAATACGAAGTCAAGGGTGGGATTCTCTTTCAGCAACTAATCAGTTGAGTGAATCCACCAGGTTCCCATGCCATATGAAGACCATGTAAGCTGGAGGAGCAGACTTCAATTTTGTCTTGGGAACCTACTGGATTTACTGAACTGATCAGTTGCATCAGAACGCTGAAGGCCGTCTGGTCACTTATTATTCTACGCTACTACTCCTGGCCTGATTACGGACGCACTTGGATTGGTAGTCGCCAGATTTGTGAGGTAGAAGGGTGTGAAGTAAATGAAGGTACCTACCTATTGTATCGTCCTTGGTTCTTCAGCATTCTAACTTCTCGTGGTCATCGAAAAAAGCATGTGTGTGTGTGTGTGTGTGTGTGGTAAAATTGTAAGTGTACTAATAGGTAGTGTCCACTTAGTTGGTCTAGGACGAGGTCATGGCCTTTGTTTTTGTTGACCCCAACTGGTCGATGATATCCAAAGTTATTTGCAGCTAGCCTCTTCCTCTATAAGCTTTTGGATAAGGAGTTCAGTCAGTTCATGCAGATTTGGTGAAGGAACACCCCATTGTATATATATCACAAAGTTGTTTTCTCACCTTGCCTCTCAGATTCTGTGTAATTATTTACATCAATCCATCAAGCAGAAATATAATTCAGACTAGCCCCAGATGATCATGAAGGCCTCGATCTGTTTTCGTGAGGACGGGGATTGCATCATTGCAAAAGTTGCTGGAACTCGCGTGCCTTGCAACTAGCTAGCTGCATATTCTAGTTAAGGATGACTAGCAGCAACAGTAGTTAGCTCAGCAATCCGCACAAGTTGCTGTTGATCATCACTATAATTTCTATAAAATTAATTGCAGGTCTACAACACTTGATGATGATCTAAATCAGAAAAATCTAAGGTTACGTATTTGCTTCTTTTTTATCTTTTTTTTTTTGGACTTCACAGTGGCCTTCGGCCTCAGGCACCCAAGTGTCAATATAGCCCTTGAATGTGTGCAAGTCATCGCGATTTTGCAACCAATTGCCACGTTTAGTTAGAGTTCTCCCCTTTTCTTAAATTAACAAAAATGAAGAAACAAAAGAAAAAATAAAAAATAAGAAATCGGGAGAAAAATCTATAGCTACGTATTTGCTTCTTTTTTATCTTTTTTTTTGGATTTATTTTTTCTTTTTATTTTTGAAAAATAAGAAAAAATAAAACTTACAATAATGAAGAAAAACCTTATTTGAAAAAGAATGAGGTGTGTCTTTTTTCTCCAAACTTCAAACTTGCATCCAAATAAACAAAATTATAAAAGTGAAAATCAAACACAAAATTTTTAAAACTAACATAAAAATATAAAATATAAAAGATAAAAGCTCGCTTCACCATGTGTGTTTTCATGGGGGACTTTTCAACGAATTTTCGAAACAAAAAATTTTTAAAAAAAAAAGAAAAAACAAAGGCTGCTTTGCGCCTTTGTGTGTCCGTCTTGGTTTAAAGAAAGCGGGGGACTTCACAGTGTCCGAAGGTCACGGGCAACACTAGTCAAATATAATAATGACTAAAGAAGTATTTTTGGATACACACTTGAAACCAAATATAGAAATCTGAAAATTTGTACATTGGTCACCACTGAGCACCGACCAATATACCACCGAATGGAGATCCATTATGACGTAATGACTCGTGAGAGATTTCCCATGTAATTGGAGAGCCATGAGATTCCCTCCTCAGTCCTGCCATAGGAGGTGAACTTATGTTTCGGGGTGCGTGCCATTGTGTCAGAGACCCTGATCTAATTTTATCGGCCACAGGGTAACTCCGCCCATCACTAATCGCCTGCCTCAGACCGAAGACTTTGGGAGATCTTTCTCAATTCTTCTCCATTTTGAGTGATTTAAAATGTTATACGAGCGCCTTCTCAAGCTCTACAAATGATCTTTGAAGTGCAAAAGCCCAAGGACCAGCCAAAAAAAAAGAGGTTTAAAGAAAAATACGTTTTTTTCAAATTGCAAAACACTTTTTTTTTTCATTTTTCTCATTTTGACCCTTCTTGCTTTCAAACCTCGTAACTTTCTTATTTCTTATTCATTTTAAATGATTTAAAGTGCTATAAGAGCATCACCTAAAGTTCTACAAATCATCTTGGAACTCTAATAGCAACATACAACACAAAAAAATTGGGTGTTTGGGAACCGGCCTTTGCAACATTCAGTGGTTTTCATTTTTTGAGTTCTTAACCCCCTCTACTTTGGGGCCCATAATTTTATTTCTTTTTTGACATGTGTCAAATGTAACAATAAGAAAGGTTCAAATTTTGTTCAGACACCAAAAACAACACCCCTCGTATTGGGAACATGATAAGAACCCATTGGAAACTTGATGGGAACAAAAAAAATTGAAAAAATTCATGCTCATGAGGGAGAGGGAAATTATCCTTGGTTATAAATGTGAGATTCTTTCCTCTCTCTTAAAGTAGGTGTAAAAATGTTCCACCTCCTATGCCTCATGATCTACTTATGTTTATATTCATGCTAACATCAGCTTGTGCCTTACAATCACTGCATAGAGTCCCATGGGTGGGGAAATTCCCAAAATATAAGGCCAACCTCAACTATGGCCTCATCCTAGGCCCCTTATATAGAGAACATTGCACTTAGTTGTGTATGGTGAAACCAGGACCAGGTAGGGTTCCTTATCCATCCACCTTTTGTAGGGCAAAACTCTCATACTTCCCCCTGACACAACCTAGGTGACGAAGGCCAGAGTGAACCAGCATCCACAAACACACCACCATGGTGGATGGTGGATTAGAGGTGCTGGGTCACACCAGCATACCCACCTATATAGGGAAGTACAAGTACATAGAGAAGTGGGTAATGGCTGTAAGGGTTACTATGTAACTTACACCATCTCCAGCGGCGTTCAGTATGTTTACCCTGCGAAAACATTTTTCACATCCAAGTTTAGTTATGTACTCTTTTGCAACTCCACCCATCAAACTGGGACAACAAATAGGTGGGTGACTACTAATAGCAGACCACCTGGACCAATGAGTATGATGGGCCAATGAGAAATACTGAGAAGGAGTTAGATCATATTTATTACACTCTTTTCGGCAGGTGCACGGCGCTGTTGTGCCTCTTACCAGTCACGGCAATGTGCGCAGTTATGCGGAGACAAACCAACATACTTTGGATTTTCTTCATCCGATTTTACTGTGCAGGATCACATACCGAGCATAGTTGGAGATGCTCCAAGGTTTCATTTGATAACATAGGATTTCACCTATCCTGTAAATTTTCATACTTCCCCTTCACAAACAACCTAGGTAACTAGCAGTGTTGGCTGGTTCTTGAATTTTTTTAATATTTGGCAGGCCAGTTTGTAATAAATTTTAAATTTTGATTTACATAGAGAGTATCAAATAACCAGATTCTTTTCACATTTGTCAGACTCACTTGGTATCAATTTGTTGGAATGATCAATCAGTCAGGTTATCAATATTTTCTTTGCATAAGAAATGCATTGTTTGCATAAGTACTGGGTTTTGCAAGCACATGTTTGAGAACCATGCAATACCATTATCAAAAAATAATAATTTTGAGCTTTAAATAGTTACCTCACCTAACAACCATTGTGCATCGTACCTTCAATAGTACACAATGTCAATTATTTGTAGTCTAGTTGGAGGGCACATTATATCCATCAATTTCCCTCATAGAAGATGGCAGGGATATTATGCCTACTCCTCAATAGTGGCAGGGTTCTTACACCTATAAGTAGGCATAATTTCACTCCCACTACTGAGGAGCAGGCATAATATCCCTCCCACACCTACACCCCATGATCTACATAGATTTGGTTCATGATAAATTTTGTGTTGTGCTTTATGATAGACTAAAGCCCATGGGTGGGGGATATTCCCAAAATTCATGGCTGGACTCTGCTATCACCTCATCTTGAGCCCCTTATTTTGAGAACGCCCCTATCCTAGGACTTTACCCTACTTTTAAGTCCTAATCATGGAATGGAAGATTCAGTGATATACAAGGTAACAAGTGGTGTGTCAGACTGTGGCCTTGCCATTTACATTTAAAAGTATCTTAAAGCATAAGAAGAATTATGAAAATTCAAATATTTCACCATGCAAAAATATAATCTTCAAAATGAAATCAAAATCTTTCAAGATATCATAACTCTATAACTAATCTCAAGTTTCAACACAAGCCAAAATATCATCTTTCAAAAATCATCGTCTAAATAGACCTACTACCTAGGGGCCAAAATCCATTAAGCTACCATAGTCTAGTGTGAATCTAAACACAATATCCTTGCCTTGGTAGGCAAGGCCAACAAAATGAGAATATGATCCTTGAGATTAAGTTACTTGGTGACTATTTCCAGATTAGTTTGATTGAATTATGTCATTCTAATTGGGGGTTGCTCTGGACAGGTGTGCTCTCTATTTCAAACTGTGTTTTATTTTTTGAAAACTTACCTGGGTGAATTTTAGTGATCCCCATAAGGATATAAGCAGGGTAGTATTTTTTGTCAAAGTAATACCTTCTCAACAGTGAATTTTCAAGCATCAAAAATTTCTAATCCTTTTGGCCGGGTAGGTTTTTCCCAGGTATTAATAATACCCATATTCAATAGGTAGGTTGTCTCACACCCAGAATGAGAAAGAGGTTAATAATCCGATCAATTCTAAATAACCAACCAACATTAACAACTACCTAATCAATTAAGCAAGTTGAAGGATCGTAGGTGAAGCGGGTACTGAGTCGAAGTGGGTAGTATGTAGGTAGGTAAATAGATAAGGCACTTCGTGCTGTTAGGTAGGAAGATGCATGTGGATGGTTTGAACATGGTCATGTAGGACACAAACGGGTATGGGACCGAAACTATGTAATTTTGTTACATAGCTATGGAGATCTATGTTATGGGTCACACATCTATGTTCTCACTCTCCTTTTGTCTATACATAGAGCCTTATCACTCTCCTTCTACACACAATCAACACCAACACCTTTGTCTATGCATAGGTAGTTAGCCTTAACATCCTTCTACCATAAACCTCACACAATCAACACCAAAACATGAGTCTATGCGTAGGTGGTGAGCCTCAACATCCCTCAACCATGAACTACGCACTATCACACTCAAAACAATCAAAACCAAAAGTCTTTCCAAAAGAATTGTCATCCCCCAACTTGGTATTCCAAACCATCACTCTTTTCAAAGGTCGGCGCCCCCTTAAGGTCACAAGACACCTCTTTATATACTAACCCAAAGGAAACTACTCAAGAAATTACCTATCACATAAAATAATCACAAGATAATTAATCACATGTCTACCCATGTGATTCCACATTAAAAGATAATTACCCATGTGATTCTTCATAAAATAATCACAAGATAATTAATCACATGTCTACCCATGTGATTCCACATTAAAAGATAATTACCCATGTGATTCCTCATAAAATAATCACAAGATAATTAATCACATGTGCATATGACTTTTTCCTATGTGAAAGTCAATGACCAAATTTACTTTAAGGAATTTTATCACTTATCCCTTTAAATAATTACCTAGTTAATTTTGTATTTACGTTGAGTTACACATGGAGTTACATCACTCCCAAACTCATTATGGATTCCGTCCTCGGAATCACATATCCAAAACCTTCTTCAATTTGTCATGATTAATGCGGTCTGGATATGGTGTGCCATCAACATTTTCAAGCTCATATGACCCATTATCAGCAAACACCTTCTTGATAACAAAAGGTCCAAACCACTTGGGCAACAGTTTCTTATAAGCCCTACGATGATGTCGAGCATCAAACATCATGACAAGGTCACCTTCTTTGAACTCCCTTCTCTTCACCTTCTTGTCAAAAGCCTTCCTTTGTTGAGCCTGAGCGATTTCAATGGATTGGTAGGCTTTCAACTGCAACTCATCCAACTCATTAAGTTGTAACAATCGATGACGTTGGGATTCATCCAAAGGAAGTCTCATCGTTGTGGCAATTTTGTATGTGGTGTTGTAAACCCACACAACATGGTGAATTTTGAGATCCCAGTCACAAATATTTATATGAACCTCGGCCTCTTTTGCCAACATGGAACACAAAGTCCTATTGGTCCTTTCTACTAGGCCATTAGTGCTAGGCTTATACATAGTGGTAAATCTGTGTTTCACTGCAAGGCGTGCTAACAGGTTTTCCACAACCTCACTCAAAAACTGAGGTCCATTATCAGAAACGATTTCAAGTGGCGCCCCAAATCGAGTAAAAACTCGTTCATATAGAAATCGCGTTACTTCCTGTTTTACTGAAGACTTTAAGGCACGTACTTCTGCAAACTTTGTAAAGTAATCTGTGGCAACTACAATGAATCGATGCCCTCTCCTAGTCATTGGCAATGGGCCCATCAAATCAATTCCCCATTTTTCAAAAGGTCCTAAAGGGGGTATGGTATGTAAAGGGCCACTTACAGTAGACCTTTGTGCGTAGGCTTGACACACATCACAACTCTTGAAGTAATCATGGGCATCCTTGAAGAGGGTGGGCCAATAGTAACCTGCTTGCAAAATCTTTTCTGCAGTGATTCGTCCTGCAAAGTGGCCTCCACAGAACCCATCATGAAACTCGTACAAAAGACGTGATATGTCATGTTTTCCAATGGTTCGTCGTAAAATTCCATCCCTTCCTTGGAAGTAGAGCTGATTGCTTATCATCGAGTAATTTCTACTCTTGTGTGCAATCCTTGTTCGTACTGCCTTTGTGGCTCCATCTGGGAACCTCATGCCATCTAGGTATTGAATGATTTCCCGATATTCTTCAGGTGCTTCTTCTGCATTGATGGACATGATTGCAGTGTCGGGAAAGTCATCATCCTCTGAAACATCACCCACTCCTTCATATGCTCTTGTAAGGCCATCTACATTGCCATGTCGCCTCCCTGGACGATGGACAATGTCAATGTCAAACTCCTCCATCAAGAGTAGCCATCGAGCAAGTCGACCACTTGGATTGGGCTTGTTGACCAAGTAGGTTAAAGCCTTGTGATCTGTCACAATTTTGGCCTTGTACCCCATCAAGTAATGGCGAAACTTCTTAAGAGAGAAAATAACTGCAAGACCTTCCTGCTCGGTCACAGTATAATTCTTCTCTGCTGAAATTAATTGTCTGCTAGCAAAATGAATGGGATGGTCATGCCCATTTTCGTCCAATTGTGATAAGGTGCTGCCCACCGCTTCTCCAGATGCATCACAATACACCAAAAAGGGTCTGTTCCAATCTGGAGTCCGAAGGATTGGCGCCACTTGAAGAGCTAACTTCAATTGTTCGAATGCTTGCCTTGACACCTCGTCCTCCATTGGAACAGGTGCATCTTCACGCAAGAATCGTGTTAAAGGACGTGCTTTTGCTGCAAACATGTGTATGAACCTTCGATAGTAACCCACCATCCCCAAGAAACCTCGAAGAGCTTTCTTCGAAGTGAGAAAAGGAAGCCCTGAAATCCTATCAAGCTTTTCAGGATCTGTAGCTACCCCATTCTTTGACACAATGTGTCCAACCATCTGCCCTTCCGAAAAACCAATTGTGGTTTTCTCAGGGCTCAAAGTCACTCCTGAATCGTCCAAACGTTGAAAGACTAACTCAAGTTTAGCGGGGTGAGAAGCTCTATCACTATAAACTCCAAAGTCATCAATGAAAACTCGTAGAAAAAGGCCCAAGAACGGTTCAAAGACTTTGTTCATCAAACGTTGAAATGTCCCTGGAGCATTGCATAAACCAAAGGGCATTACGGTGTAACAGAATGTCCCCCATGGTGTGATGAACGTGGTCTTCAATTGATCCTCTGGAGCAATTTTCACTTGGTGGTAGCCTCGGTATCCATCTCCAAATGTGTACATTTCGTGCCCTGCTACCTCTTCCAAAATTTCTTCACAAAATGGCAAAGGGTAACGATCCTTCTTTGTTACTTTGTTTAAAGCTTTGTAGTTGATGCATACTCTCAGCTTGCCATTTTTCTTCAACGCCAATACCACAGGAGAAACCCACTCAGTTGTCCCCACAGGTCTAATGAACCCTGCCTCTAACAACTTGTCAAGCTCCTCCTTCACCATGGCTGTGTATCTTGGGTTCCACCTCCCTTGCTTGGCCCTGATCGGTTTGGCATTTGGTAGCAGTTCAATCTTGTGTTGCTGCATGGTGACCTCCCTCAGGTCCTTGTAGCTGAAAGCAAAAAGATGGATATACTTACGTAGTAAATCCTCATATTGCTTCCTTTCCTCCGGTCGAAGGTCTGGTCCTAGTTGAATCTTGCTTAGCCGCCCCTCGACCTCTCCTTCTATTAACATGCATGGAGTGGATGGGTTATCACCCCCTTGACCCTTTTGATCCGACAAAGCTCCAACTTTGGGGATTGTCTCCAAGGCATATAGCCCTACTTCCTCTTCACTAGAATCATCCGTGTAAATCCCTTCAGAGCTAGAACTTTGGTCTGTTTCTGATTCATCTTCATATTCACTCGTCCCTCCAGAGCTTTTCACAAAATTGGCAAATGGAACTTTTTGTCGGTTAGGACGAACTCCGATGGTCATGTACCCCTCGTCCCAATAATTCTTTGCATGTGACTTCGTTAACCAAGGCCTTCCTAATATCATTGGATAAGCCCCATCTTCCTCCAAAACCACATGGAAATCTACAATGGTAGAGACCTTCATTACAATGATCACAACATTGCTAATGACTCCTTCTGGCCTAACGACTCGCTTGTTAGCCATCTTCAATGTTACTAAGGCGGGCCTATCAATTTTCAAGCCCAGGTACCTCATTGCTGGAATCGTCATCACATTGACTCCTGCCCCTCCATCCACCAACACTCCACGCAACACTGATCCATTACATTGCACATCAATGATTGGATCACATTCGCGCTCGGCTGCTATGGCATTCAAAGGTGTGGGTACCTTTGGGACTTTAGGTGCTGACAATCCCTTCCTCAGCTCCCTTCGAGCTGACGGCACCATCGCCACCAACTGTCCAATGGTGATGTCCGCTTTCTGAGATCCCATATCCTTCACCACCGAATAAGGACCGGAATCTCTAGAAATTGGAAAGTCTTGGAATCCAAACCTCCGTCTCCAGTTCTTTTTCTTCTCTTTTGGGGCCCTCGCCATCTCCTTGAACCTCTTGATGCTTGTGTCGGGATGAGAAGTGCCCTCCATAGGTCGTTTAGCTTGGGCCATGACATCCATCGCATCTTCAGGGAGTTGAAGGCTCTTCTCCAAACCCATCAAAGCCTTTTCGCGCCCTTCACTCATTGGCTCAATTAAATGTACTTAAGCCTTGCCCTTCTCTTCTGCTGAAAATGTTCGAATAGAAGAACTTGCATTCTCTCTAATAGACAAGGCTGGCGAGTTTGGACATTCTCTTGAATAATGTCCCATCTCTCGACACCTGTAACATTGAACAGTTGACAGGTCCCTCTCCACGTTTCTGCTCTTATTAGTCCTTGGCTGCAGTAGATGGAGGCTTAGCTGGTTCATTTGATTGATCATTTGTTCCATGGCCGACTCCATGCGAAAACTCATTTCCGGATGCTTCCGCACCTCTGGTTCAGTTGTGAATTGAACTGTTTTCATCGTGGTTTGCACAGTTGGTCGTGGAACTTCCTCCATGCTTGCCTCCTTCTTTTCAGCCACCTCCGCTGCTTCATTGAACGTCGCAACTTGTTCGTATCTCACTTGTTATCGTAATTCTAACAACAGACCAATGGTGAAATGTTCTAATACTACTGCATTGACCCCCGCAAAAAGTGGATCAGTTCCCTCATGACCTTGTGCCCTAAGGCATCCTTGGAGTTTATGTTGCAATGCCATTGTCCTATCCTTATACTCTCTTACTGATTCTAAAGCCCCTTGCTTTAGTTGACTCAGTTCAAGCATTAAGTTTTGGTAGACATTCTTCACAGAAAACTCCTTCACTAGAGCCTTGGTTAGGTCATTCCATGATCCCTTCAACTCTGCTGTCTATCGTTCAAACCAAAATGATGTCGTACCTTCTAAAAATTCAGGAAGAAAATTAAGCCATTCTGCAGCTGTTCTAAGCCCCGTACCAATACAAGCCCGTTTATATTCCCTTAAAAAGACTTCAGGGTCTTCACCCTTACTTCCCCTGAAAACTGGAATAACCATATTGATTATTATTTTGTCTCTAAAAGGAAATTCCCCAAACTAATTAATTCTTTGAACTAGCTATAACTTAGCTTTTACAACCTTTCCTCATGAATAAGGAAATTTCTGATGGCTTGATTTGCATTCACAATAAAATCCTCCCTATCTTCTCGATGTAAATCTCTAAAAGGACCAGACATTTCTAATCCAGCCATTACCCTATTTAAGTGCCTAGACTGAAAGACAACATTTACAATATCACGATCATCACGAGTATCAATGACGCCTCTACTCCACATGACATGCAAGTTGTTGGTTCTAGCATAATCTGGAGTCGCATCCCTCTTCCTAAGCCAGACAAGTAGATGTTGTTCTTATGTGATTGTCCTTTGGCGTTGCCTCGCAGGTTCTGAGTCGGGTTGAGGCCCTGATTCCTCCCGTCGTCTACGTAGTTGTGACACTACCACACTTGGTTCACCTACAGCCCCAAGCTCTTCCAAAGGTCTTTCAACCTGTGATATTGGCCTAGCAACTCCCAATGTCAAAGATGGGGTTTGTTGCCTATCTTCGGGAAATTGTGTACCAGGGGAGTTAGAGGCCTCTCCTAACGTTGACATCAATGTCTTATTAAAACAATAATCCTAGAAATAAAACATATATATCTTTTTATATTTTTATTTCTTTCAACAATCTACAACATTTTTTTATGTAAAAAGTCTAAAGGTTTCAATAAGGTTTAATAACCATGGGTTTATTCGCTATCACTCACTATCCTTTATAAAGTTTTGTTTACATTTCTAATATGGCTTAACACGTGCCATCTTCTTTTCCTTTCTTGCCTGCAACTTTTCTTTGTGAATCTTTTCAGACTCCCACAAATCCAGCTCTAGTGCATGCCTAGGATTACAGGTAATATCCAAAAGCAAGCTTGGGGTCAAAAAGAATGACTCGTGCTTGTGGTCTCCATGATGTTGCTTCACGCATTGAATCGTGTACTCAACTCGACCTGGCTTGCCTCCCGTAATCTCCATTGCTAGAAGTTGAACCTCCTCCACCCAAGTGGCCACTTCCGTCCATGATTCGGGGATAAACAAGTTGCCTTGCATTTCTCAACACAAACAATTTACTCTCCTATTTTCTTTCCTTCCTCCCACCAAATTTTCCACGACACAATTGATTTCCTACGACACAATTAAGGGTCTCCACACAATTTCACAACGCAATTAAATTACACAAGATAATTAAATTGCAGAACACACTTACACAACGCAATTAAATTGCACAAGACAATTAAATTGCAGAACACACTTTCACAACGCAATTAAATTGCACAAGACAATTAAATTCCACAACCCAATTAACATAGACTCGAATCCCGGTTACGGAACCAAAAAGATGTAGGACACAAACGGGTATGGGACCGAAACTATGTAATTTTGTTACATAGCTATGGAGATCTATGTTATGGGTCACACATCTATGTTCTCACTCTCCTTTTGTTTATACATAGAGCCTTATCACTCTCCTTCTACACACAATCAACACCAACACCTTTGTCTACGCATAGGTAGTTAGCCTTAACATCCTTCTACCATAAACCTCACACAATCAACACCAAAACATGAGTCTATGCGTAGGTGGTGAGCCTCAACATCCCTCAACCATGAACTACGCACTATCACACTCAAAACAATCAAAACCAAAAGTCTTTCCAAAAGAATTGTCATCCCCCAACTTGGTATTCCAAACCATCACTCTTTTCAAAGGTCGGCGCCCCCTTAAGGTCACAAGACACCTCTTTATATACTAACCCAAAGGAAACTACTCAAGAAATTACCTATCACATAAAATAATCACAAGATAATTAATCACATGTCTACCCATGTGATTCCACATTAAAAGATAATTACCCATGTGATTCTTCATAAAATAATCACAAGATAATTAATCACATGTCTACCCATGTGATTCCACATTAAAAGATAATTACCCATGTGATTCCTCATAAAATAATCACAAGATAATTAATCACATGTCTACCCATGTGATTCCACATTAAAAGATAATTACCCATGTGATTCCTCATAAAATAATCACAAGATAATTAATCACATGTCTACCCATGTGATTCCACATTAAAAGATAATTACCCATGTGATCCCCCATAAAATAATCACAAGATAATTAATCACATGTGCATATGACTTTTTCCTATGTGAAAGTCAATGACCAAATTTACTTTAAGGAATTTTATCACTTATCCCTTTAAATAATTACCTAGTTAATTTTGTATTTACGTTGAGTTACACATGGAGTTACAGTCACCCACTGTGGTTACCTATTGGGACAGGAATTCAATGACAAGTGTTCCATGTCCATACACCATCCATCCTAAATGGTGTGGCGGTGGATGCTGGTTCACTGGCGCTCTGAACACCCTGACAACAAGAGAGGTGATAAGTTACCTACAGAATCAATTACTCTTAGAACTCTTTATTGACACTGGACAGGTTCTGCTTTGTATTATTACTAGTTTGAACCCGCTTGGTGAGAACCTGCCACTTGTTACATCAGTAGCTCTTCGACATGCTATCACCACATCCAGAGCTTTCTCCTAAGTTGGAGCATTAGTTTGAGTCTGTCAAGGACACATGTAGAAAATTGGATTCTGACTCATTGGGTTATGTCATTAATTGAATTGAGGATCTTGTCCGTTCTCAACTCATTGGCACTTTCCCTGAATTTAACATGGGCATCAATCACCCTGGAAATTGTGCAATGAACTGCTTGAGTTTGTTTTTCCTTTTGTGTGCAAAAAGAACACTCCCTCATCAATGAGCCAACTGGCCAACTGGAATACGAATAGCTCTCGTACCCAGATATAAAACGGTACCAACTGGACCTGCAGTTCTTTAAGATGAGCTTTGCTAGTCTCATTATAGATGTAAAAGCTCATGAACAATTTCATCAAAGTTCACCTCTATCTGAAAAG
Organism: Sphagnum tenellum; assembly: GCA_963921925.1. Lineage (NCBI taxonomy): Eukaryota > Viridiplantae > Streptophyta > Sphagnopsida > Sphagnales > Sphagnaceae > Sphagnum > Sphagnum tenellum. The sequence goes on along the minus strand of OY998153.1, from coordinate 11,125,857 downwards.
CCACAAGTGGCCCCCAGTTAGCAAGTAAATGGGTTGATGACCAGCAAGATGATCCATGTCAGAGAGCTTGACATCAGGATAGAAACCCAACTGACTAGGAATTGCTGAAACCAAGGTAACAAGATGAGGAAGCAGTCTAGTCAGAAATGCAACTCTCTTCCTAGCCCCCCTTAACAGACATCTCCATATGAAAACCAAGTTTGTCTATCTTATATATAAAAGCAAACGTGGTGTTTGTCAGTCTGTGTGGACAAAAATTGGGCAGTGCTGGAAGCTTTTTCCAGTCACTGCCCGTTTGGTGTCTGTCTGTCTGCGATGACAAACAGGGTAGGGCAGGGCAGGGCAGCCGCTGTGGGGGGCTGGGCGAGGTGCCATTTCTATTAAAGAAATCCTTGGGAAAAATCGAGGGACCTGACACTAATCAAACAAAAATATAATTTTTTTAAAAAAATTATTTTCATTATATAACATATTAAGAAAATTAAAATCTTTTTGAAAAAGAAAATAAAAAAAATAAATACATAAAAATAGAAAAAAATGAAGATAAACAAAATAAAAATAAAAAAAATAAAAACATGAAACAAACATAAACCAAAAAAAAAAGTAAAAACGCAAAAACTATACAAAAGGAATGGAAACAAATGAAACAAGGAAAGGAAAATACAATAAAAAAAAATTTTAAAAAAAATTTCCAAAAATAAAAAAACCAAATAAAGAGTAAAAAATAAGAAAAAATAAAACTAATAAATATTGAAGAAAAACCCTACTTGAAAAAGAATGAGGTGTGTTTTTTTCTCCAAACGTTGGTACCATGGTAAAATCCCCGAAATCCATTTAATTATTTGTAAATGTCCCATGCTTTAGACTAAATCCAGGGTCTCTGGAGTACAAATCTAACATCTTTGGGGGCTTAATAGGTAGGTATAACCACTAAGAGGCCTCACTTAAAAAAGGTAAACGTACCCAACATGGGTGCTCGATTTTCCCAAAATCCATTTAATTATTTCTAAATGTCCGGGCTAGAGACTAAAATCAGGGTCTCCGAGTTCAAATCTAACATCTTTCAGGCTTAATATGACCATTAAGACGCCTCACTCAAAAAAGGTGGAGGTACCAACATGGGTGCCAAGCTTTGCCCTTGAAGGGGGACCTTTGCTACGAAAACAAAGCTTTGTGATTGGATTGGTAGTTTGAAGACGAACCAAAAAACAACAAGCAGATAATAGAACTTAACAGAGCGTTCAGGGTGGCTGGAGTGGCATAGCCACAGGTTACCCACTACTCGTCTATTCAAAGGAACACAAAACGACTCTCACTTTGAAGAATAAAACAAACTCAGGTAATAATACAAGTATGTGAACGGGAAAATGTGAGTGTACAGGAAGAGAAGCCCAAGATTCCAGCCTGACACAGTTGTGCCCAAGTATAAATTTCACTTTTTTCCCAGTCCTTGGCAGATGGAGGTCCAGAACAATAATGGGCGGAACTAATTCCTCCTTGGTATACAGTACCAGCTTCTCTTGCTGTTTCCTTCTCGTGCTCATGATAGAAAAGACAACACACAAGTCTTCAATGCACACACAAAACTACTACAAACAGCTATAGCTATATTGACACAAGGGTAATATGGTTTCCACTGTCCACTAATTGCAATTAAAGGCAAGTCATCAGGCAGACGATGAAGTACCACACCAAAACAAACCCAACTAAGAAAAATAACCTCAGTTTTCACAAAGATCCAAGCCTCCACTTTCCTTCCTCTATTAAAACCACAACACAGAAGGAAAAAAAGGCAAACACAACACCCGGTTCTTAGTCCAAATGTATCCTGAGAATTTCAAGATACATTGCTTCAAAACTGCAGCCTGCTCATGAGCAAAGTGTCGCATGGTTGACCAATCTTCTGACAAAACAGCTGCCATAAACTTCCAACATATCACCAACCCCAATAGAAACTCCTTTTCCAAAGACCAAATTGCACATACATCTCAGATAGTAGCCCACTGAGATACAATCCAAAATGACTGGATTTTTGTTCTTAGTTTTGAAATGTTGATGATTAAATCCACAACACTGTTTTTTTGTCAGCTGTAGCAAAATCACATAACTTAGTTCCACAAGGTGCAGTATGAGAGGTACAGAATGCTGCCCTCTTTTCTAAGCATGAAGACAAAAAGCTTGAATCTTCTTATTTATGATGCTGCAGCACCAACAATCAGAAAGGCTACCTAAAGAACATGGATGAAGCAAATTTTGTTGTGCTCCAAATATCTCAGACCCACCACTATCATCGGTAAACTGCAAATTAGAACCTGATTTAGCTTCAGGTTAAGGGAATGAGGTTGACAATTTTCTGTCCAAGGATACATAATACTGTAGTCTCCAAAGACATATTATTAACAATACGTCATTTCATGGTGCTCTCCGCTGTTGAAAACATCACAGAAAGGAGGTACTGCTTAGTCTAATATGACAATGATGGCAGCAACCACTGGTCACCTACAGAATACCCTGAAGCCATGAGATGAAGTCCTACAAAGTTCTACACAGGTGATGAGGTCGAGCAACTTACTCTATTGTCGTCTATCTCACTGGCCTTGCGCTTCATCAGATCCTTTGGGTCACTGATTTTGCTTTCAATGACAAGCTTGTGTAGCCTTTCTTCAGGGCTCTCCATTTCTACATATTGCTTCATTTGCCCTAACACCACGTTCTCCTTATGTCCCAGTGAGATCACTTCATCAAATGCAACAATGAGCTCAACAATCATTTTCCAAAGTCCCTCCTCATCAAGTGGTGGGACATACTCAGGTACCTGTAGTAAGTCAAGGCTTTAACACATGGAGAATAATAAATGAGTTGTGGAGAATAATAAACTGTCGATCCATTCTTCCTCAAGATCAACAACGCTGCACTGCTTCTTTTCACCAAACAGGCCAAGTTCATTGGCTTCAAATCACGCGAGAAAGAGTAGGTAACAGAGACTAACTAGCAAGATAAGTGCAATGGAATTAAAAGGGAAAAATTCAACAGTTCCAATATCGCTCTCACAACATCAAGGACCAAGAAAAAGTCTAGGACTTGCATTAGGGTTCGATGGTTCGCGATGATGTATCTCTTTTCTGTGTCCTTGAGCTGTTGTCGAAATCTCGGATCTTTGGGTGGGTGGATAGGTGGTAGAGGAGAGCTCTCTGCTTGCTCTAGACAATTTGTCGCCTTATGGCAGCAAATTTGAAGCATGAAAAACGATTGAGTGAAGGATGTGTGCTATTTGTATGCATGGAGGTGTCGACGCTTGGGTGCTGTAGGCAGGTGATGGGGTTCACAGTTTCAGGCTGAAACGTTCTTCTCCTAGGAGTGGTGTGTGTTTTCTGGATTTCTGCGAAGGGGAAGTAAGGGTTTGCAGACCGAGGTGTACCACAAATCCGAAGGAGCTGCAACAGAGGGTTTGATAAAAAGCAGGTATGTAATTGTCGGAGCAACACATACTCTGCCTTCTTTTAGAGATGTCTTCTGTCTCTCTAGAGCAAACTCTGTCTGTCTTCCTCAGATGTGAGGACGGTAAGAAGGGGAGGAACCTCATCAAAAGCATGTGTATCAATCGTCCGCCAAAGACAACAACAGTCTCTCATTCCGATCTGTAGATCCTCTCCTCTCTAAACTGAAACCCTATTTGAGAATTTCGGTTTGCAGCTGCAAATGGCATTGATGCACACGGCGACTTTCCAAAGCAGTAGAAGAGATTACACAACCACATGTGCTTGCCTGATGCATCAGTTCATTGAGGATTGATCCATCAGTAGTAATAGCAGGAGGGAAGAAGTACACTAGGGTTCATTAGGGTTTGCTTCCATCAGGGCTCGCCTGCCCTTTTAGAAGTGCTTTATTAGGACATTGTTTGGAGTCTCGAGGGGTTAGATTTGTGCTCAAGTTTTGCAGTTCCAGTCTTTGGTGGCGTAGTTTTGATGTGTGAAAGGAGAGAACAAATATTGTGCGATTGAAGGGAATTTAGGTTTACATGGTGATGATGGAGGAGGATGCAGGAAGATGTTGGTGAAGAAAGCTTAAAGGGACAGAACACAAGGTGTAAGAGCAGCAGCAGCAGCAGACTATATGGGACTTTCGAGTATGGGAATGAGTAAGGCAGAGCTCCGGTTGAGGAGGCTATTAGCAGCACAAGTTCACCAGACTAATGATGCCAAGCTGGTGCACTATGTGAGCACTATGCGGGACTTGCTAAGCATGTTGACAGGTGATGTTGCACACCGAGATTTGCCATCCATCTCTGCTGCAAGGGCTAAAGAGTATGCTCAGCAGATTGAGCTTGTGGCCCAGAAACTCAAGGACCGAGTGGTGGTGCCTGATGTGATGGATATGAAGACTGTTGAGATTGGTGTGACTCAAGCTCCAGTTGACTCGAATGAGCAGGGCAAGCAATTGTTACCTAGAAGAAACCCTGAACCCAGTAAAACTTTGTCTCCTTCACAAGCAGCTGTGTCGCAAACATTGAGAAGGAGACTGCAGGGTGACGATGGCAATGCAAAGCAGAGCAGTGAGATAGCCAGAGTAGATGCAGCAACACAGGCACTGGTGCAGAAACACAGGGAGCTGCAGGAGGGCCTCACAGATGAGATGGTGGTGCTAGCAGCACAACTTAAGGACAGCAGTATGCTAATGGATGTCAGCCTACGGGATACAGAGCATGTGCTTGATTCCACCGAAGCTGCTTTGGAACACAGCCTGGCCTCTACTAACCGTGTAAACTTGAGAGCGGGTAGACTATACTCTCAGAGTTGGAAAACAACTTGCCTGACTTGGCTTCTTCTCTTCCTTGTGTGTGGGTTGTTCTTGTTTATGGTCTTTCTCATTCGGGTTACTTAATGGTATCTTTGTAGCAGCATAAAGAGTATGGCTGCTGGAGATAAGTGAAGGCTCTCAAGTGTTGGGAGCTGATGATGTGATTGGGGAGTCATGGCAGATATTCACTCCTATTCATGATGAAGATGACTATTGTTACCATAGAAAAAGATCCTGGTTCCAGCAGAGCATCACTTCAGAGATTTTCATTCAATGCTGTGCTAGCTACTTGTGTTTGGATTACTGTTATTATGTGTTGTGGATTTGTTTTCTCTGCAATCTCATGGATATGAGAGGTCAGACATTGGCACCTGTGGTACCACATTGCAAAATCAGTTTGAGCTACTTGGTGTGTTTTGCTTTCTCTTGGTGGGTTTAGGAAGAACTCTGCACCTGCCATTTTTATTGCAGGATTCTTTGGAGTGAAGGTTTTTCAGATCACTGAGGGTAATTCACACTTGCAAAACTATGTTGTGCTTCCATCATAGATGTACATGATTTGAGAGATTAGAAAGCGAATGGCGGCAGCAACAGGTATGCAGAAATCTGTGCATTTTACAATCAAAATGGTGGCATACATTGATAAGATCCTGTTTTTTGCATGGAATTATTGCCTAGATGATGTGATCATCATGTCCAATGTTGCCTTGATGATCATATTTATGTGTGTGTGCATGTTTTTTTCTCCTTCACTTGTTATGGTTGCTTTCTATGTGAGGACATATCACACTAGAGCTTGCACATTTTGTGGCTGGTCCCAGTTAGAGGGAGTCTGACTGCATGCTTTTACAATTGCAGAATTGTAAACAATTGTGAAGTGGACAGTTTGCACATGACATCAAGGATCAGATGCATGAGAACTTTTTCACTTGACAAATACATAGAATGTTGAGAGGACAGCACTGCATGTGTTGTTTAATCTGTTGAAGAAAAATTCTTGTGATAGGCTTTTTCAATCTGCTTTTTTTCTTGGGCATTTTGAGCATTTGATCATTTTGCTACATTCAAACAAACTGCTTTCAAGTACATGTACCAGTGCAAAACATGGCAGAAGACCCCCAGTTATTGACAACAAAGTAATACATTGTGACCATGTGGAAAATACCTCATGTCTTCAGACCTGGAGAAACTGAGGCAAAGACCTCGAGAGCAGGCAACATTGCAGGATGTTTGCCTGTATGTAAGCCTCAATCTGATGGTCGAGGAGAGGTCCATTGTCCATGGTATACTCCTGTTCTGATCCCAGTAGTTGGACAGTGTTGCTCCCCTTACTTCGAACAACCAGGGAAGCTGCAAATGACAAGAGTGAGGAGGGTTCCACTGCCATGTCTGGCCTGCAGCTATTGACAGTGCTTGGTAAGAATGTGCCTTTTCTATTTTCCTTACCACCTTCAAATGGGCACAAATCTTCTGTTTGGATTTCATTTTTGAGTCGTCTATTTGGCTCTTGCAGTTGGGTTGTGCTGCCTTTTCTTTGTTCATGTGATGCAGAGTGTTGTTGGACATAGAAACTGCTCAAAGTCAGAGATTCAACAACTTGTGCAGTTGTGCTAGCTTCCATTCTCATGCAGTTTTTCCTTGGTTGCTGCTCCTCTAGTGCATTATTCTGCATCCTTTGTAGGTGAATCCTATATATGCAGTATTGTGTAGGTGTAGGTGAGATTACAGGAGCATTTCTATGATTGATTTCACCACTTCTCCTATCAGACCACCCTTGATTGCATGTGGACAAACAGTTGGACCAGTCTTCACTATCCCAACACTCAGTGGGTTTGTGACAACTCATGCATGTCATGAGTTCATGGTTTTTAGTGATTGTTTTGGTATCTAGTTGAACCTCAGGTGCACCACATTTTGTTTGCCAATTTTGGCAGTTCAATACATGATTGAAAGTGTCTGTCATGATCTCATGCCAAAGGATGACATACAACACATGTCCATAGCTAGATGAACTTAACAAGGAACATTGTTTATCGACATGAACCTTCATTGAAGCAAGAGCTAATTTTTGATCTTGAGAGCTTGCAGATGTGTGAGGAGCTGTTAGTGCAAGATATGGACCACGCCCTTGTTTGGCACAAACAGCCTCAACATGGTCAACCAATAGCTTGGCCAAAGATTTCAATAGACAGACCTGCTCATTCTTGGCATCATGCTTGAGTGCTGCCAATTTATCTGGTTGCAATTTGGCCTAGTCCAGCCCTTTTGTGCTCTTGCTCATCTTGGAGCACCTTGATACCTTATGGCAGAGCACCATTTACAAATACCACAACATGTGATCTAATGGGTACAAGCTTTACCAGTGGAAAATTCACATATATGCACCATAGTGTAGAAAATACTGATGTCCTATGTAAAGATCGACTTTCTCCTTAGCATGGAGACCACCCAGGTTGAACCAACACTCGGCACCAGTACCTTCACCTTCTAGAGCAAGGCCTCATGGTGACCAAACTAAACCTCATAGATGTTAGATTTGGACTCGGAGATCCTAATTTAGTGAAAACAATATTACATGGGAAGGAAAAATATTAAAATTGGTGGAAACTGAAGGGTTTCTTGGTTCAGGCCAATGCACTATTGTAGAGCAGGTATCCAGTAATTGACAACATTTTTTTATCCTATAATTTCATGAAACATTTTGTCTCCCCATTTTTACAAAAAGAAGCTAGAGAAAACTTTGTAAAAGGGCAAATCATGTTAGAGGATTGGACACCAAAGAAGTTGCCAATATTTATTTCCAAAATCATAAATTATTATTTTTAATGCTAAGAAGGATTTTGAAAAATGAAATAATTATTCAACAACTAAGTGCCAAACCTGTAAAAGTAGTAAATTACAAACTGGGGGAACTTATTAAAAAACCCACACTTAGGGGGGGTTCTTTAATATTAATTTTTTTTTGCAATGTCAATGTGAGAGTGCCAGCAAACACTAGTGCACTATTCATGTGTAGCCTTTCCCTTCCCTACACGAAATGATCAAATCTCCCCCTATTTTAAACAACCCAAGAAAAACAAATTCCAACACCACATCCCCCCTCCCCTACCCTCAAAAGAAAAGAAAACCCCTAATGGGTGCATGTCCAAGCTTTTTATTGGCTGCATCAAAATCCTATTCTTTAAAACCTTTTGTCACAATTTTTTTCTAGGTTTTCCCCACTATTGAAAAGGACACTAGATTTCCTTGGGATTTACTTAGTAATGTTTTAAAATTGGTAGTTTTATAGTGCTAATTTTTTTCACTAGGTCATTAGTGATAAGAGTTTGTTCAAATTTTATTGGAAGTTGCATTTATTGCTTGATTTCACATCCAACATCAAATTCTATCATTGGATGCAAATAATGATAGCATATCAAAAGTATAAGATATGATGATCGTTTATCCTAATCCTTAACGATGTTCACAGTGCCTTCTTCGTAATCAATAAGAAGATACTAACCAAAGGTTTTTAATATAGGGTCTAGCATCAAACATAACAAGTTGTGAGATTTTTTTTTTTCATAGTTTTTTTTAGAAAGAATAGATTCCAGAACACCACAAACTTCCTTTTTGATTTTGGTAGCAAACAAAAATATTTACAAAAATAATCTTAGAGTCATCATCAATCAAATTGACTTGGATAGGTGGGTTTATAACTTCTTCCCTACATTTCAAGCACATGATAATGACAAACTACAATGCATCAAATAATACCTATTGGCTACTAAACTAGTTCCAAACACAAGCATTCAAAATAGGAAAAAGATAATCCATAATTATTTAATAAATGTCCCAAGTAAAAAGAGGTGGCACTTTCCCAATAATTTTAGTAGTATTTTTTAATGTAATAAATGATGAAAACATCTTTGAATTGCAAGGCCTCTTGGAGCATAATGATTTTGCTAATAAACCTTCAGCAAAAATTACGCATGTCGTCATTGAAATATTCAACTTTCTTGGGCAAATGTTCAAATATAAACATATTTTGTTCCATTCTTATTTTTTTTCCCAAACTTCTTAAGGTAAGTTATACATTTTTGCAACTATCACTAGGTAGACTTGATGGAAACAAATCTAAGGTTTTTGTAAACATTTTCATCAATTTTAGCATACTCATAAGGTTTTTAAAAACCATGGCCAAAACAAGTATCTTGAAAATTCACATTCAAATTTGACCCTTCACCTTTGACATGTGCAATAATGTTTATTCTCAAAGTCCATATTGATCAAAAAATTTGTCAAATGTTGGCCAAAGTTTGACCAATAGTTTTTGGTACCTCAAACAAGCCAATGGTCACTTGTTTATGTTGTTAATTAGATCCCAAAAGTTAATGACAAGATCAAATATATCATTTACCACCTTTGACATCCATAAACAAAACTTGCTATTGCAAATATATAAAATTTCAATTTTGGTAAAAACATATACTTGTTTTTATCTTCCACCAAATTAGGCAATATTTCACGAGACAATTGTTTTATAGGAGGACTTTTCAAGGACACAAATGCAAAACCACATGCTTAAATCAAACACTTTCCACAAATTACAATGGTAATTAATTTTTCACAATTAAAAGGCCAAGGTCTTTCACAAATCCCTTTGTTGCGCATCATAATTTTTGAAAGGATCTTTGATAATAAAAAACTTAGATATTACATTTTCGACACATTAGGTCTTTTCTTTATTGGTTGTTTTTCAAGACATTTTTGCTTATGTAAGGATGTAGATTTCAGGTAATGTGCCCATTAATGTTCATTGTGCTTCCAATTGCATGTATAATATGTTAATTCCATGGCAATGATATATGTCCAATTGCTCACATGTTGATTATATATTCCATCACCCACAACATATTGTTCCAAGTATAGAATGCATTTGCATGATATTGTATTGCGGGAGATTGGCAAGATATTATACATGATGTTACAAAATGTTTTCATTACCTTACATGATCAAGTTTCTGCAATGTTTATGGACTTGTTCGTAATAAGTCTCTGAAATTCAAACCATAGTGTAAAAATAGGTGCATAATCAATATGAATGGGTTAACATAAAAACATTGTATAAATTCATTTATATTTGGTTTCCATTTTTGCTAAACATCATGCATAACACATTTCAACAAGGTCTATGTATGCATTGTATTTGCCTTTTTTTGTAACATTTGTCAATGGTATTCTGCACATGTCACCAGATGTTACAAATATTTAAAATGTAATAATTACAATGCAAGACCTATTTAAAAATGTCTTATAGTCTTTTGGTTTAAGATTTTTGTTATACTAGTATGCAATGGATGGATTTTGGTGGATGGTATATTTTATCTCAAATATGGACACTATTTTTCTGATCGTGTTGCCAAAATGCCCATAAAATGAAAATAATAGAAGTAAACCATCTAGTTTCTATGTATTGATGGACATTACAAAGGAACATTTAGGTCACATGGACAAAAAATCGATACAAATTGGGTATCTTCTTCGCCTTAATTTCATCTTTGATTTTGTAATGTTTTGGGATAGTTTTGTGGGCATGTGGTGTAGTTGCTTGCTAATTGAAATACTTTCCAAATTTCATAATAACATATTAGCTAAGCAAGGAATCTATTCAATTAAATCATATAATCTATTCAATTAACATATCTCAATTGTTGATTAGCAATGTACAAATATCACCAATCTTTGTCACAAAAGTTCTATGAAAATACATTATAAAAAGGATGCCATTGTAACAAATGATTGTGTAATAAGAAACTAAAGGATGGCAAAGATGGTATTCACTTCCAAGCTCCATGCATAAAAGTTGTGGCAAGGGCTACGACCTGATAAATATATAAGTGAAAAATAAAATTTGCAAGAAAGATATTCCAACTGCTCCAAATTAGCATAGTGAAAATTTTGAACATGTTCCAACTATCCCCGTAAATTTTACATGCTACAAACCTTTTCAATTCATGTAACTACCATGTTACAAATGCATGTATCCACATTAATGTGGGAGGCTTTGGGTGTAAAACATGATAAAGTAAACTAAATTTAAAACAAAGCAAAGGGTACATAATCATGAAACATGGTCCTACCACATCTATACACATGAAAATTTTGCTTTTGTAGACAATTTGTGACTCCCTTTAAATCACCTAGTATCCTAAGAAGTTTTGTTGGATTACAAGGTCTAATCACAAAATTTTCACTTCATTTTAATCTTTTTTGAGATATTAGTAAAAGCCTTTTGCCTACCGTACATGACGCACTCCCAAGTTCTTTGATAGATTCAAATGTGAGTTTGAAGTGAAAACAACGGAAGAACAAAGAATTGGGGACACACTCTTTGGCTTGCAACACTTTGGGGGTGGAGGGGCGTGCTGGAGCTCCGGGATGGGACTAGGAAGAATGACAAGCACACTTAATCATTCATGCGGACTTGCAAAAAACCAAACAACAAATTGATTAGTTCATGGTTGGAGCACTTTTGGTGCTGGGACGAACCACGGGCAAACTCAAACTCACAAGATTCACCACGGCCCAAACTTGGGGAAGCCACCACCTTCCCCCTTATATTATACTCTGTGCCTTTCCATGAGGCCCACATCCAAATGACATTTTGTCTTGGGATTCCCAAATGGGAATCCCGAAATTACCAAAGTTGAAACTCCCACAACTTTGCGACCCCATATCTTCGTGTGAAAACCTCCGATTGAAATGATGTTTAAAGGAAAGTTGTAGCCCTCGTCAAAAGCTTTCCAATGGTATGTTGCACAACACCTAAACACAAGGAAATTGAGTCAATTCTTGACTTTCAGTGGTCAAGAGTCAAACTGCCAATTTGACTTTCGACTTTTTTTTGGGCCATAACTTGTGTTTTAAGTGTCCAAATGGGTCATGTGAACCCATTTTAGACATTTACATTTCAATATATTTCCAATGATATATATGTTTTCAATCCATTGGGTTTTGACCCTCACAATTGCTCTCTGAAGATTTAAAAGTCCATCGGGACTCCAAATTCCCAAGGTGGAAGCTCCTTTGGGAGTGTGAGGATTCATTCCCTCGCACTTTCCTTCACTCCCGGGCTTCCTTTTAGCATGCAACCTTACAAACCTTTGCCTTAGTTGTGAGCCCAAGGCTAGGGTTGCGACAATACATGTAAAAAAACCTAAATTATAATCTTTATATGTTTAAGGTTTTGCCCCAAGGCCAACTATATGTAATGTAGTTTTTGATACATGCACTACTAGAATTCCTAATTTTTTGACTAAAAATTTTGGTCAAAAGAGACCCATTTTGGATAGGCGTAAAAAAAACCTCTAAGTCATTTTGGACAAGGCGTTTTGAACATGTCCATTGTGACTTGGCCATGTACTTTTTGACCATGCCTAGGTTGGCATTTTTAATTAATACATTTCGACTAGTATTTTTTATTAGTCAATATAATAGTCATGATTTTTTGACTAGTCAAACACCATTTTGACTAAGCAAATGCCTTGTGTCATTTAAACAATGGCTGCCCAAATTAAGCCACGAGGCATCTAAACATTGGCCATCTAGGCTATGCCACATGGCATTTAAACATTGGCCATCTAGGTTATGCCACATGGCATTTAAACGTTGGCCATCTAGGTTATGCCATGTGACATTTAAACATTGGCCACTAGGCTATGCCATGTGGATATAAACGAGCAACCTAGGTTAAGCCTAAAATTAGATACCTATTCCTAAGGTCCCTATGTCTAGGAACCTACAACTTAAACTCCTATGCTTAAGTATAGGAGCCTATAACTAGCAACTAGGTATAAAAACCTAAAGTAGGCAAAGGTGACCTCAGCTATGACCTTAACTAAGTTTAAATGTACACCACATAGATTAAGCCTACACCTAAATGACCTAGGTAGGAAGATTCTATTTCATTTTGAATTTAGCGTTTAAGGTTAAGTCTTTTTAATTAATTCGTCCCAAATGGCATTCCTTTTCTAAACATTTCTTATGTTTTGGATGCTTATCGTGCAACCATTTATATTGCTCATCATTTGGAAAGGATGACAAACAATATGGGATAAACTTTTGGGAAGGAAAAACATTTTGATGTCCACATAACATTAAAGTTTTTTAGTTCACACAACATTATTCTTAAATAACTATGTTAGATACATAAATAAATTAAATAAATAAACAAAAAGGTAGGAAAATGTGTGTGTCAATTAAGTTCAAACAAAATTAGTAATAGTTAATGTCTATGTATTTAGTTATAATTAATAATTATAACCATATTATAAATCTTTGAATTATATAAAACATCAAGATAATTATAATGTACTATATTTTTGATTGATAATTACAACCAAATTATAACTAATCCTTACAAAATTGGCCTAATTCATTATATATTATCAATAATGTATTTGTAATGATTAATATTTAACTATTTAATTACACATTCATTAGTTATTTTAAATATATAAATGGTCTACCCTAGTTTATATAAGTAGAATACCTATAGGCAAAAATATAGGTAAGTAAGGTGGAATATAGATAAGGTATGTATAAATAAATACACTTACATGTAAGTTAATTGTAATTTAGGCTATTTAGCCACATACTTACATTACATAAGTTAAATAGGTGGCTAATTTAAGCTAGGAAAAAGTAATTATGGGAAAACTAATGATTGGTGCAATAATAATATCTAAACCCACAATTCAAGTAATCATGGAAAAATCAATGATTATTAAAATAACCTTGGCTAAACCAACCAAAATTTAAAAATAATTCAGGAAGAATAACCATGATTAAACTAATTTGGGCAAAATTATTATGGCAAAACCAACCATGGTTAAATTAAAAATGGTAAATTAACCATGAGAAGAAAAAAAATGGTGAAACTAACCAAAAACAAAGTAAATAAGGCCAAGCTAACCAATGAATCAATATGTAATGGTTAAACCAACCATGACCAAACCAAAAATGGCTAAAATTAACCATGAGTAAAATGAAAATGGCTAAATTAACCATAAGTAAAGTAAATATAGCCAAACCAACCAATGAATAAATATTTTAAACCAACGATGGTTAAGTTAAAATTGGTTAAAATAATTAATGAATAAATATTTTATGGTTAAACCAACCGTGTCTAAATTAGAAATGGTTAAACTAACCATGAATAAATTTAATATGACTAAACTAACTAATGACTAAATATTTTATGGTAAAACCAATTATGCAAAAATTAATTATGGTTAAAATAAACATGAATGAAATAATTAGTGTTAAAATCAAAATGGTTAAAATATTTATAACAAAATTAACCATGGCTAAACTAGAAATGGTTAAACTAACCATGAGTAAGTAAACATGGCTAAAATAGCCACTAATAAAATTTATATGGCTAAATTAATTAATGAATAAATATTTTATGGAAAATTTAATTATGAAAACTTTAGTTATGGCTAAAGTCAAAATGGTTAAAATAGTTATAGCAAAATTAGCGATGGTTAAACTGAAAATGATTAAACTAACGATGAATAAATAAATTGTCTAAATTAACCACTAATAAAATTAATATGGCTAAAATAACTAATGAATAAATAATTTATGGCAAAATCAACCATGTAAAAATTAATTATGGTTAAAATAAACATGAATGAAATAATTATGGATAAAATAAAAATGGTTAAAAGATTATGTGAAAATTAAATATGGTTAAACTAACCATGAGTAAATAAAATTGGTTAAATTAACCATTAATAAAGTTAATATGGCTAAATTAACTAATGAATAAATATTGTATGGAAAAACCAACCATGGCTAAACAAATTAAGGCTAAATCAACTATTGTTAAATTGACCGTGGTTATATTAATTATGGTTAATTTAAATTAAATTAATTTTCCATTGGTAGTTGAGCCAAAATTAATTTCAATATAATCAATTTAACCATAATAAAATAAACCATATGTATATATAATTAGTTTAACCATAATTAATTTGGTCATGATTAATTTAATTACGATTAGTTAACTTTTACATTTTCCAACTAATTTTAATTGGTCAAACATAATCAAAATGTTAAAAATAGTACCAAGATACCCAACTAGTATTGGAATTTGTAATTGGCCTTTTTGATTAGGCCTACCTAATTAGCCCTATTGATTGAATATAATAGGTGGCCTTATTAATTAGGGCACTTGCCAATTTGACTAGGTGGTATTTTAAAGTCCAATTTGACTAAATGTCTGATTTTACTAATTGTCAAATTGGTCACTTTAGTCAAATTGATTAGTCAAAAGATACCCACTGTCATTCAAACCCTTAACTTTTAGTCAAGAATATATATTTTTAAATTAAAAAGACCCATTTAATCAACTTGGTTACTTTGAAAAAATAAGAATTATAATAATGATGTTTGTGTGTATCAACCTATTTTTTTTGTTGTAACATCTTATATACATACTTGATCCCCAATTGACCTTGAAAAAGACGTCATGAATACAAATTTCATTTCTATTCCTTTTTGTTCAAATTGTCCATTTGGTTTAAGACAAATTTTGTGATTCTTGTGTTGGGAAATCAATGTGTTGAGTGGCCTACAATCACCCATACCAAAATGGATCAATTTGGGTGCACCCAATTGTACATGATTTGAAAAAAATACACAAAAATTACACAATTGTGCAAGACTAAACCCATGTGCTTAATTTGTAAACAACAATTACACATCCAAAAGTAAGCAAGATTGTTGCATACCTTCTTGGAGGCTTGATTCTTCACACAATCTAAGGCCTGACTTTTGACACAATTAAACTAACTATTACCATTGAAAGATTGTGGAATGTTAATCTACAAAGGCAATCGAACTTGTAGCTTGGTTTCATAACCATAGTTCACTCTCCCCAAATTTCATAATTATACATATCAAACCCAATACAGGTGTGTGTGTACATCATTTAACAAAATAGCCTCGAAACACATCCACATGAACCTTAATGACTATTAAAAAACATGAATTGTTCACTTGCAGTAAGTTTAAAAAAATAATTGTTAACCTTTATTATTGAACTTGTATGACAAATAACTTGGAAAATCCTTTGAATTGAAACCTTGATACTTGTGTGGAAGATGACACACTAACAAACACTTTTGGTTGCATTGTTTGCCATGAATGTCCACCAACAAAAGGCATATTGGTATAACGTGATGATTTATCCTAGCCTTTTCCCACATGTTTCAATGTGACCTATGTTGGACGATGTGACCAAGATGGTTCATGATACAAAATTTGGTGACAAATCCTTCAAATGATAATCCAAGATAATACATGAGGGTGCAATTATGTTAATAAAAGCCAAAAATAGTTGTAACCACTGTTTAATTTTGTGTTTTTTACACCAAATAATTTCTTTAAAAATTAACTTGAAGATAAATTAGTTGTTTTGCACATTATCAAATTTAATATCTTATTATATAAATTTCAAAAATATGAAATTATTTCATTCACATTGGACCTTCAAAAGTAGTGTAAAAATACTTGTAACTGTTGTTTTTAAGTACTAAAAAGATTTGTAAATGGACTTGGAAAACATTAAAAATGACATATTTTTGTCAAAAATTTAAAACAAAATTTAACAAAATAGTATTTATTTGAAAAATTAAAAATATTTTTGTAGGCTTTTTTAGAATATTCTAAAAATATTCCTTAAAAAGTCACTTAAAGGGGGTGCCCTGGCTCTTATTAACCTGTTTACACCCATGAACACTTCCTACCACAATTGACATCTGGGCAATTTTCTAATTTTACATATATCAGTCTTGAAGGACTACTAATAAGTGTGTAGAAGATATCATTGTTGAAATTTTCATCTTTAGCTTCTAACAAAAAACTTATGTGTTTAACAATCTCCTTAACACCTTTATTGATGTGATCAACCTCTCTTTAATAGAACATTTGTGTTATAATGGGATCCATGAAATTTGTAACTACATGTGTTGGCAATAAATGTGACTCCAAATTGCAATGTTTGTTGTGCAATGGTGTTCTTATCACAACCCCACTTTTGGAAGAGTGTGATGATGACATTCACACTCTCAAAACGTGGACTTGGGAGTCTTCCGGGACTCCCAAAACTTTAGAGTTCGATTGTAGGGGTCAAAACACCTTGCCTTGAGGCGTTCCTTATATCATTGAAAAGACATTGAAATGTAGATGTCGAAAATGGCCTTGCATGAACCATTCAGACATTTTTTACACAAGCTATGGCAAAAAGAAGGGCCGGGAGTCAAACTGACAGTTTAACTCCCGACCATTAAAAGTCGGGAATCAACTTGACCCTGGTGTGTGTAGGCAGAGTGCGACACACTGTTGGAAAGCTCTCAAGGAGAGTTACAAGTTTGCTTTAGACCTAATCCCAATTGGAGGTCTGAGCAAAGAGTTATGAACTCGCAAAATCTCAGGAATCTAAATCGGGATAGTTTCGGGACTCCTCCTTGGGAGTCTCGAGACAAAAAACCATTTGGATGTAGGTGCCATGGAGAAACACTGATAATACTATATGAGGGAAGGTGGTAGCTTCCCCTGAGTTTGGGCCGTGGTGAATTTTGTGAGTCCAAGGTTGCTTATGGCTTAACCTAGCATTAAAGGTGCTCAAGAATGTAAACTAACCAACTTGTTGGTTGGTTTGATGCATGTTCAAATAAGTAACTAAAGCTTGTCCCTCTTCCTAGTCCCATCCCGAAGCTTTAGCATGCCCCTCTACCCTTTTAGTGCTGAGAGCTGGGAGTGTGCCCGAAGTTCTAAACAATTTCGTTATTTGACTGACTTGGACCCAACTTGAATCCAACAAGGAACTTGGGAGCGCGTTAGTTCCAAATTTAACAAAACGTTATTGGGACTTTCACACAATTAAACTAGTTTTCAAGAAAAATGATTGTTTTCACATACTTATGCTAAAAACATGTTTTTCGAACATACTTGATGTCATGTTATGAGACCGTTGGGAACCTAACAAGTTATTGAAGCCTAAGGGCTTTCAAAAAAGTGGCACCATAACAAACATCAAAACGCTGGTACATCATTTTCAAAATCTTATGAAGTAGGACTCTTGCTAAGAAAAATTGGAGGTTAGTTTGAACAACTTCATCATTGGGGTAAAAATGATTAAGGAAATTTAATCTCAAAATATGAGTGGTTAGATATTGGGCCCCAATGTGGTGTGTTTTTTTCAAGGATCATTAGATGTGGGGTGATTTTTTGTCCTTCTACTCCCAGTTATATGAGGTGATTATACTCGGAGGTACATATGTTACTTATGAAGGAAAAATGCAATGTGTATATTTAGATGTTAAGTTACGTTTGTAGTTAAAACCAAATAGTTTGTTTTGTATGCATCATTTACGATTTGAAATTGATAGATATATTTTCTAAGTTCAAGCACCCCAAATCCTGGAATTCTATGTTAAATTGTCACCCACTTATATGAACTCTTAAGGAATGGACACCATGCTCAACTTTGCAGTAAACCTCTAATCACTGAAGATATTTTTCCTATCACATACGTTATCTAAATCTAACTTGACTTAGCTCATTAGAAAGCTAATTACAAGGCACCTCTGCTTACCAAATTCCAAGCTGTACACCTAAATTTGTAAAAAGTTATGTCACAAAACCCAAGAGGGTTTCACAGAGGTAGGAAGTTCAATTTGGCAACAAACCTCTACTCATTTAGAATATTGTTCCTATCACATATGTTATTCAAATCTAGCTTGCCTTAGCTCATTAGGAAGCTAATTACAAGGTGCAAGTACCTACCAAATTCCAAGTTTTACACCCAAATCAATAAAAAACTATGCTACAAAACTCGAGAGGTCTTGTCCAATTTCTCTAAGATTTCAAGCTCCAAAAACTATCCCAACTCACTTTCATTCTTTCAGAAGTATCATAATCATCCAATATGTTTTCCTTCTTTGGACAATTTACTCAGATTAATCATTTTCTCCTTTTAAGGATAGTTGTAGGAATAAGTTTTTTCAAGATTCAAATCAAAATTTATGTCTAAAAAAAATAACCCCAAATGATATGAATTCGCCTTTTAAAGTGAAGGAGAAGGAAGGAGGTGAAGGAAGACCCCAACTCGATGGCCTATGGAAGGTTCCAATGTTTGGTGGCCTTTAGAAAGAGAAGGAGAAGCATCTCTTTCACATCTTCTCACTTTCCCCCCAACAAATTTACTTAAACCTTTTTTTTTCCATTGATATTAAGATTTTACTTTACCATGGTTTTAGACCGTTTATACCTTTCCTTCCTTTTCCTTGACCTATAAATTACAACCACACATTTCAATATAATAAGTCTCCCACATATTCATTGTTGATTTGATTTTTGATTAAAGATTTTTTTCTTTTCCTTGAATTCATGGCATTGCGTATGACACATCTTACGGGCCTCAAATCACACAAGTGAATGAAGAACCACCTCGAGAATCATCCCTAGATTTAACGTTGACGCAACATCCTTGTGATGAAGATTTTAAACCACAAGAGGTGTGCCTTCATCTTGAAGTTAAACCCCCTTGAATTTGGTATTATTGCATTTATCTAAACTCTCACACCTTGGTGATCTTGTTGCAAGTTAACTTTACTTCTAGTGATGAACTTGAAATTGTCTGCAAAGATTTTTACGAAACTAAAAACACCTCCATCTTTCCATGGTCTTCAATTCTCGACATTGGACATTATCATTGGTTGCATGGTTCGATTCGTCCACTACCTCCTAATAGCAAGGCGAATTACTTAGTTCACACCATTCAACGCATTCTAAATTTCTTATAGTTATGAATTATCATTGTGGCATAGCCCAAAACTCAACATGTAATTATAGCTCCTTGTGGAGCTTATCCATAACCTAAATAAAAACTTCATTCATCATGAAAGCCATGTTGTCATTGCCACACTATCACACTATTTATTGTTATGTTGTCTCAAATTAATCTCATGTTTACAATGTTTGAATATTACTTTATTTCCATTGGACCTTTCATTGACACCCCGTCAATTGCTTCAAAAATGTCAAACATCTTCGCTTACACAACTACCCATTAAATACCATAACAAGACCAATGTTTTGTTAAACACTACAAATTTTGGTGCCTATTCTAACCCCAACCCCCTGGAGATTTTCCATCATTAATCATGCAATTGAAGTTCTAAAACTATGATTACTAACTTTTGTTGAAGAGAATAAGTAACCTTACACCTCATTCATTCAATATTGAATTTCAAAAAAAAAAAAAAACCCCCCATGCAACCATGCGCATTTGTCATTCCTTATTCTAACATGAAGTTGTTAAAAACCCCTAATAACCTTACCACACCCCAATATCCTTGATGCAATTTCTCAAAATTGAGCCTACCACATGACTATGTTGATATGGCTCACATTAGAGTATGGATCTTTGAATTTTAACATGGTCTTTGTTTGTCAAGGATTAATAGAACGTGCATTTTGGATGGTAGAGATGCAAATTGAAAAGAAATGGTGTTGTAATTGGGATTATGGATTATAGTAATTAAAATATGGGACAACATAAGGATGTGGTAATGGAAGCAATGATAAAAATTGTAGTGTTCCCATTATCAAGGAGTCCAGTTGCCATGCCTAATTCAACACTTGACCACCTACCATCACAGACTTTTGTTTGGTATGTTTTGGTGTATGTTATTGGTTCAACATCCATGTAAAAATAAATGGTTCGGGTACCATTATGGTAAATCCATTCTTGTAAGGTTTAAGGTGTAAAACAAAAGAATTTGTATTTTTGGGTTTAACTGAAAATATTGTGTTGGAAGTTTTTTGTGCAGTAATCATTTGTTTTGTGATTTTGGAAGAATTGGGATGGAAGAGATAAGTCTAGGTCAAAAAGGACATGGTCCAATGTGCGTGGAGGATTGCAATAGTGCACACATAAATCATGGTAGTGTACATGGCAATGGAAACAACTATGGCCTCTATTCAACAACCATCCCCTAGGCCCTTTTAGTTTTAGGGACATCTCTTGGTAGGTTGAATTGCAAAAATCCCCACAACATCATACAAATAAACTAATGTTGTGGAAAAAGGTATGTTCCATGGGTTAGGGTTGCAAATTTTGTGGCTATCAAAGAAAATAGAAGAGATGTGTAGTGTAAGTTCACTAGGAAAGGTCATCAAAAGAATGAATTTCTACATAATCCTACATCAAACAACTATTAGGAAAGCATGAGGTAGGTATCTTAATCCCCAATTCAACATATTTTTCATATCCATATTCACCATGAGATAGCAAGAAATATTATCATCTTAACCAATAAATGGTACTAGGCATATCTATATATATATTCTATTCTTGAATAATATGTGGTAATTTCATAGGAAACATGGGATGTTTTCATATAAAAGTCATGATGATGACTATTGGTGATTTGTAACAATGTATTGTTGTGATCTACAATGATGCACTACATTATGATTTATAACATGTTGGTTCAATGTAATGTTGTTGGCTACAACATGTTAGTTGATTGTAATGTTGTTATCATTGACATGTTTGGTTAATGAAAGATGTTTATTTGCACCATGTTGGTTCTATGTAGTGTTTTCATAAAGTGTAACATGTTAGTTCCATGCATTTGGTAATTTGAATAACTAGTGGGTGCTCGTGGCCGAAGGCCACTGTGAAGTCCCCCGTGGGTGCCTGTAACCTTCGGCCACTGTTTTTTATTTTATTTTATTTTTTACTCTTTATTTTTTACTGCCCTGGACGCCCTGCCTTGCCCTGCCCCTACCCTGCCCTCGCCCCTGCCCCTGCCCCTGCCCTGTTTCGAATTTTCCTTTTGCTGCCAGGGACAGGAGGAGGAAGTTACACATGGAACTTTTTTTCCTTTTGCTGCCAGGGACAGGAAGAGGAAGTCCTGAAACGAAAAGGTATGGGTTTCAGGACCTGGACGGATAGACAGACAGACAGACCCCAAAACGTGTGAAGTAAATGAAAAGAAAAGTAAAAGACGGACAGACAAATACACACACACCATGTTTGTAATTATATATAAGATTATGTATAGGTATCATTGTGAGTACAGTCCCATTGATTATTTTGTAAACATGCATGCACCTATGCCCAATATAATGTTGGGGAAGTCAATCGATGAGATAAACGAAAGCAACCACGAAATAGTTAACAAGGGCCACAAGGGGCCTCAAGTGTCAATGAAAAGGCGAGGCAATTTGCAGAAGAAATGTTATTGTTCTTTCACATTGAAGTGTTTTTACATACACCCAACAATTACAAAAATATGTTATGCAATGTTCGAACATGTAAACAAGGAGGGACTTCTTGTTCATGGATTGGTCAAAAGTGGGTTGAGTTTAACATTTTTAGTTCATGTATTAGAGGATACTTGAACCTTTGTGTTGGAGCACCTTCAATTGGGTCTTTCCATATATTGAGTCATGAACAAATAAACACATAAGGCCCGAATGAAAAAGATGATTGAAAGAATGATGAACTATCAAGAAACTTGTTCTTGAATGAGCAAGACATTTATAATATGGCATGGAAGTTAGCCAAATACATGTATAAGAAGCATGAAAATGACACCCAAAGTGTGCGCATGTGGGCAATTGAAAGCAATGTTTTATTTTATCAAGAGATCAACGATGAAGTTGATGATGGTGGGTTTCAAAGATGTAACATGCCTTTCACAATTGGGATACAAGCATCATGGCAATGAAAGATGATGTTACAACATGGCCATGAGAATAGTGTCTCTATTGACACCACGTTTGGAACAAATGAACAAAAGGTATGGGATTTGAACTAGATGTTGACATGATTTATGACTTGATGTTCTTTAACCACCCCTGGAAATACATCACTTGTTGTTGCAGTTTTTGTTTTACACAATGATGGTATTTGATGAATGGTACAATGGGGTCCATGTGGCATACATTATCACATCAAGCTATAAACAATGTCACCTAGCCCCATGGATGGATGCATTAAACAAGAGGTTGTTAATGTTCCAAAGTGATTAACATCCAAATGCCTTCATTGTGGATGATGCAAAGGTAGAAATAACTAGCTTTAGGTACAGAAATGACTTCATTACAAGGTAGTGTCAAAGAGATATGAGTAGTTGTTGTTGGTTGTATATGGGGAAATCACATATACTAACTACCTTCCTTTCATGTAATCTAAGGAGGTGTGGCCCCAAACAAAAGTCTTCTTATGCTTGTGGCACGTTCATCGAGCTTAGTTAAAATGCATCAAAATCAAAGATGGACCTATTTGTGTAGCTATATTAAAATCCTTGGAAGAGATTATGTACAACACATACTACCCAGAAAACCAAGAAATGGATGTGTGGGCAAAATCTGATTTAGAAAAAATGGTAAACAATTTGCTTGTGTGGTTTTAAAAGCTGTACAACTTCAGTATCTTGGGGTTTGGAGATCTACCTATGCAGTTTGCCATCTGCAGTAAAATTGAAGGGCAAGTTGGCAACATCCAATTCAGGCATGGGTGTCTTTCATTTAAACCATTTAGAAGTCTTGTAAAATGCTTATGCAACTATTTTAGTTTTTTCTGGAGCAAGTTTCAATTTCACTAGAGCAGCTTCAGGAAGTTTATGTAGAGCTTCTCCAATGCACATTGATTGAGGGAGCATATGAGCAGCTTTAGATTATTGGGTCAGGTTTGTTTTGAAGAATTTCAAAGGTCTCTAAGTGTGTGCATTAACTGTCTTTCATTTTGGAGCAAAGCTTCACTAAGTGTGTGTGCACCTGTTTAAGTTTTTGGAGTAAGCATTGGTGTTTGATTGGAAGGGCACAAACAACAATGGCTATGGCTTGATAAGTCCCCCCCTCATTGAAATCTGAAAAAATTGCAAAAAATCTTGAACATATTTCAGATCCCTAGATAGGTGATGTCAAGCTAAGTGCAATTTGCTAGAAACTTTGGGCATATGTTCAGATCCTCTAGTACGTCATGTTTCATGCTGCTTTGCTTGCAATTTGCCAGATACTTTGAACAAATGTTCAGAGTTCAGAATCCAGACCCGCTAGGCTCATAGCCTACAAATGTAGAGAATCTTCCAGAAAAAAACAAAAAAGACTGGGGCATCTGTACTAAGATAATACATTTCCTACTAGTGCAAAAACTTTAGACAAATGACGCACATTTTTCACAAAACATGGGTAATTATCAGTTTTCACAAAGTAATTTACAAAGGGGATGGTTCTCCCCCCCAACCCCGAATTTTTATTTTTATTTTACACCGGGCAAGGGTATCAACATTTTTGTTAAAAAATGACATTGGTTCTCACAATGCCGGTTCTTAAAATTTTGAAAACAGTCAGTTAGCGTTTGCTGGTTCTCACAAACCAGGTATTGCTTTTTATTTTTAAAAATTAAAAAATATTTAAGAATAAAACTAAGATGAAATAATTATTGATTTTATTTCTTTTTTTAACGATGTCTCTGGCTTTTTGAAAAAATTCACAATCAAAGGACCTCCGGTTCAAGGTTTTTGAAAATTTTCTAAAATAAATTCCTGGTTTTGGGTTTTTGAAAAATTTCAAAGAACCTGACTGGATTTATGGAAGAAATGGTAAAACAACCAAGGCTTTTGGGGGCTAGGTTATTTGACCAATTCTTTTGGTTTTTTTGAGATCTACAATTATTAGTAAAAATCAGCCCTTTGATTCTTTTGAAAATTGCTGGTCATGGGTCCATAATACCCAAACCTTACTAACTAGTTCTTTCTTCGAAAAAGAAAGAAGATAGAACAATGTTTTGTTTTTGGCAAATGTTTTTTTTTTCAAAATGGAAAAAGTTCAGAATTTTAATGTTTTTCAATTGTTAAATTTTGTAAGTAAATTTAATTATTTTAGAATTTTCCGAATTCTATCCTAAGTCCCAATACATAGCCAAAAATATAACTCAATTTCTTGTTCAGTTACTTGTTTATTAATTGTCATATTTGGGTAAATATTCACCTCAGCTTCATCACAAAATTGAAATGAAAAAATTCACTTAGAAGTTGAAAGAACATCCCAATAATAATGTTAACTCTCCAAACATCATTACAATCTGACCTGGCTTATCATTAATAAATACCTACCACCAAATACTAGCACATCCTTGGATCTCCCATCTCCGTGGGCAAATTAAACCTAACAGGCAAATTTTGATGTGAGTCTAATGATGAAGGTGTCCTTCGTTTAACCTTAATTAAATTAGGCTAATTTAACATCATACCTCCAAGCAATGAGAAAAAAACAATGGACCCTAATAACTTCTTTCTCATTGCTTGTAGTAAATTTTTCACGGCGGCTAAACCCTGAGACCTTGACCCGGGTAAGGGTCAAATCTTATTCGGTTATTAGATTTTTTTTCAAAAACTGGTTCTCACATCTGATTCTCACACATGTGAAAGTCAGTAATTTGGTTTTCAATCAGGGCATCATTCATGATGATACCACTGGGATGCCCGAATGATATCCGGGTAATGTTCGAAGGTATGTGTGATACCCACCCAACACTGGTAATTATGTGGCATCCCACAATCTTTGTGATTTCTTGAATTTTCAATGCTTATGACCTAGGCTGTAGGTAGGTCATATTAATGTTACGTGGCTTTAAACTCATTCAATTTGTTGTTTAAGAGTTCAAATGTGAATGCATATAAACTAGAGATTGAATGTCTTAGATTGTTTGCATTTCAGTCTTCCTTTCACCCATTCTCCCCCTATTTCAATCTTAAATCTTGTTATTCATAAAATTTAGGCGTACCTCGCTGACAAAGCCTCGAAATTTGAGGCGCGTTACATCAAACTTTTCTGGCAGACTGATCTGGGGCTCTAGGGCGACCATTGCAAGAGCAAGAGGTACTGGGGTAGGAGGTGATGGTTGATTCTGTAGGCGGGTCACCGAGTCTTTAAACACAACATTTTCTTGTTGAAGGTGCTAAAGGGCGGCAAGGATTTGAGTGAGATCGATGTTTGATTCTGAGTTGTCCATAGTGGTAGTTCTCACACTTTTGTACGAAGGTCTTGATAATGTATTTGCGCTTCCCAATCTTCAAACTCCTTCCTTTAAGATCTCCCAAGTTGTATTTGCTCCACTTCAAAACTTTGCTTTGATGTCTTCTCAAAACAAACTTCTGCCATAGCAACTTTGCAAAGCTACACTACTCATATATGAGCTTGGATCGCTCTAAAATTTTTGGGAAACATGAGCAACTATGTCTACTACCTTCTCTCAAAATTTCAGCCCTACTGATGATGACCACAAAGAGATATCACTTTCAAAAGAAACTAACTTCAAAACTGAGACTGAAACTTCAGATGCTTGGATCTCTCTCAATACAAATTCAAATGACATGAAACATATATTCCTATATGATCTATAAGATCGCAAAGCTGCAAACCCAAAAAAGCTCAAACAAAGGAGATATGACCAAAAAACCAGATCTGGCACAAAGTTTTCAAAAGCTCATGACTCTCACAAAACATATCCTTTTCTTTTGAAACTTTGAGAATAAAAACAACCTATAGTCTTCTATAATATCTTTAAGTTTCACTCCAAGATACCTCTAACTACTTACTGAAACAACAAAACAAACAAAGAAGAAGAAGGAGTAGATCAAACTGTTATGAACTGGCTACAAACAAGTGGAGAATTACAATACAAGACAAGTTTTATTGATCCATCAACTGGTGTTGATCTGCTGAAGAGTTGTTCCCCAGACTATCTTCTTTTGTAACCCTGAACCATATTAGTCCCAAAATATCCTAGGCCATGATATTGCCAAAAGTATCCCAAAATATCCTAGGCCATGACATTGCCAAAAATATCTCAAAATATCCTAGGCCATGATATTGCCAAAAGTATCCCAACATATCCTAGGCCATGATATTGCCAAAAGTATCCCAAAATATCCTAGGTCATAATAAATGGCTTCAAATCAAAAGAGCGTTGTTACTCAGACAGCAACCTCAGGATCGACCGGATTTGGTAACTCGAGTGTTCAAAATCAAGCTGAAGGAGTTGATCAATGACATTCATAAGAAGAATATTTTGGGACGCACGATTGAGGGAATCTATGTTGTTGAATTTCAAAAGCGTGGGCTGCCACATGCACACATTCTTATCTTCTTTACCAAAGATTGCAAGCCACACACGGTCGAAGATGTAGACCGCATGATCAGTGCCGAACTTCCGGATTGAGAAACAAATAAGTTGGCCCACGAGAAGGTTGCCATATGCATGATGCATGGTCCATGTGGAGCTATGTTTCCAAATGCCCCGTGCATGGAAGAAAGCAAATGCAAAAAAAATATACAATCAAATTCCAATTCGAGACGGTGACGAATGTAAATGGATACCTTATTTATCGACGTAGAGATACGGGGCACACAGTTTTGGTTCATGGCATTGAATTGAACAATCGTTGGGTGGTACCGCACAATGTCTATTTATCGACCAAATACGATGCGCACATCAACGTTGAGGTCTATAACAATATTCATGCAATCAAATATCTATTCATGTACGTATATAAAGGACATGATCGTGCAACTGTTGAGATATCATGCCAGAGCGACAATGCCACCAAAAGGAATGTGGTCAAAACTGATGAAATTAAAAAATATCTCGACTCTCGCTATGTATCTGCATTGGAGGCAGCATGGCGCATCTTCAAATTTGATATGCATGAGTGGTTTCCTACCGTTGAATGTCTGCAATACCATTTGCCCAATCAGCAAATGGTGTTGTTTTATGATGACGATGATGTGCACAAAGTGGCAACACGGTCAACCATTTCTAGAACGATGCTCACAAAATGGTTCAAAACAAACCAAGAATCGGAAGTTGCACGAAGCCTTATGTTTGATCAATTCCCTCAGCAATGGGTGTGGAATTGGAAGTTGAAGCAATGGACAATGCGCAAAAGAGGCTTTGCCATTGGTTGCATGTATTATGCAGGCCTGACATCGGGTGAACGTTATTATTTGCGAATGCTGCTGAACTGCGTCAAAGGTGTCACATCCCACGAGCATTTGCGGACAGTGGATGGCAAAGAGCACAACAAATTCAAAGATGCATGCATTACAATGGGTTTGCTTGTAGACAACAATGAATGGCATCAAGCCTTGGAAGAAGCCGGTGTTTAGGCTTCGAGACAACAGTTGCGTGACATGTTTGCCTCCATGTTGATGTTTTGTGAGATCACGAATCCCAGACAGCTATGGGATGCAAATTGGGAGTCTTTGAGCAATGACATTGAAGCAATGACACGCTGTGAACATGTTGATCCAATTGTTACCCTTTCTAAGGATGCGCTAAAAGATCGTGCATTGTATGAGGTCGATCAGGTTCTTATGCGCAATGGACACCGCCTAAAAGATTTTCCAACACTTCCCAAGTCTAATTACATCCCTTCTGTCCATGGAGGAAATCGATTGGTCGAAGAAGACTTGGCTTATGATCGGCATTTCATTGACCGCTGATGCAGACAATGTAGAAGATAGGCTCAATGGTGATCAACACAACGCATATTAAACTATTTTGAATGTTGTGAGAAACAAAGAAGGCAAACTATTCTTTGTGTATGGTAGTGGTGGGACCGGCAAAACATTTGTTTGGACAACATTTCTATCCCGTCTACAAGGGCAAGGCAAAATCGTGCTTGCAGTTACCTCATAAGGAATTGCATCTTTGTTGCTTCCGGGCGGCAGAACTGCCCATTCAAGATTCAAGATTCCAATTGATCTCCACGATGAATTAACTTGCAACATCACACAACAGATGAAAGTGGCCGAGTTGGTGCGTAAAGCTGATCTGATCATTTGGGATGAGGCACCGATGATGCATCGTCGAACTTTTGAAGTTGTTGATCACACCCTTCGAGATTTGATGCAATTGGTTGACGCACAAGCAACCGATAAAATCTTTGGTGGGAAGACCGTGGTCCTTAGTGGGGATTTTTGACAGATCTTACTTGTTGTTCCCAAGGGGGGACGAGAAGACATTGTCAATGTTTCCTTGCCTCAATCGCATCTTTGGCAGCATGTTACAATTTTTTGTCTTCAAATCAACATGCGAGTCATGGCAGATTCTAAAGAGCAGCGAGAGTTTACCAAATGGGTGTTGAATGTTAGAGACGGTAATCTTCCTGGCATTGCAGAAGAAGAAGGTGTCAATCCAGATTGGATCAAGATTCCATCCCATATGAGACTGCTAGTAGAAGATTGCAGCTTAAGAGGATTAATCCAAACCATCTATCCGCATCATCGGTGCCACTCTGGAGATGCCATGTATATTATGCAACGCAACATTCTAGCCCCCAAAAATACTGACATTGATGAAGTCAACAATGCAATTTTAGAATCGCTATCTGAAAAATCACACGCGTACCTGAGCGCAAATTCTTTGATTCCAACAAAAGAAGGCACAAGTGATGCTGCAGGATTTTCAATGGATTCATTATATCCAGTGGAATTTTTAGACACTTTGCAATTTAACGGTATCGCAAATCATGAGCTGGAACTCAAAATGGGTGTGCCAATCCTTTTTGTTGCGTAATCTTAATCAATCAATAGGATTGTGCAATGGTACGAGGTTGATTGTCAAAAGATTGGGTTAGCGTGTCATTAAAGCGGAAATCATCATAGGAAACAATGTCGGCAAACGTGTGTTCATACCTCGCATCATCATGTCCCCCTCTGGGACTGATTGGCCATTTGTTTTGCGCCGTCGTCAATTTCCAGTTCGAGTGGCATTTGCGATCATAATCAACAAGAGTCAAGGTCAGACATTCAACAACGTTGGGGTATATTTTCCGTCTCCAGTCTATTCCCATGGTCAGCTCTATGTTGTTATTTCACGGGTCACAAGTAGTGCAAACATCAAGATTTTCAACGGCCAAGGTCCTGATAAATACCTGCGGAATGTCATATATAAAGATGTTTTGGAAATGTAGTTGGTAGGTGTAATTTTGTAATATGTATCGTCAAATGCATAGGCAAAAATGGATTCATACTAGATTTTTTTTTTAAAAAAAATGTATTCATGTTAAATTATTGGAATTAGAAAAGGCTCATTACTTTAATAAGTTTTGATAGTTGATATTTTTAAATAAAAATCTTTGTCAAATACACGCTGAAAATAACACATCCCTTCAATGCAAAAGGCAAAAGATACTAAAGTTCTCCATAAAGTCAGGTGTTAGGGGTGAGAACACCCACTTCCAGCATAAAAGGGCATCAAATGCTTAACTGGGAATGAAATTTTACAAAATAAAGTAACTGGGACACCAATATCATTGCTTCTCCTCCCTGACACACACACACCTGTGCCTTAAGCATGGGGCACACACTAGTACATATTTATACAAGTAAGTATTTAATTTAAGAAGGTAAACTTACTTACCTACCTTTTTACCTAAGTAAGTAAGTAGGTATGTAGCCTAGGTTTATAAGCACTTATTTATGTACCTACTTAGGCACCTACCAACTTAATATTAATATTTTTATTAAATTCATTTTTAAATGCCATGTGGCATATTTACATCGGGCCACTTATCATAATATAGGATCATCCAAACATTTGAATTGAATGTCCTATATTATTTCAAAATAATAATAATAATTTTTTAAAAAATTAAATATTAGAACATGTGGCAACAAATCATATGCTTCAATTGTGACCAAAATAATTGCATTGTAGTTGCATGTGACCATACGTATACAATGGAGTCAAAAGACGAACTTGTATTTGTTAATATTTTTTTCATCCAATACCCTTGTCGTTTGCAACTAATGTTTCATGTGACTTGTCCAAGATGACTTATAAGATTTTAGTTACAAATGTCACTTGTGACTAAATTTTAGTCGTAAAGATCAATTGAAAATACTTATTTTTCTTCTAGTGATAAAATTCACTATAAAAGTCTATGCTTCTCTATACTATAAACATGAATTCAAATTATAACATAATCCCATGTTTTGTTGAAAAAAAATCCTCAAAAACACTTAAAATATGTGTTATATCAAAACATGGCATGTGGTATTTTACTACAAGTATCTATAGCTCCTACTTTTTCCAAACTATGTGTCTCATTTTTTTATTTGTTTTCCCTTGTTTTTTAGAACTTTAACTTTTTGAACTATCCCAAATTACATCATCATGATCTAAACAACAAAAATTCAAAATTCAAACTCACAAAATTCCTTGATCAATCCCTTCCTTACCTACCTTGTTCATCCAAAATCATATACTCATCCAACCCCCTTAATAATTCCAGTGTGTTCATTGCCATGAGCACAACATAAAAGGTGAATACCCATAGGGTCAATGGGATGTGTGCACACACATTGAAGGATGCTTGTAATTGAAGGATGGGGTAATCCAAATCATGTATGAAATGTTATGCAAAAAACTAGGGAAGATAATTGAAAGGTTGGGAAAACTAGTCGAATTATAAGCCAAATGCATGCATGTAGGCCATAATTTGACAAAATTTGGGCACGATGGGCCTAAGATGTCATGTCAAAGAGCATAATGGAAAGGGTATGATGTTGTAGATGCTTTAAAATGGAATCTTGAAGTTGAACCATT
This sequence comes from Sphagnum tenellum, assembly GCA_963921925.1. Classification (NCBI taxonomy): domain Eukaryota; kingdom Viridiplantae; phylum Streptophyta; class Sphagnopsida; order Sphagnales; family Sphagnaceae; genus Sphagnum; species Sphagnum tenellum. The sequence continues at coordinate 11,094,374 of OY998153.1, read as the reverse complement.
TGTTGTTCGATGAATTGTTCAAATGGAAGAAGACATGCATGAGTTAGGGGTGGTAGAAGATCACATGCCATGTTGAGGTGTTGTTGGAAAGGAAATGTGTTGTTCTAGACTCATGCTAAGGTTTCAAAAAGGAAGGGACGTTGATAAACCATAAACCTAGTAGTTATGATTGAAACAACAAGGGCCCAACTCCTTAAATAGGCTATTGGGGCAATGGTAGATGTCACTATGAACCCGAAGGCATCGAAGGTTATTAGGAAGGTGGCTTATTTACGAGCTAAAGGTCTTTCTAAGCTATCAAAATATCCTAGACCCAAAAAGGTGGCCAAACATTTTATGGAGGGAGGAGTCAAAGGAAATAAAGGACTTTATGAAGTTGGAAGATGAAGGTGTGCATTGTAAAAGATATGATGGGCATTGCATGAAATAATGAATTAGAATTCCAAAGGTCATTTGAACATCACCCATTTTAAGGAGGAGGTCCACATATCAAACATCCTTTTGTAAGGCATATTCATTGAAAGATGATGTGAAAGTTAAGGTGTCCAACGGAACCCCCAAGACTCTAATTCTTTCAGATGGGGTGGTAAATTGGGATGGGGTGTTAAAGTTTGGTGGCAAGCCCAAAAGGTGACCATGCAACACATTTTTTAGGATCGAAAGACCTATTACACATAATTTAGTTTGGAAATGTTCACAAGTAGATGATACAATTAAAAAAAGACCTGTGATGTGACTATCATCTATAATGGATGGAAATAGATAAGAGGGGAAATGACTAGTTGTAGAACATAAAGTTCTAAAATGAAATATTTTATTTCATTCCTAGGGTTTCTAGGATTAGGATCAAGGTTTTCCTTTTTTAGGTTTCTAAGATTAGGGTTAGGGTTAAGGTTGAACAAGATGGACCTTGGATATGTATGTATGTCTTGAATATTAGTTGAAATTTTATACTATACATAGGTTTGACGTATATGTACATATCTCATATAATATTTTGTATTATATTAAGTACATGATTACATAATAAATTTTTGTATGAAGGTTTTGATAATGTATTTGCACTTCACAATCTTCAAACTCCTTCATTCAAGTTCTCCCACATTGTATTTGTTCCATTTCAAAATTTGTTTTGATGTTTTTTCAATGTAAATTTCTGTCACAACAACTTTGTAAATCTACACTGTTCACGTATGACCTTGGATCAATCTGAAATTTTCAAAAAACACGAAAAACTATGTCTATTACCATCTTTCAAAATTTTAGCTCATTTAACTTCATAAAATGAGAGATCTTGCTACTTCCTTCAAATCACCTCAAACTAGGAACTAAAAACAAAATGACTTAGAATTTGTCTTCAACAACTCCAAAAATTTTGTGATTTTGTGAGACACATTAAATGTATGTTTTTATATTTGTTAAAAATCTCAATTTTATTGATGATGATCACAAAGAGTTATCATTTTCAAAAGAAACTAACTTCAAAACTAAAGTTGAAACTTTAGATATTTGGATCTCTCTCAATACATATCCAAATGACATGAATTTTTTTTCACATACGCAATCCTTTATGAGATCCCAAAGCTACATATCCAAAAATGTTCAAATAAAAGAGATATGACTAAAAAACCAAATTTGACACAAAGTCTTCAAAAGTTCATAATTCTCACAAAACTTTTTTTTAAAAAGAAATTTCAAATTAGAAGCGTCTTATAATCTTCTATAATTTCTCCAAATTTCATTCCAAGATCTTTTCACAATAGATTTAAATCTCGATTTATAGATCTAACTTCCACAACCTTTGATATGTTGATATCTTCTCACCTCTATTATTTTATATTCTTTATTTTCACATTCTTTCCATTCCTTGTTTCTCTTTTGCATTTGACAAACTCATATGATATTGCTAAAAACTTTCTAACTTTAGACCTCTTTCAACTTTCTCATCAAATAACCTAAACTCTAGTACCATGTTAACAAATAGGAAATCTAGCCAGTGTAAACATAAATCCTTATTGAAAGGAAACTAAAATGTGATGCTCACAACATGAAACATAACATCAAAAACTCCTCAAAGTTTTTATCATATGAAATACACAAACTTGTGCAATCAAAAAAAGAAAGCCAAACCATCAACACCAAGATATTTAACTAAAAGACCAAACCACAAATAATCAAACTAATATAAATAAATAAAATAATTTAACCTTGTGAAAGTAACTTAATTACTTTCCTACTCCAATAGTTAATGAAACCTAACTAGTTGAACTTGAATTATTAACAATAACCTTACCATAATAATATGTCACCATTCTCATGCCTAAAAACAAGATACATGTCTTATATTATCAATATAGATAGCTCAAATAAAGGGTGTGGGTTAGGATGGTGTTATGATTGTATTCTAGACCCCTTAATCATAACTACCATAAGATTCCTCTCAATGTAGTCACATCCCTTAGCAAACTTTTGGCCAAAACATGTGCTCTTGGTACCACGGTAGGAACTCCAAAATACATTTAAATTGCTTCTAATATCCTAAATATCCCATACGGCGTGCATAGATTAAATCAGGGTCTTTGAGCGCAAATCTAACGTTACTTGGGTTTAATATGGCCACTTAGTGATGTCACTCAAGAAGGTGCCAGTGTGGGTGCTCATTTGCCCTGTCCATCATCGTTGTATGTGCTATGCGGAAGTTTGTGATACTCATTTAAACCAAAGCAATAAATATATCTGTAAAGTTGGGCGATTAGGGGCGGACAGTTTGGCATAATAGGGCATTAGTTGCGTAACTGGGAATGAAATTTCAGCCTATGTTTAAAAACCAAACTATGTGATTACAAAATCCAGAACAAATGTAAAGTACTTTGACGAATCAGGGACCATTGATATTGTCCCATGGTCCCCTTGCGATCATGCATCTTCCATGGCTTCATTTTGCTGTCCAACACCCATACAGTAATCTGATGTATCTCACCAACTTATGATAAAGTTATTCAACTTTCAGTCTGCCCATAATCTACTCTAGACCGCACATTGCTACATCTATCAACAGGTAAACAATACAAGACATATTGGAGTAGCATAAGAACATTGCTGGTTCAGCATTGGAAATGGACATGACTCCAAATTTCAACTTGTTTATTCATTTCCATAAGGTGGGTTTAATGCAGCTCAACAAATCTTTGAGAGGCGCATGTACCTAAAATTTAGGCAATATGCATTTCAAAACCCACGTGGGCCATTGTACAGTTAACAACAGAAACCTCAATAACATGATCCATAAACTGATCAAGGATAAAAGTAATTTGACTACCCCTGGGCCCTAACCTTTAGTACCTAAATGGACACCAATTGTTTAATCACAAAGCTACCTTGGGTAGCTATGCTGTATTATTTAATGAGTACTACAAAGGCTTATGCATGTCCACTGACAGGAATACAGTGGCAGATGCACACTACTTTGAATGAAGTGTGGCCTCAAATATGTTGACACTAAATTTTGTCTTGTAAATATGATACATTGAGCCCAAAAAAGAAAATGATTGTTTTTGATTGATGAGTCTTTAAATCAGCCCAGGTGATGACTATTAAGTGGTCTCTCAATTTATACTGTCCAATGTTTCATGTTTATTGTTGAGGTTGGGGAAATAATGAACATTTTCACTGCGGATCTGGAGTGAACTACTTACTCACTTGTAGACATCCAAATAAGGGATATTGTGTGGGATGCTCAGAGAATGGGTTTCAGCTCTAATTTGGAAAAAGTTTTGGGGCACCTTGCCAGATCTTGGTCATGGCAGAACTTCCCCAAACCCTTATTAGTTGATACATGGCAGATGCAACTGGATACTCATATGCACCAAAATTGATGACTATAATCTGAAATACACTGTAAGTATGTGATAAAAAGTGTGGACACTAAACCATTACTAGAATGGTTTCTATGGACAAATTTGAAGTATACATGTATACTCCTATTCACCTCTCCTATTCATTAGATGAGGTGCCTTGCAAGTTCAATTTTCCTGGCTTTGACCCCCTCCCCCCAAAAAACCAAAAACCTCAAAAAAAAAAACTAAAACAAAAAAAAACTCGCATGGAAATTCGACTGTTCAAGTGGAAAGTGAACAGTGGACGGTCCACTCTCCACACCAACCTTGAAAAAATAAACCCCCATCCTCCCCACCCACAAGATAAAAAGGGAGGCCCCTTCGATGACATGACTTCTCATTGGTTGCATGGAAATTCTATTCCTAAAATTGGCTGCCACTATTTTTGGCCTGAACTAATATCCCTTCCTAAGAACACCCTACCTGTCTATTGTACTTACCTATCTATTGAGAAAGAGGCATGCATGATGAATATGTCTGTTTTTAGTTGGAAAGTGTACACTGTACACTGTTTTGTGTACATAACAACCTGTTCTCATTTTTTTAGTGTAACCCGTGGGCACCTGACCCAATAATTTTTAACTCCGTTGTTTGCATGGTGTTTCAAACAATGGAATGCTGTTTTGAAAAGCCCACAGTTTTTTCCCTGGTACACACTGGGTATCATGGGAAATAAAATAGGAAAAAAATTGGAGCAGGTCTTGATGCTCAATGAAGCCCTCGGCCAGAAGCTTCACCAGAATTGGGCGGGTGCTCACCTTCACCTCGCATGGGCCCTTATTTAATTGGTAAAGACCCATGGCCTCGATCACGCTCCAGAAGTGCAATTTAAAAACCAGACATGCAAGACGCATGAAATTCCCATGCAAAAACAGAATAATCTTTTCTATGGGGAGGGGAGGCCCCAACATTATATGTTCACATACTTGTTATTGGAGGCAGTACAAAAGTATTATCTTTTTTTTTGTTTTTTCCCCCTGACTACCCTTTTGCCAATCCAAGATGTGTCTAGAGTCCTACAGACACATCTTGGTGCTGTCCATACACACTTTGTGCCTTGTTATGCAGGTTTTGGGGTTTGTAATGGCTAATATGCTATTATAACCTCAAAACTTGCATAACATGGTTTCAAGGTGTGTTTGGGCATCATTCCATTTTTTTTGACGAAAAAGATAGACAAGGAAAAAAAAGAAGTAGGAGTACTCTTGTACTGCTTGCAATAAAAACTTGTGCCATATGTAAGGTTGGAAGAAGGTCTCTTGTAAGACCATCTCCACCCACAGCACAAAAAGCTCCTACACCCGGAGGAGAAATTTGGAGGAAAAGTGCTTTTTTTGCACTACTCAGGACATGCGTAGTGACAACAACAAAGAATGCACTAAATGAAAATTATTATTTTTAGGTCATCAACTATAATAATTGAAACCAAGTGGTGTCACTTTAATAATATCTCACTTTATATTATGAAAAATTTCAGTAGACTGGGTGGTGAGGGAAAAAAAATTGATTTTGTATTGTGAACTTTTTCAATGAAATGTGTGAGAGGAGGGAGAAAAACTTGACTAGGTATATCTTGGACATGGAGATATTAGTGCAGGCACAAATAGGGGAGCACCCTGGAGATGCTGTAAGAACTGGATGGGTTTCAGGCTCTGAATCCAAATTGGATACCTTCTCAAGAGTAGAGGCGGTGTGACGATGAGTCAGGAGTCAGGACTTGTGACCCTTGAATTTTCCATGCATGATGATGTCTCTCTGGTCTGGTCTAGTACTAGTGGGTACCCGTTAATTGCTTCAACCAATTAATAAGGCACGCACGCTCTCAGGACCTGGGTTTCAGGCCCTCAACGCGAGGTTTCAGGACCTGGATCTCAGGACCTGGGTTTCAGGCCCTCAACGCGAGTTTTCAGGACCTGGATCTCAGGACCTGGGTTTCAGGCCCTCAACGCGAGGTTTCAGGACCTAGCTGGTCCTGACTCTCAGGACCTGGGTTTCAGGCCCTCAACGCGAGGTTTCAGGACCTCGAAAGCTCTCCATCCTACGGTCGTCTTATCTTCTTCCCGTCACTTTTCTCTGCGTCCACCGTCACTTTTCTTTTTCCCCGTCACTTTTCTCTGCGTCCACCAGTCACTGTTCTCTGCGTCCAGTGGTCGAATCTCGTTTTCCCCGTTTTCGGAATCCCGTTCTCGGAATCCGACTGTCCGGGCCGGACGACGGAATCCCGTTCTCGGAATCCGACTGTCCGGGCCGGTTCTGTCCGGGCCGATTCCACCGCATCAATTAAACCGCGGAACCGTCGCGTCGGACGGACGGACGCACGCACGCACGCACCAAGTGCCTTTATATATAAGATAGAGAGGGAAAAGATAGGTGGTTTTTCCCTGCATGATCTGGGCTGTCGCGACCGGAGCTCGCATGGAGCCACGATTCGCGAATAGACAACGTGTGTATCTATGCAGAAGCAATGTGCATCTGCAATGCCCGATTTTAAAGGTCTTGGGATTTGGGTGGACCCATTCAGGTGATTTGGCTGGCTTTCATGGAATTATCTACTCTGCAAAATCAAAGTTGACGTTTTCCAGTTGGTAGGATCTCAGATCGACCTCACTACTCTTTCAATTTCACGTGGCAAGTGTACGATGATGTAGTTTTCCAGTTCAAAGTTCCAGTGTTTTTTTTTTCCCAGTTTTGTAGTGTAGCAGCAATGGTGAGCCTCCCAAGGCAGATTTCCACTTAACTGGCGACACTTTTGTACAGGACCATTGAATTTGTAGCCTTCAGACAGGCCTGTAGCCACACTTTCCCCCAAAAAAACCATTATACTTGGGGGAAATTTGGCCACCACTTAAACAGGGTCTTTCCCGCCAAGAATTTTGGATCAGTGTCGCCCTTTTGATGATTTTTCGCCAAAATAAATGACTTGTTCAAACTACCGGACAACTCATTGCGAAGTTCACTTATTAAATTTGCTCTGCACGAGCAAAGACATAGACTATGGAATACCAAAACGGGCGCTTATTTTGTCATGTTGTACTTTCTCACTTTACTCTTTTGTCAACTTCAAATTTACTGTTTTCCAAGTTAACATCCTCATAATGGTGAGTTTGCTAGGTGAACACTGCTAGAATGCCACCATGCCTACTGCACTTTGCAGGTGGCCAATTCAACACTGGCCAATTGTCAAATTCTCAATTGCACCTTGCCAAATTTACTACTTCACATTGTCAAATCGCCATTTTCACATCTCCACTTTCACATTGCAAACTTGACAAATTTACATTATGTTACGGGCTGCCAAAAAAGTTCGTACTGCCCACAAATAAATCCATTGGCTGCCCACTTTTCAAAAAAAGTTTCTTTTGCCCAAACTTTACTTTTTTGGGCTGTTTTCTTTTGGGGTGGGTGAGGGGCTTGCACTAGTGGCCTACCCTCCTACTTCCTAGCCTACATACTCATTAACTTACATACCACCTACTTAGGCTACCTATCCACCTACCTACAATTTAGGATACCAACTCATGACCAAGTTTACAAGTTTGCAAATTTACAAATTACAAATCAATAATTACAAATTTACAATTTGATAGATTGCAAGTGCACAAGTTTGCAAGTACACAAAATTACCAAATTACTGAGCATAAAATTACAAAGTTACAAATTGAAAAATTGCAAGATTATAAATTCCATGTGCTCATTTGTAAATTTCAAATTTATAGAAATATAAAATTCTCAATTTACAGCATTAAAAAATATTAAAATTGCAAAGACTTGTTTGCAAATATGCAAAATTACAAGATTATAAATTGCATGTGCTCGCTTGTAAATTTCAAATTTACAAAATTAAAAATATTAAAATTGCAAGTACATGTTCATAAGTATGTAAAATTACTAACTTACAAAGTTACAAATTACAAGTGCACTTTTGCATATTTACAAGTTTGCACATGCTTAATTTTCATGTTTTCATACTTGCATGTCCTACAAAATTATAAACATATAAATTTCCAATTTGCAGGAATTGTAAGTTACAAATTACAAAATTACAATTTAGGCGACCGACCCATGACCAAGTTTGCAAGTTTATAGGTTTCCAAGTTTACAAAATCAAAACGTTTACAAATTGCAAATTCATGTTTGCAAATTCACAAGTTTGCAAGTATGCAAAATTACCAAATTACCAATTACAAAATTACAAATTGCAAGTTTATAAATTGCATGTGCACATTTTTAAATTTCAAATTTATAAAATTAAAAGCTTCCCAGTTTAAAATATTTCTTTAAAAAAACTAAAATTGCAATTACAGGTTTACAAATATGCAAAATTACCAAAAATTACAAATTGTAAGTGCATTTTTGCATATTTACAAGTTTGCACATGCTAAATTTGCATGTTTTCATACTTGCTACCAACCCATGACCAAGTTTGCAACTTTACAAGTTTCCAAGTTTGCAAAATAATTTTTTTACAGATTACAAATTAATAATTACAACTTTACAATTTCACAAATTGCAAGTGCATGTTTGCAAATTCACAAGTATGCACATTTGCAAGTTTACAAGTTCCAAGTTTGCAAAATTAAAAGAATTACAAATTACAAATTAATAATTACAATTTCACAAATTGAAAATGCATGTTTGCAAGTTTACAAGTTTGCAAAATAAAAAAATTACAAATTACAAATTAATAATTACAAAGTTACAAATTGTAAGTGCATTTTTGCATATTTACAAGTTTGCACATGCTAGATTTTCATGTTTTCATACTTGCATGTATTACAAAATTACAAAATTATAAACATATAAATATCCAACTTGCAAGAATTGCAAGTTACAAATTACAAAATTACAATTTAAGCTACTGACATGACCAAGTTTGCAAGTTTGAAAAATCAAAATGTTTACAAATTAATAATTAATAATTTACAATTTGAGAAATTACAAGTGCATGTTTGCAAGTTCACAAGTTTGCAAGTACGCAAAATTACCAAATTACCAATTACAAAATATAAAATTACAAATTGCAAAATTGTAAGTTTATAAATTGCATCACTAGGAGAAAAATCAAGGTTTTCAATTATGGTTTTGACTATGTTTCAACTACATTTTGAAGTTGAAAATGTCATTTCCAATTGTAAAATGTTTTTTCTAACTCAAAATGCTGATTTGAATTGCCAACCAAAATAGTTGACAATGTTGAATCGAACCCATGACATAGTAGAAGCCTACCTACACGTGTCAATTTTTCAACCAACATTGAAGTGACAAGATTTTAGTTGAAAACAATAGACCATTTTAGTTGATGGAACATTTTCGATTTCTAAATGAAACTCATCCACCTTCCTCCAAATTTCAAAATTAAACTTTCAACTATTTTTCAACTTCCAAGAATTATCATATGGGGTAACCTCCCATTGGATGAACTTCATCCACTAATAAACCATGACATCATCAAAAAATGAGTTGAAATTTTCAACTACATTCTAACTAGGGCATCAAATTGTAATTTCAACTACGAGTGGGTGCGCGTGGCCGAAGGCCACTGTGAAGTCCCCGTGGGTGCCTGTAACCTTCGGCCACTGTTTTTTATTTTTTCTTATTTTTTACTCTTTATTTTTTACTGCCCTGGACGCCCTGCCCTGCCCCTACCCTGCCCCTGCCCCTTGCCCCTGCCCCTACCCTGCCCCTGCCCCTTGCCCCTGCCCCTACCCTGTTTCGAATTTTCCTTTTGCTGCCAGGGACAGGAGGAGGAAGTTACACATGGAACTTTTTTTCCTTTTGCTGCCAGGGACAGGAAGAGGAAGTCCTGAAACGAAAAGGTATGGGTTTCAGGACCTGGACGGAGAGACAGACAGACAGACCCCAAAACGTGTGAAGTAAATGAAAAGAAAAGTAAAAGACGGACAGATAGATACACACACACCATGTTTGTAATTATATATAGGATGTTACAACTAGACCAATCAAAGAGTCCAACTAATAGTTTGTTGGCACACAACCCTACATATAGTTATGTATAAACAAATAATTTAAACAATAGTTTGTTGACATGTGTCCCTACTTAAAATTATGTGTAGGTTTAGGTCCACCTAAAAACAAGTAAATAAGTATCTACCTATTATATAAACCTCCCTAATTTAAACCTAGGTAGGTAGGTAGGTAGGTAGGTAGGCCTAGGTATATAAGTAGATCATAATGTTATTTAGGCTTAAGGTAAATAAGTAGCTTTTAAATAAATTTTTTTTCACCGCATGGCCTTTAAGGTCAAACCTTTCTTATTAGATTGTCCTAAGTGCCAACTTCACCTTTTAAAAGCATTTGGTGTACCAACTTCATTATGTAGTTTACAAATTTGGAAGCTACGATAATCAATATGGGATAAAAATTATAGTTGCACTCTAGTTAATATTGTCTCAAATGTTTTAACCCTCTCTAGTTTGAAACCCCATATCTTTTTCATTTTAAGTCTATTTTGAGTGATCTAAAAAGCTATGGGTGTGCATGTTGCAACTTTAGCCTTGAGCTCGCGACTAAGGTAAAGGCTTGCAAAATTGCGAGCCAAGAAGGAAGCCCGGGAGTCACGCCGCATGCTCCCGGGAATGTAGGAAAGTGTGAGGGAATGAAACTTCACACTTCCAAGGGAGCTTCCACTTTGGGAGTTGGAGTTCTGGTGGATTCCCATTTCAAAGAGCAATTTCAAAGGTCAAAACTCAATAGATTAAAGAGTTCTTTATATCATTGGAAAGATCTTAGAACTTAGGTGTCTAAAATGAGCTTGCACGACCCATTTGGACATCTAAAAGACAAGTTATGGCCAAAAGAAAGGTCAGGAGTCAAATTGGCAATTTGACACCCGACCATCAAAAGTTGGGAATCACCTTAATTTCCTCATGTGCATGTGGCATCCAACATATAGTTTGAAAGATCTAGATGAGGGCTATAACTTTGCTTTAGACCTCATCTCGATCGAAGGTCTGTACGAAAAGTTATGGGCCCGCAAAGTTGCGAGAATCCTAGCTATGAGAATTTCGAGACAAAATGCCATTTGGATGTGGGCTTTGTGGAGAGGCACAAAATATACTATAAGGGGGAAGGTGGTGGCTTCCCCCAAGTCCGTGCTATAATGAGTCTTGTGAATCTGAATTTGCCCATGCCTTGTCCTAGCACCAAAAATGTTCCAACTATGCATTAACCAACTTGTTGTTTGGTTTGGTGCAAGTCCGTGTGAGTGATTAAATGTTTGTCATTCTTCCTAGTCCCATTTCGGAACTCCAGCACACACCCCTCTACCCCCAAAGTGTTGCGAGCCAAAGAGCGTGTCCCTAACTTTTTACTCTTCTATTGTTTTCACTTCAGACTCACATTTGAATCTATCAAGGAGCTTGGGAGCACGTCAATGCCAACTAATGATTTACAATAAATCTTTGAACCAATGCAACAAAGTAGTGATAAAATAGTTTAATTTCAACATTTGGAACTATGATATTTTGTTTCAAAAACTTTAAACCTTTCTAGTTTGAAACCCCATATCTTTTTCATTTTAAGTCCATTTTGAGTGACTTAAAAAATTATGGGTGTGCCAACTGACGATTTAAAATATCTCATTGATGTTCAAATGCAACAAAAAAATGAAAAAATAATTTAATCTTAAAGTCCGAAACTGTGATATTTTGTTTCAAATGTTTTGAAAAAAACACTTTAAACCTTTTTAGTTTGAAACCTCATATCTTTTCATTGTAAGTTCGTTTTGAGTGATTTAAAAAACTATGGGTGCACCAACTACTTATTTATAATACCTCTTGGAAATTCAAATGGAGTAAAACAATGAGAAAAAAATTAATCTCAAAATCCAAAACTGCGATATTTTGTTGAAATGTTTTGAAAAAAACACTTAAAATCTTTCTAGTTTGAAACCCCACTTTTTTTTCATTTGAAGTTAGTTTTCAATGATTTAAAAAGCACAATGGGTGTGCCAACTAGTGATCTACAAGAATTTTTTGAAATCCAAATGCAACTAAACAGTGAAAATTAAATTTCAAAATTTGAAATTACTTTAACAAATTTATCACCAAACATGAACCCCTTACACAAAACAACCCATATCCTCTTCATTTTTTCACCAAATTCGTTTTTTGTAACATTAGAACTGTCAAATGAAAACTACAAATTTTATTTTAACAATAGAAAAAAGAAAAAAGTGTAAGAAGTCAACTTCCTTTCAAATCTTAAGTGTATGGTGGTAGGCCCACTTACCTTAGTTAAAATTAAAATATAATTTTGGATTTTGAGATTAAGTTCATTGCCATTGTTTTGTTGCATTTGAATTTGAAAAAGGTATTGTAAATATTTAGTTCAACAGACATGTGTTGAAATGGCCAAGGTATTACTATACATTTTTTGGACATGATTATGATTCAAAACTTCATTTTTGATTGAAATAGTACTTTCCTACCTTGGCCACTTTGACATTAATTATATTTTTTCAAAAATGTTGAAATTTCAAAAAATATTTCTTCGAAATCACAAAATATATTGAACAAAAATATTGAATTTTTAGGATTATTTTATTTCATGAAAAAAAAAGTATTTATTCAACTGACACGGTATTATAATAATAAGAGAGGAAGTGAAATGAATCATTGAAAGTTAAGAGCAACGGTTTTTTTAAATTTAAAATTCTATAAACTTACAACATGACAATATTACAATTTGCAAAGTTAAAATATGCAAATGCACATTTGTAAATTTGAAATTTTCAAATGTGAAAATACACATACAAATAATTTTTGGAACTTGGTAATTTGTGCATGTTAAAATTACAAGATTGTAATATTGTAAATCTCAAATTGCAAAAGAACAATTTTGCAACTCTGTAAATTCGTAGATTTCCAAGTTACAAATCATTGATCATAAAATTTCAAATGCATAGTTTGCATAAACTAATGAAAAAACAAGTGGGCATTTTATGGATCCCATGCGTGTATCATAGCCTAAACCACAAAAGACCATTGCATATTTAGGGTGCTCTTTTCGAATATTGCAACCTATATCCTAAAACCATTTCTTCTTCAAGGACATTTATGTGGGTATTTTATAATTTGGTAAATGTTCTTCAAAGATTGACTAGATCAAAACCCAGTCCCATAACACAATACCCAAATATGAAAAGGATATATCAAGTGCAAAAAACATGTAAGTCAATATATGATTATTGACCTAAACGCATGTATTGCATTTTCTTCACAAAAAACCAATCCCTCTTTTGCAGACCTACATATATATATTGCATAATTTGGTAAATGGTCCTTGAAGATTGACTAGTTCAAGACCCAATCCCAAAATGCAATACCCAAATACAAAAATAATATATCAATTGCAAAAAAATGTGAATAAGTATATTATTATTTAACCTAAACATGAGTATTTCATTTTGTTCACCAAAAACAAGTATAGGTCTTTTGCATACCTACATGTGGGTATTGCTAAAATTGGCAAATGTTGTGACATTGTTCATTTTGGGACACATGTGCAAGTATTACTTTTGTGGGGAAAATTGAATCACTATTTTATGCCTATATGTGGCTATTACGAATGTGAGTAAAGCAAACATATATCGGTCACAAATGACAAGTACATGGTTCACAAAGCATATGATACACAAAACTATTAGTATATTATGTTAGTCTTTGCATCATTTAGTACTTAATTTTTTTGCATACACAAAAATTGCAAGAGAATTTAGTAGAAACTACAAAATTGGTTTTGATCTTTGGGTCAAAACACACTAAAATGAACCAACATGATTATTTTGTAAAAGGATTTTTTGGTCCTTTTCATTTTTGCATAGAAAGGAATTTTCAAACAAAATCTTTTGCAACTTGTTATTAAAAATATTTATAATTTCCCCAATACATCACACTTTTTGTATTAATCTTTGTTGAATAATTATGAATTTTCTAAAGTGTACAAACTTTGCAAGATTCTACATTTCACTTTGAAAAATGATCATATTTTGAATTCATTCCAATACATGTCAATTACTTTAGGATTTAAATTTTTGGATCATAAACTACAACCTTTTTTTTTTATATGACATGTGCATTAAACTTCATTTACATGTGGTAAAGGACTATTGAAATTCAAAAATGAACGTTGAATTTTGAAACATGTACATGGAACTTTTTTAATTTCAAGTTCCATAAAAATTTAATTGTGAGTATTAGATTACTATTCTCTTAATTTTTTTACTATCAAAATTTCTATACTATGATAGTCCTTGGCATAGTCTTTTGAAAAATTGGCAAATCTATTGCAACCATTGTTCAAGTTAAAGAATCCTTTACTATAACCAAAACTAGAAATTGAATTAATTTGAATTTTTAATTTGAATTCCTTGATACTCATATTAGTCATTTAGCACAACTAGGAATGATATACCACAACTTTCTTTTTTTCATTTAAAAAAGAGATATCTACAAAAGTCTGAAATTTCAAAATTATCCAACATCCTTTTTGGCTTGTTTTAGCATGTTTGACCCTTCATGAAATTGATTGAAAACTTAAAATTGTTTGATCAAGGCATCAATTTTTGAATTGCAATGGAGTAAATTTTTTAATTGATGTTTCTTTGTTGATTATTTTTCAAGTGTTTGATTTTCTAACATGTTCCCCAAGTTCCCAATGGATTCCCAACAAGCTCCCAATAACACCTTATTGTATCCCATATACTATTTGTTTTATGTTCTACTATTACAATGTATTTTGTTTAAATACACATGATGCAAGAATAGACAACAATTAATCTATTTTAGTATCATTTAAGGCTTCAAAAAAAATTTCAATGATGAAGCCAACAAAGATGAGCACATTAATTGGGGGAAAAAAAAACTTGGGGAATGTCACAATTGATTAATACGTTCAAGACACACTATATCACATATATAATGCTACTCTACTTAATCTAAGTCATCAAAGCTTTTCAAACAACCCATAATTATTCAATTTTGGTTAAATGTATTATAACCTTCATCCATAGGCAATGAACATTAGTCTATTTTTGAAAACCATATAATTACTTACTTTAAGTCGTGTATTTCTTTTATTACACACAAGGGTATCAATTTGTTTTCTTAGAATTTTGGGACCAACCAAGTATCAATTGGTTGGAATGGTTACTACACTAGGATATTAATATATTTTTTGTGAATTAATAATTGTTGGGTATGCATAAGGGCCATTCTTTGCAATAACCTACCTTGAATTGGACTTAATATGATTATACATACATGCCTTTTTTTCAATTAAAAGATGGTAGCTATTAAAGGGTAAAAGGTCTTAAGCCAAGTGATCGCTCAATCTATGTCCATTATCGACAAAAGATAATTATTGTTGAAAGTTGAGAGGGAGTGACTTCACATAGAAGTGCATGAACAAGATGATATAAGGTTTAATTTTGGGCAAAAGACAAAAGAAAAAATTACTCCCAAATGGATGGAAGATTTGTTAATATAATTTTATTTTGCTATTAATGTTTTTCATCTAGCATTTTGATGATGTTTAATTAAGATAAATTTGTTTAGTTGTTCTTGTATTTCATCTAGCAATTTGATAATATATTTAGATAATATAAATTTCTATTTTAGTGTTATTGTTTTTCACCTAACATTTAGATGATATTTACTTAATATAAATATGTTATAGACCCCACTTCATTTTTTTCTTAAGTTTACATCTTTAAAATGATAATATTTAACTCATTCCAATTTTATTTCAAAGCACATTGGGACCACATTGTGAAAATTCACCGCAACAAAATTCATTGGGACTCTTGCCCAAAGATTTATTTTGATGAATGTCTTTCTTCAACTTTTTGACATTAAATAATGATATATAGTCCTCTTAATTATGTCCATTTAGGAGTTGAAAAGAATCCACATTCATCAAAATGGCATTGCTTGGCTTAAGTCATCGTATAATGGGTACCCAAAATTATAGAGTTTGGTCCTTATAATATTTATGAAAAGTTGTAAGATGTTTTTCCAAATAATTTACTTATGGATAATTGTTCCATCTTCCATCCCACTATTTTTGTAAGAGAAATGGAAGATGAAAATGAAAAAAAGAAATAAGGGTCAATTTTTAAGGTTAGGTTGAAACTTATTTGATAAAATTATTCATTAATTAATTTATCAAAAAATTTGGCCATACAACTTGGAAAAAATCCTATAATCTACATTAAATCACATTCAGTAAAATGAAAAGACCTTTTTTTAAATGATGAAAATTATATATTCATAGTAAAAACTAATAAAACTATGATATTACAAAACACATATGTGTATAAATTAGTAATGATGAGTTTTACATAATGTTAATACTTTATATAATGTTTTAATTTTTTATGCATTATTATATTTTTATAGTATAATATAATATAATAAGCTAATATGACACAAGATTTATTGATTCAATATATGTTTAAAGGTAAGGAGATTTAATATCTAGTACTATATTATTATAAAATTTTAAAATACTAAAAAAATCAATGTTGATTTTTAGTAGGTTTATTTACACACACAAAATCTAAAAATAAAATTTCTTCAAGAAATCATTGTTGTTCAAATGTATTAAAATATATTGACAATTGAAATGAATTTTTAATCAAAATACTTTATAAGTGTGTGTTAATATCACTTTTTAGAGGCTTGGCAAGTACTAATTAACTTGCCTATAAACAATTGTAAAAATAACATTACGCCAAATTGTGACTTTCATGACTAGAACAATAAACAACTATGTCATGTGTATAGTCATTTTTACTTTGGGCACGAACAAGGTTAGTCATGAATACGATTATATGACCATGAACAAGAAGTATAACACTTTTAGTCATTTTTGGAATTTGAAGTTCTCCTTTAGTGTTTCTAGTGTTTTGATCAAGGTGCTGCATATAGTTTCTTCATAACCACCATTCTTCAAACCTAGATTGTCTTGTAATCAAACCACTTACAGGGCAATAATTCCATATTGATTCAAAATTATTCCATATTCTCCCATTTTTTGAAGTATTCTGGCTAAAAGCATGGACTAAATTATGACTTCATGACTACCTAATAATACAAATCCAACATACATTAAGAGAAAAACCCCATTTTTCAACTATGTTTTCAACTACTTCTCAACTGTCATTTATAGTCGAAAACATCACTTTCAACTACAAAATGTTTTTTGCAACTCAAAAATGATGTTGTCAATTAATTTCCAAAATAGTTGACAATGTTGGGTTGACCTTACAACACAGTTGAAAACAACGTACACATGTCAATTTGTGGGTTACTGTTGAAATGACAACATTTTAGTTGAAAGCAACATACATTTTAGTCGACACAACATTTTAACTATATAGTGTTGACTAAACTCAATTGACTCCATGTTGGCAAGTCAATGGATGAACTTCATCCACCTATGTGTCATGTCATTTGTGGTTGTGGCATTGGATTATGATTATCTTTCAACTATATTACAACCATTGTAGCATTGGCACATGTCATGTCATTGAGGAAGGCATGGAATTTCTAAAATTTTATTATTATTCAATTATATGATATCCAATGGAACATTGACACATGTCACACATGCATTTGTGGTCCACCATCAAATTAAATTATTTGACATGTGTCGCAACCCTACTTTGGCCAAGTGGGGGGTTGAAGCCCAACACTTGGAAAAAGTGGGGATTTGGAGTCCTCCGGGACTCCCGAATGTTTAGAGCTCGACAGCAAGGATTAAAACACCTTGCATTGAGGTGTTCTTAGTGTTATTAGAAAAGTCTTGAAACGTAGATATCGAAAATGCCCTCGCATTCTCGATTTGGACATCTGTAGCCCAAGTTATGGGCAAAAGAAGGGCCGGGAGTCAAACTGCCAGTTTGACTCCCGACCACTAAAAGTCAAAAACGATCAGCTCCAGATGTCCGATTCAGAAGTGCAATATGTCGTTGGAAAGATCTTGACGAGGGCTACAACTTTGGTTTAGACTTTGTTGCAATCAGAGGTCAGGGCGAGGAGCTATGACCTCTCAAAGTCTCGGGAGTCCGAAACCGGGACACTTGGGTGGATTTCGGGACTCCAACTTGGGAGTCCCAGGAAAAAGAGCCATTTGGATGTAGCCTCAGTGGGGTGTTGCAGAGTATACTATATGGGGGATGGTGGTGGCATCCCCCGAGTCCGGGCCGTGGTGAGTCTTGTGGTCCGAAGTGCCCGTGGCTTGTCCCAACACCAAAGGGTCTCCCGGAAAGTGAACTAACCACTTGGGTGGTTTGTTTTGATGCAGAATCTAGCTTGATCAAGTAATACCTCTTCCTAGTCTAATCCTTGGGCTTCCAACTCGACTCTCTACCCCTTTCTAGAGTTGGAAGCCGGAAGCGTGCCTCTAAGTCTCAACTTCCACAACTTGACTTTGTGAAACCCTCAAGTTGGTTTCACCCCGTGACTTGGGAATGCATCAACATGTGCGATGTGTATGATCTCAAAATTTTGAAATTATTGATTTATTGAGAATGTCAGCATATGATATTGTGCCATGTGAACACTTATGTTACACACTAGCATGACACATGGCATCTTATTGTTTGTAAATCATTAAACATATGTGAAGTCAAGCCAAAGTAAATAACTACAAGGTAGTTGGAAGCAAGTTGAAAAGAAATTGAAAATATGTTGAAAATAAATCAAAATTTATGTAAATTAGTCGAAATGTAGTTGAGATTACAAGTATACACAAATTATAGTCACGAGTGTAAGACTATTAAAGCTAGATTATGGGGATAATACACATAACCAAATGTAACCAATGAAAATAAAACCATAATAAAAACATTGTCTACCTATACATTATCAACTAAAAATGCAAAACCTATTATAATCTAAAAATTATGCAGGGAAACATTGTTCCCATGTAGGAAATGGTCGCATCTGCATCCTAGAAATGCTAATTTTATTAATCAAAGATTTATTGGAACAATGAAATGATTCTTTTATAAGGTGGTTGTCCTTTATTTATGCACTAATGGTGTGCATTTGTTGTTGGCATGTTTAATTGGATTATTGTTTTATTGGACCACATCTTTTGATTTGTTCATAGCTTCACCCTTCATTTTTGAATCAAAGAAAATGAGATTTGTTAAAAATGCTAAAAAATTAATAGGAATTTAAGTTATATTACATCAAGAAAAAAAATTGCATCAGTTACACACACTACAAATCAATAAAAAATCATCATTTACTATTAAAAAATAAGGAAGTTTCACAAAGAAAAACATTTTAAAATTTGGAAAAATTAGAACTAAATAACGAATAGAAATGGCACACATCATGGCTTACCTTGTACATAGTTCACAAACATAATTGGAACCTAATTGAAATCCAATTGAACCCGATCAAAATATAGGAAAAATTATATAGTTGAAACTTAATTGAAAGTAGTTCACTAAAACAAATATAATCAAAACCTTACTTGCATTGATGGTTGAAAAGGTTTAGAAGTTTTAGCTCTCATTGCCCAAGTGTTTATTTTGGAACTAGAAAAGAAGAAAAACCAATGAGAGTTGAAGAAAAAAAACTTTCATACTTATAAAACACTTTTTTTTTTCTTCTATTTGGACCCCTCCTACTTTCAAAGTTCATAACTTTTCCATTTCTTTTTCATTTTAAATGATTTAAAGTGTTATAGGAATGCCATGTTAAATTTTACAAAGAATGTTTATGCTATAATGACAATAAAACAACATAAAAAGAATTTTTTGGGTGTTCAAGAATTGGTTGTGTTTTGTTGTTTTGAGTTCTTGACCCCCCCTACTTTGGGGGGGCATAACTTTCTAATTTTTAATTTTTTCTTGACGATTTTTAATGCCCAGGATGCACTAATAGGAGAGGTTCAACATTTACTTAGACACCATAAACGAAGGAGCCCTCCCCTTGGATCTAGACTACCTTAAGCATTTGAGTGTACTAAAACTAATATAGTTACCTTAATGAAAGTTCAAAGAAAAACCTAGTTTTTAAGAAACCAACAAAGAGTTCAAAATAGAACCTAGCTAAAAAATAATTTAACTAAAGGTAACATGGTGAATGTTTTTTATAAAAAATCTTGGTAAAGGGAAAATAAACAAAAAAAAAGGAGAAAAGTTTTTAAGCACCTGCAATTATAAGAGGCATGTGTGGTGGTGGCTTCCAAACTCCTCATGGTATTCATGTTCATTTGCTTGGACACAATATGACTTTAATGTGCTTAATAATTTTTTTTAAAAAGTGCAATGAAAAGAAAAGAAAAAAGCTTGAACATGATAAAAATCAAATACAATTTAATAATAACCCCGAAATGAAAAACTTGAAATTCCTCACATGCAAAAGGCACAATGCACTCACTTGAAAAAATCCATGAATTGATATTAATCTACATGATTTAAACTTCTAAACACAAGTTGGGCTTAAAGAAAAACACTTGACAAAACAAAACAAACTATAAAAAGGGAAAAAAATCAAACTATAGCACAAAGAAAGCTCAAAACAAATGACAATGTTACATAAGGGCAATCCCTTGATCCATGGATGGATGAAGTATGTGGTTGTAATTGGGAGGTCAATTAACTTTCAACTATGTAAGTTGACATCGTTTCAAGTAGTTTTCAGCTACAATTCAAATTTTGAATTTCCCACCCACACATTGCCACCACTGTTATATGTCATACATACCATCTATTCATCCATATTATTTGGCACATTAAATCATTCATTCATTCATTCATATTATATGCCACATTAAATCCATCCATTCATAATTAATTGTGGCATCATATATAGTATATGACATTATGGCATAAATGGAATCATTTATAAATTAATGACATTTTATGATATAATTTAAAACATTGTAAATGGTATAATTTTAATTTTGTGGCATTTAATGGCATTTTAATGAATATGTAAAATGTTGTAAAATTATGTACCAAATATTTGTACCACAAATTGAACCCTTGCTAAGCTAAAGTGGCTTGTTTAACCTAGTTAGTTATGTTAGCCTACGTCTAATTAGCTTCCTAACCTAACTTACAGCCTATGTAGACCTTGGTAATTAGTAATAGGTTAATTATAGGTAGGTTGCGAGTCATGACACCATGATTAAACAAAAATTAAGTAGGTACCTCCCTAAAAGCCTTGCCTAGTTACTTAGTTATTTAATACCTATCTACCTATACCTAATTAATTTAAGTAACCTACTTACCTACATTTGACCTAACATATCTACCTATTACTTACTTAGGAACCTCCTATTGCATCTAGGTAGACAATAAATAGATAGGTAGTCATAACTTGCCTTGCCTTGCCACCCCATTTAAATCTAGCTTCACTAGTTATCCAACCTAGGTAGGCTCTAGGTTGAGCAAGTACATTTGTTGCAAATTATTTCTAAGTACTATAAATAGGTGGGTAATACTTTGTAGGTTAGGTAGGTACTTATTACATATATTATTAAGGTAGTTATGGGTAGGTGATAAATTGTAGGTGTAAGTTACAATAATAAATAGGTAACATGTACATAGGTTCTAAGTAATGATAAGTACGTAGGTGGGTAGGTAATATGTGGGTAGGGTATAAGTAATGATAATTAAAGTTAAAGTTCAATTGAAAATGCATGCAATATTTCATCCATTGATATCCTTATTTCATCAATTCAGAAAAAAGGTCCACCAAAATAGTCAAGCAATTGACTTGACGTGGCATAAATGTCATGGCAAAATGGAATTCTCAACTACTTCTCAACTGGGTTATATTTTATTTCTAAAAATATTTTGACAATCAACACCCATTAGTGGTCAATGCCATACATTTACCAAACTAGTTGACATGTTAACTCATTTGAGACGACACACCCCCAAGCTCCTTGATGGACTCAACTACAAGTCCAAAGGTGAAGACAATGGAAGGAGAAGGAGTTGGGGCACGTTCCCTAACTTGTAGTATTTCGGGGGTAAAAGGGTGTGTTGGAGCTCCGAGATGGGACTAGGAAGATTGACAAGCAAATCAATTACTCACATGGACCTACACAAATTAAACAATAAGTTGGTTAATGCGTAGTTGGAACACCTTTGGTGCATAAATGAGTCACAAACAAACACGAATTCATAAAACTCACCATAGTCTGGACTTAGGGGAAGCTACCACCCTTTCCCTTATAGTATACTTTGTGCATGGCCATCGTACCAACACCCAAATGTCATTTTGTCCCGGGACTCCCAAGTGGGAGACTTGAAATTCCCAAAATTGGGACTCCCGCAACTTTGGAGGCTTGTAACTTTGTGTGTAAACCACCAGTTGAGGTGAGGTCTAGAGCAAAGCTATAGCCCTTGTTGAAAGCTTTCCAATGGTATGTGCCATGCCACTTGCACACAAGGATTCAATGTAATTCTCGACTTTTAGTGGTCGGGAATCAAATTGCCAATTTGACTTTCGGCCCTTCTTTTGGCCATAACTTGTGTTTTAATTATTCAAATGGGTTATGAGAGCCCATTTTAAACATCTACGTTCGAAGACCTTCTAATGATATAAAAAACTATTCAATGGGTTTTGATGCCTGCAATCGCTCTTTGAAGATTCGAAAGTCCATCGAGACTCCCACTCCCAAAGTGGGAGCTCATTTGGGAGTGTGGAGGTTTATTCCCTCACACTCTCCTACACTTTCGAAAGCATGAAATGTGAAACTCGCGTTTCCCTCTTGGCTCTTGCTTTTGCAAATCCTTTCTTTGGTCGTGAGCCCAAAGCTAAGGTTGTGACATTTTTCAAGTCACAACTTGCATTTAAGAAATAAGAATATGTTTTATAAAACAATTATTTGTTTCAAATAACAAAGATTTATGGCATCTTTAAATTCCAAGGTTTCTTGAATATAATCATTTTGGATACAAACCATGTGTTTATAGGAATATTAAATTTTTGAGGGTGAAAAGATGCATCTCTGCAAGCACTAACCCATTCTTGTTTACCTTTTCCCACTTTTATTTTTTAGTCCAAGTAGCATTCTTATGCAAATAAGAATAAACATACTTAATTGAAACCTCCCACATTCCACCACATATCTTGAGGTCATTAATAACATATTGACAATACTTTGACATGGCATGCCCATAACAAATGGCATCATAGGGCTATAGTAATAGAACACAAAACATAATGTTCGTTAAGGACATTGTGAAGGTCTTCAAACTGGTACCCTCATATTTAAAATATGACATTATCTTGTTTAATAAGTCATACTGAGCAAGCAAGTCCCTCAATTGCATAGCCATGGTTGCTCTTAATGTTTCATGAACTTAAAAAATCCTAACTATGATATGCATGTTTTTCACTTTTTGTTGGTATAATTTACAACAAATGAAAAAGTGTCAAAACTTCTTCAACACATCCACAAGTCAGAAGTCGCAATATCAACAAGAGCAAGAAGCACATATGATGCCATAATCTTGTTAACCATGTTTGGAATGATTTCATTAGTAAATTATTGTTTGTTAGAAAAAACAACCTAACCACATTAGTGACAAGCCTTCTCAACTAGATGTTTTCAACAAAGTTCAATGAACAATAACCCTTTATGATGTAGAGTACAAAATTCTCAAGGAACTATTTTTTAACATATTGTATTTTTTTGTAAGGGATTCCATTATTGAAAAAAATTGTCAATGGAAGTTACAGTTGGCTTCTTCCTCTCTTTAACACTTTGGTGAGGATTAGATTGTGTGGTAGCACTAGAATGCCATGTCCATTACAACTCTAAAATTGCATAAATTTTTGAACTAACATGACAACTTGCAACAATTGTGTTATGTTCCTTGTTATACACATGAAACATTTCTAACTTTAGATAAAACTTAGACTCACCTCTTTTTGCTACACATTATGGTACATAATGCATTTCAATCTTTGAGGCTTAGAGACGTCCACAATAACATTAAGGTCATTGAATTTGAAAAATTCCCACATACTTGCTAATCTTTGTTATGTAATCCATAACTTTTGATTGAGTTTTAGTTGGACAAATAACTGCTCATGTTCTAGTTCAACTTTGGTTGTCAAAATCTTTAAGTTGTTTTCACTAAGTTGTTTTCAATGATTACTTCACTAGGACTTGTTTTGAATCCATGCCCCCCTTCACCAATTGTAAACCCATGCCCGCCATTCCCAACCACATGGATTCACTAATGCCAACAACACAACTACAAACAAAAGAACTCCCTTTCCATCTTCTATTACTCCAGTCATAAACACATATGCATTCATGAAGCACCATTACTCATTAATTTCAAAAGCAAAACAAAACACCAACAAACATTAAACCCTAAAATTCAAACAAAAATTCAAACAACAAAACTTACAATATGGCAAGACATTGAAGGACTAGCAAGGTAATGAAGACACTAGAACACCACTAGTCATTAATCTTTAAAGCACAATGAAACACCAACAAACTTTATAACATTCAAACAAAAACAAAAACAACAAAACCAATAAGATGATGAAAACACACTAACAAGACAATCAAGATGCAAAAACACCACTACTCATTCATTCCAAAAGCACAATGAAACACCAACAAACCATGTACCTTAACATTCAAACAATCTAAATTGAAACTTGTGAGATGATGAAAATGTTGTAGCACCAACTACTTAAAACCAATGTGGTGATGGAAGCTCTAACAAATTCTAGCACCAAGATGAAAATAATGAATCGTCAAAAGAGGAATTAGAGCAACAATTTGATGAGGGGGGTAAGCTAAAGAGAAAAAAATAATAAAAAATTTCACCAACAATTTCCAACAAAAGAATGCCAATAGGAAAACAATATGTAACAAACATACATCCTTAAATATCAATGGAGTAGATGTTGGTGAATCAAAAGGCAAATATTTTACAAATTTGGTGCCTTTTCATTGCATGTTGTTTCCATCATGAATGTGGAGCTTTTGCTTATTAAACCAATACAATTCAATAGTTCTCAAATTTCATTAACATTAACAACTAACTTTTAAACTTTAACTTTAAAGTTCTTTCAAATTTCTAACTTAAAAACTCAATGCCTCACATAAACATGCAATGTCAAATGCTTATTTCATTAATGTTTTTCATGGGTTTTACAAAACATAAGCCCTCCCAAATGAAGGCATCACATGTGTATGGGATATGAAAGGCCTACCTAGGTCAAGTACCTTGCAATTTTTCATCAACCAAGGCCCAATAATTAGGGCACCCCATACCTAGGTGCATGCTTTGGTTGATATTTATTTTTGACCTTAAGACCTGCCCCAACATTGGTGTGAACCCATTTGGGAATGTTGGGACCACTTTTTGGCACATTTCACACACATATGGGGTGTGCATTCAAATGCTCTCCCTACCCTTTTTTTTTCATGGCTTAATGTTGGTCGTGAGCCCAAAACAATAGTCACAATAAAAGGTGACACCTTGCATAGACATTTTTGAAACAAAAAGTTGCTAACTAAGATAATCAACTTTCCCAAAAACCTACACTAATATAATTCATCAATAGGTGGTCTATATTAAAATTTGACTAGAAACAAAAAGTAGATGATAAGTGAAATAAATTAACCAAACATCAAAATTGATTGTAAAACTTTACCCTTCAATTCTTTCACTATGTATTTTCACCAATCTTTCAACGACAAGTGGATTAGGAATAAGGATCATAAAAATGCTTGAAATTTTATTCAAAAGTTGTTATACAAATAGAACACTATTAATGTTTTTAACCAAAAGAGTTGCATGTTTGTTAATATTGTAAATGCCAACAATATGAACATATTATGCATAAAACTTAGGGGGAAAAATAATGCATGTCTGTCATAGGCTTTAACCCATTTGCTGTAACCACAATGAAGCTCTTAGTAAGCTTGCCATAAGTTCCAATAACAACCAACTTTATTGTTCCATGTCCTTTCAAATCTTGTCTTTAAATAAAATCCTCGATGGATCAAAGAGCAACAAAACATAAGGAAACTAAAAATGGGTCGATAGGTTCAATGATTATGTTGGCCCCATCTTTCAAAACAAAAGACCAAACCATTTTTTCTAACTTGTTTATGAATGTAACATAAATTTTTTAAACCTATATATGTACAATCCAACATTCAAACAATAGGAGAATGTAGTAACAATTTAGGTGAACCTTTATTCAAGGTGACTATCATGTTACTAGGTGAATATGTGAAGTCACAATTTCTAAACTTAAGTTCATTCCCTATAACATGATAGGATCCATATCAATTCACTATGTAACCTTCAAAACAACCACCCAACATCCATTGATCTACATTAATAATACCTACAACACACATTAATGTTGTTATCTTCCTAATGGGGCTAGCAACCAATTCAACCATGGACCCAAAAAAATATATATATATAGAAGCCCACAAGTTTGGACTACAACAAATACAAAATGACCAATAAAATATTCAAAGTCTAAAAAAAATCACAATAGGTCCAAACTAGGTATAAGGAGTCATTTTAAGATGTAAGCACTTCTTAATTTCTAAGTTGTAAATGGTTACATAAGTTGTTGAATTTTTTGGATAAAGTTTTACAACTATGTTTTTCATATATTGTAGGAACATTTAGCAAAGTTTGAAATGAATCTAATGAGTATGGAGTACCCAAAATCATTCTTAATACAATGTAATAATATATTTCACTTCTCAATTTTTAAAAAAAAAAGCTTGTTCATTGATTTTCAAATGATTTCTTTTTTAATGTACACCTTTACATTATAATATACACAACATTTTTTTGGGTCATAAAAAAATAAAAAATAAAAAGTCAAATAGATCATGATTTTAAACATATTATGTGAAATATTTTGATTTCAAGGATTCATTTAGGACACAATCCTAAAGGTAGCTAGTTCTTTATACCTAGTTTGGCCTCTAGCTTCAAAACAATCAATAGATCAAAACATATTTACTATCCAAATACACAAGCCAAATAGGAAAAGAAATAAATCAGAAACCAAGACATAAATAAAAAATATATACAACCAAAAATAAAAACTCATAGTTTTTCAAATTATAAAAAGCATTCACAAAAGGCCAAAGTAGTCTAGAAAATAAACAATTGCATGAAGCAAAAGTTCAAAGGAAAAATGCATAGATAACATGACAACCATAAGTAATTTTATATAAGTAATTGTTTAAGGTTTGGGTGAAAGCACATTAAACCCCCCAAAAATTGTAGTCACAAATTAATATTTTTTCAATTAATAATATTTTTGGTAATGCATGGACACCAAATCTTGGATTGATTTTTCTTTTTTAATTATAATTCATTAATTTTACATTTAAGCTAATCAATTCACTAAAAAAATCCAACAAACATTGAAGAATTTGAACATATGGAATGCATTTTGAACAAAATAATATTCATCACAAAAATTACATATTGTAGTACTTGAATGATTTTGGCATAAATTAAGTTATTTCTTATTTTTCCAAAATTTTAATAAATTATTTATTTTTTGTGTCAAAAAAATTATATATTAAGATTATGCAAGGTTTTGACTGTTAGGTTTGAACAACAAACTTAAAAATTGAAGAACTTAAGACAAAATAGTTTAAACACATTAGACTATCCCATCAAATTAAAAGAATGTGTTTATTATTATTTATAATAATTGCCTTTCAAAAAATAAAAAATAAAAAACCAAGTGCCAAAATTAAGATTTAAATTTTGATTATTTTTGACAATTTGTTGCCAAATCTGATCATGGATCATACAATATGTACTTAAAAACTAGGATTATGGGTGGAATTTTTGGGTCAAACTATTTTGTGGTGAATGATATTGATATAAATCAATTGAATTTAAACCATTTAGGATTTTTTATTTTTTTAACAATCCTTTTTTTAAATGCATTCTTTTGCAATTTTTTGAGTAATGAAAACATGATAATTTATTAAAAGGAAGAAACCACATATGAAAAAGGAGGAAATTTTACAGTTGGGCATTGCATATTTTTTTCCAATTTCCTTTTGTTTAGTAATATTTTATGAATCACATACATGAAGCCCTATGGCTATCAAAATATGTATGTCATATATTTTATGTACATTCATTTTATCCAATCCTTTTCATCTAATTGTTGAATCAAAATTAACTCTGATCCAAAGTGAACTTTGAGTTCAAAAATGTTGTCATGCACATTATACTTTTTTGTTTGTTTGTTTTAAAATTGCCAAAAAATTCTATCAAGATTAACTTATTATATATTATGATATTCATTATACATCATTTTTTTTGGTGAATAGAGGTTCGCTCGTAGTGCAATTTCATCTATTGAGGGTTTAGGATCTTCTATTATGTTTATTCATTATTTTAAAAAAATTATGGTTCAACTTTAAGATCTAAGGTTGAAAACATGTAAATTTTAAAATTTTATTATAGGGACCACAACCACCAACGTTAATTGCAAATTTAGGGTACGGTTCAAATTAAGTGTTGAAAATAAGACACAATTTTACAAATTTCTAATTTAACATTTGAAAAAAAACCTAATTTAAGGATAAATAACTAACTTTGCCCTTAATTTGTTTGTGACACAATCTATGTAATTAACATGTTTTACAAGTTGATTATAAATACCAACAACAAATGGTAATTGTACAAGTGTCATGGGCATGAAAGTTATAAAACCAAAAGAATTTCCAAAATACATGACAACCAAAACAAACTAAGGGAAAATTATGATAAATTCAAATCCAAAAGTAAAACATGAAAGTAAAAAACAAGAACACAAAATGTGCAAGATAAAACTTCCAATGGAATTTTAGTATTATAACATGTGAAAACATGAATATGAAATGAAATGAACAAGAATTTGGTGCAAAATCATACATTAGGTTGGTGGTGAACTAAAACTAAAGGCATTACTACAAAACATGTCCCCATTCCACTATGCAATCCAGTTGGATTCTTTCCAACATCGAATGGGAAAGGCCTTTTCCATTGAATGTTGGGTGGAATGTGAGTGGAGTGGCTAATGGAAAGGGGACATGTTTTGTAATAGTGAAGTAATGGGGCTATTTCTATTTATACACCTTTAGGGACCTAGTTTAAGAAATCTTCCATACACCCCTTGTTGAAGGAACTTTTTTGATAACCTTTTTAAACTATAAATAAAATACATGTTATGGATGAAAAATGGATGGTGATGGATTAGCTTCCAAATGAATATACTTCATCCATCATGTGAAAACATTTGTTATGGATGTTTATGGATAAATGATGATGTTAACAATGATGTCAATGACAAAGATGTTAGTTGATGCAAAAATTTGTGATAACATAAAACAACATTATGAAAAGTCATGTTTGTGCAAACCAAATTATCATGCAACCATATGTCCTTGACAACTATTTTGCAATTGTTTTATGCAAATTTTCAACAAAAATGTGAAATGCATTTATTCCTAAGGATATCTTTTCCAAATCTTTGATGGTGTTTCCAATTTTGGTTTTCAGCTTTGGATTTGTTTTTGTGTTTATTTTGTGAAATTCACATGGTATTGTTTTTGTGATTGTTTTGTGAAACACATGGCACAAAATGTTTCAAGAATTAGCTAGTTATTATTTATACAAGTTTTGCACATAACCACATTACTTTTTTTTCAAGAATGAAACTCACAACTATATAACCCTCCAAAAAAAACCTTATAGACTAAGTCACATGTTTTTTTATCTAATGCATATTAATCATGACCCACAATTTCAAAAATCAAGGCATAAAAATTGTTTTCTTTAACATAATGTTGGAAACAATTCACCATAGCTTAAGATTTCTTCTTGAAAATGCTAAAAAAAAAGAATTTATAAGTTTTACACACATGTGATCTTTCTTCAAGGATGCAATTCACAACTATAAATCTACAAAATATTCTACAAACTTTACAAACAACATTCAAGAGCATAATGTGCAATGGATTCATGACACTCGAAAATTTATTTCTTCAAAATGCCAAAAAAAAGAGAAAATACAAGTTTTGCACAAAACCACAACAAACTGTGTTCACACTAACAAAAGCCATGGGGTGCATAATCAATGCTTAGACTTTTTCATGTTTTAGTTTCAAAATTTATACTTATGTTGCAAGTCATTAATTTGTTACATGACCATGCTTCTAATATATTATGGAAGCATGTGGTATACTTTAGAATGAATTTTATGAGAATAAATACCCCAAAACACTTATTAAACAATATAACCAATATATATTAAACATTGGTTCAACTCTTAATTTTTGAAAGATTCTTTAAACATGACATTTTTTTGGTAGATATTTTAAACATATATTGACATATTAATACAATGCCACATGTTTTAAAGTCATAAGATTTAATTAATGATTTTTTTCAACTTACAAATAAAATATCATGAAATTATTCCTAAGATAAGTAATCACTTAAGTGGGCAGGTGTGGTTCTTGTTACCCATCAATTCACCTTTCTTCAAGAGTGCAATTCACATCTATAACTCAATAAAATAGCTTTGTACAAACAAGATGGGTCTTTCAAGATGTGATGAAAATGTTGTCAATGACTCATGGAACCATACTTTGAAATGAATTGTTCACATATCACAAGTTCTACAACATACCTTTGTTTCCATGTTTTTGTCCACGACAAAATATAAATCTTCAACAAAACAAGATTTCAAGATCATTACAAACAAAAAGATATGTTTTAAGACTTACCACAAAATTGACTTCATCTTCCCCTTTTGTTGCAAAAATGGACCACTACAATTACAACACCAAGAACCCCAACCTCTTACAACAACCACAACTTACACAATAGATACAAACCATTAGATAGTTGCAAATCTATAAACCAACTTTGCAAAGGCGAAGCTCCCAACTCTTCCTTTGCACATGACTACCAAAATCTATCCCAAACCTAATCTCATTATCCAAACCACTCCCAAACTACACTTCAAACCACACATCAAAATGCAAGTCTTGCCACCATGTAAGCAGCTCAAAAAAATAGAAATAAAATCAAAACTTTCTCTGCCTCCAAAAAGTCCAAGACAAAAAGCTAGTTCCACCAACTTAAGGCAAAACTTGCAAAAGATAAAACTGATGCAAAAGTCCCTGTCTCTCCTATGGGGGCAAGGCCCAACAAACACAATCTTTCCTTCTACTTATATACCTTTCACATTTGGAAAGTGTTTAGTCCTTGTTCAAAACTTAAGAGAATAGACATAACCCACATCAACATAAGATTATCAAAACCTAAAATCAATCAATCACCAAGATTCACCAAAACTAATTGTGTATGAAAAATCGAAGAACCAATTCTGATCCTTGACTGGTGGTTTCTCAAAAAGCAGAGAACCCATTTTTGACCCTGAAATGGGGTTCTAAGCAAACCAAAGAATTAGGTCAAAAAACTTACCCTAAACTGCTATTTCATTACTGGTTCTTTCATGAGAATCACTCGTTCCTTGCTGGTTCTTTCATAAGAATCGCCAGATCTTTGAAAATTTTGAAATACTTGGTACGAGAAGGTGTTTTGATTTTCAAAATATTAGAGAATCAATACAAAAGATTCTCTAATTCTGACATCTTTCTAAAACTCCATGTTTAAAAATTTTCTACAATTAAGAAAACTCAAAACAGAGGTTATTAGCAAAATTTAAGAATTGCACAACATTGGTCTATTCCAATGTTGTATTGATATATAGGGTGCAACATGGATATACAGTACTGGAATTAGTACTTATATCGAAAAACATAGTAGTCAAGTATGACCTTAGGCAATACTAACCTTATGGTAGCGGTGTTTAAAAAAATAAAAAATAAAAATTTTGGCGAATTTTCGCAACCCGACGACCAAGAAAAAAGAGGGCTGGCGAATCCAACAAAGAGATTTAAAAAAAAATTCGCCATATTTTGACACAAAAAAACTTAGAAGTCGCCAGATTAAGACTGTTGTGGTCTTCTAGGTTGCCAGAAGTAGGCAGGATTCCGAAAAAGATTTACTAGTCCACCAGGACAGTCGCCATTTACTGCTAATGAATGCTGAGGATCCTAGCCAGTGCACCTACTTGAGGAAATTGAAAAAAAAAATACTGGTTAGTACTAGTCTGGTATGGAACCTGAGGTAAGACAAGGTATATATGCCTGCC
Source organism: Sphagnum tenellum (assembly GCA_963921925.1). NCBI lineage: Eukaryota > Viridiplantae > Streptophyta > Sphagnopsida > Sphagnales > Sphagnaceae > Sphagnum > Sphagnum tenellum. Next base: position 11,062,234 of record OY998153.1, on the reverse strand, counting down.
TTATACCAGTAACAATACTAGATTTAAACTGCCATATATCAGGCCAAAATGAGCCTTGGACATAATACCAGTACATGTCATGTGGAAAATTGTGCCAAAATTAGAAAAAGAGAAAATCTCAAGGAATTTATTTTTTTCTGGAATTGTATGTCACAAAATTCTGCCTCGCCCCCCCCCCCCCCCCCCCCCCTTGAGGCCAAATATTTACCTCATTTTGTAGTAGGTTATGTCAACAACATAAAAAGATTCTTAGATTTGTTCAATTGTCATAATTCAATTGTAGCCAATTTTGACAAAACCTTTTATGGATGATCACCATTAATTAGCACTATTCTAAAATCCTTTCCCAAAAAAAAAAATGTTGCCAGATAGTAAATTCCAATGACAATCGTAACATTACAGCTAGTTGTCTCATCCTTCCAAGATAGATTTTCAGCTTGAATATGTTCTTAAATGGAATGAAAATATGTATTTTCATATTTGTGTCATTTTGGAAATGTTTTCCCTTTTTAACACCATAGTCACAGACAATGGAAGTGACAAGCATATTTATATACTGTTTTTGTGCACCAATTTGCATCTCATTTCCTTTTTATTGCAAAATCCAATTAAATTTGAATTGAATTGAATTCAGTCAAATTTGTATTCAATTCAATGAAATTCGAATTCAATGTGAAAATTTTACTTGAATTGAATCTGAATTCCATTCAAAAGTAGATTGCCTACTGAATATTTCCAGTTGGCCTTGAGTGTTGGAAGGAGGGCCCAGCCTCATGCGTGAGGCATTTTAGCTCACAAATTGTGGTTGGGATTAGTTAGCCTGGTCTGCTGCGACAACTTTACTAGCTAAAGTTGTGATAAAGCCATCAGGGTCAAGTCTGCGCCAGCAGATATATGCCAGGAAGCATTTATAATCCATTTCTAAAGAAGTCTCTATTGCCCATGCATTATTGACATAGGTGTATGTTCGTATGTTCTTCCTTTCATATGTCTTTTTGTGCACCTCTTAGGGTTGACTGGTCGTGCCAAATTCTCACTGCACATCTTTTACTATACAAGATGATTTCTGAGCATTGCCCTACTGGGAATCATCTGTTGGTGGATACTTAAAACCGTTACATGCAGGCATGGTCGCATGCCTCTCCCCCTTCGACAAGAAAATCTTGAAGTCCACTGATGTTTGCTTCATGATGACTAGTGGGCCCCTGTGCCATTGGTGCAAGTATATTAAGGGCACATGTGTTTCCATGATCTTCGGCCACATTGAACTAGCACCCACCAGTGCACCATGAAGGATGGTTGGTAAGTGGTCAGAAAACGGTTTTCTGTTGGGTTCTAATGCCCTAGGTAACCATGGTGACTGTTAACCCAGTTGCTTTTTTTGATTGCCTACTTACTAACAACCCTTGCGAAACACTTTGCGCATTGTTAGTATGGAGGTGTAAAATCAGCCTTTACCTATGTATAAACCATCTATTTACATACCAGTTACCTTTTTAAAACTTATTGTAGTATTTTTTCAAGTTCACCTCTCACAATCTCTGAATAATTAATAAAATTTGAAATTTCTATTTCGACACCACGGTTCTTTATTTTGAATGTGTACATCATACAATGGAAACACCCTAGGACCTAGTGTAATAGTGGAAAATTTCGTGGAGATTATGGATTCAAGTGATGAGAAGGAGGAAGAAAATATTGGTGCAAAACAATAGTTAATTGTAGTAGCATCACCATAGGTTCAGGAGACTACAAAAATTACATTAGAGGAGATGTAGCCACAAATTGCATGGCAAGAAGTCATGATGTCTACCCTACCATCTCAACCAAGTTTGGAAAACTTACTAGACTCTAGAACAGAGAGCGATTAGGATTCTAGATGAAAGAAGATTATTTTTCATTCTAACCAAATAGAATTATTCCAAATAGGTGGAATGAATAGAAATGTGAAAGAAGATGGGAAAGGGAGAAAAGGCTTGGGCTATTAAGTCATATTGCTAGACATTGAATGGGAGGAACTAGACCATGACATTTTGGTAGAATTTTTGAACACTTTTGTAATTAAGGGGTTTGAGATTTATTTGTGAGGAGAGGTATAGTGTATGTCAATGGCAAACAAATAATAATTGATGCATTTGGAGTTTGTCAAAGTGGGTGTGTTCAAGATCCAAAGGGATAGGTGATCAAGATGTTGATAGAAGAATTGTTGTTTAGTCATGATATAAAGCCTCCACAGACAAATGTAGATTAGTAGAGTATTAAGAAGTGTAAGATGTTAATTAACATTACATACCAAGCTATAATATTTGTGGTGTATCAAAAGGAAAATGTAAATTACATGAACAATAGCAATGCATTAACATTCATCAAGGTGGAGGAAGGATTTGTGATGTAATAGATGATCTTTGGGTACATTAACAAAGATAGGAGCCATAGGAATTGTAACCAATGCTTTTTTTTCATGTTTTTGTGTCAAAAGTTATATTAATACTGCACATTTCTTTTATATGTTTTGATGATAATGTTTTGAATATATTGTGGAAACATGTGCAATAATTTGAAATGAATATAATGAAACTTGAATTCTCAAAAACATTAATTAATCATTGTAACCATTGTTTTAGGGTCCTTTTATAGCTTGAAAAAACTCATAAATGACTATTAAACAACTTGAAAATGACATAATTTTGGAGAGATTCTTAAAACACATATTTGCATAAAAGTATAATGTAACATATTTTTGAACCAAAAGGACTTTCTTATGACTTTTTACAATTTACAAATGGAATATTCTTAGTATATATCCAAAAAAATTTAGAATAAACAGTCACCAAAGTCTTTACTAATGGTGCACCCCTGGCTCTTTATTTTGTGAATGTAGGCATTTGTGGTTATCATGCACAAATGGAGGTTCATGAAGATGTTATAATGGATGTAGAGGTAGTATAAGCACATATAAATGAATAATAGCCAAAATAGCTTAAGGTACCATAGATGGTTTTACCATAACCATCATTCAATGATTATAGACAAGATGTAATATTAATACCACAAAATATATTAATGCAAAAGGAAAAACTTTGGAGATTGGTCGAGAACCACAAATGTGGGAGAGGGTGACATCATCAATAGGAAAATTTAAGGAAAGAACACCACATAACGTTACACCCAAGTCTGTAGAGGATACGGCAACTTATGTCCTAAAGAACAACAAAATTGTCGAGATATTTAAACAATGGCTATAGTTAATTTGAAGATGGGAAATTTGGGTTTAGAGGCGTAGTTATTAAAAACTAAATTAGCCATAATGGAAGGAAAGAGACATGGATTACTTAGGCATATGTAAAAGGAGTAAGAAGACTATGAGGAATATAACAAATAAATGGGTTGGAAGAAGCAAAAAATGGAAATGAAGGAGAGAATGAATGCAAAAATATTGGATTGACCATACATAATAAGGAGTTGAAAATTAGGAGGTTGGTTGAATGGACAACTCTATAGAAAAAATGCCAGAATTGAAAAAAGGAAAAGGATTAAAACAAGATGGAAAAACAATACTAGAAAATAATGATAGACTATAAACATAAGAAGGAAGGATTAGAAAGGGAGAAGAACTCTAGTTACAAGAGTAGGAAACTAGGGATAAAATAATTGAAAACATGTATTTATAGATTCTATAGATGAAGTCTATGGTTGCAAGAGAGGAATTTCATAAACAATAGGTAGAAGAAGAGGAGGAAACAATTTTGGAAATGTTAGCATTACAAAAGGAGATGTTAAAAACCAATACAAAGTTTGATGATTTGCTGGAGAGGTACAAGGATTTGGATCTTGTGTATGTTAGAAACTAACTAGAATATGAGAATTTGATGCAATATGAATTATATTATGCACCAAATGAAAGATGGAAGATTCTAATGTTGAATTGGATGAATGGTGGGAGTTGGTGAAAGTGCAATTCAAGGAAAAAATGTATAAGAATTTGGTTGCACACAAGAAGGATGAGGACTTGTATTGAAGGCATTTGTCTATTTTTAAAATGCTTTTCCAAACTTTTTATATCGGAATCTAGATAGTTTAAAGCCATCTAGTCTAGTACATGAGGCAAAGGAAACTAATTGTAATGGAATAACACATGAACAAGAGGAGGAACCAAATGACTTCAGAGGAGGAGGACAAGATCCTTAAAATGAGGATATTGAGGAACAAATACAAAAATTTCATGTACAAGATTGCTAATGACACTGGTGAATAGAGGAGGCTAGTTGGAAACATAGAATAGGTGGTGGAGAACATATATGAAGAAATGTAAGGTACGACAAAACCATTATTTGAAGTTTTAGTTATTCAAATGAGTCCAATAGATGAGGATACCATAGGAGCACATGCTTAGGTGAAGACAACAATATTAGCAATTTAGGATGACCAAATCTAAACACAAATGGTTAACAAAGTGACTTGAAAAACATATTTTGTTTTATTGTAACAAGGATTTTGAAGATGAAATCTAGAGTGGAAGGAGGGTAATGGATGGTAGAGATTCAACAAGGTAGGATGAAGATGGTTGATTAATTGGATAGGATTAAGACATTTCATTAGTTTAATTTCAAATTATTTTTATAGGGAAAAAACTTAAGATGTAATTTTGGACATTAATGAGGATTAAGAATTTTTTTTTTACACACACATAAAATTAAAGAGTTGTTGGAAAATATAATAGAAACACAATATGTAATTAAAAGTTTTGTTGGGTTATGAACCATAGATTTTCCGATTTTTCATTTTGGATTTTTACACTTTATACCATAGATGTTTGATATGTTCAATTCTAGGTAAAGAAAGTAGTAAAATATTGATGACAAAACAATGAGTCTAGGTTGCAATCATACTAACATGTACCATTAGCAGTCCTAACCATTGCTCAAGTTTTTGAACTTTAGATTGTAAATATAAAATAAAATAAATAGAATATTTTTAATAAAATGTTATTGTGAATACATTATGTACATATCATAAAAATTTGAAATCAGTCTAATGAGTGGAAAATATGTATAAGGACTTTAAAGCTTTGTAATTACTATTTAAAAGCTACCTACAAGTAGCTTCAAAGTAGTTTTGACATTAAAAACACAATTTGAAAATCTTTTTGTGACATATTTTCAGATATTTTTAAATATACACCTTAATGATGTTAAAGATTTGTAATGTTTTTTAAAGACATATCAAACTTTTTTAAATAATATTTTGTAAAAGAAACAATGGTCTAAGAGGGCATGTGTGGCTCCTTATAGCATGGTTGGGCCTTCTATTCTAAAACCATTATGTTTTCTAAATGAATTATCATAAATTTTGATTATTAAGGATAATACATAATTTGATAAATAAGAAAAAAATAATTATAATAAGGAAGAAATGTGAATATAGTCTACATGGGAATTAGAAAGAATAAAACCATAGATTGTGTATATTGTAAGTACTTTAAAGAATATAATTTGTATCATTTTTTTAATTTGTGCCTACTAGAATATTTAAAGAACAACCAAGAACAACTTATAAATAAAATTATATGAATTCTTTTTGTTTTCATTTCTTATTTTCAAGTTTTTCAAGCCAAACATGTCATGTTGCAACCTTTTATGTTGTAGTTGCTATGATTTGGGACTTAAATATGAAACCTTAAATTATTTTCCACATTATGTTCTAGCTTTTCAATGTTTATTATTATTCTGATTTTTATTTTGCGAAAATCATGTTTGCATTTTGATTGTTTTTTTTTTTTTTTTGTAGTTTTCAATTTCTTACAAGAGGTATTGGTTGGTTGATAAGGTAGAAGTAATAGCAACGGATTGTGGAATTAGGTAAAACACATGTTATTCCATTTAATATCTTCATAGATGCGAGGTATCATTAATTGAAAGTTGCCAGTGAATTCAACAATTTGTTTTGGTAAAATAATCAAAAAGTTGGATGTAATGTTTGTTGAAAAGGAGGGCATAATGTTAACATAAACAATGTGTTAACCTATCTTTCCATCTAGCTTGAACTTGTGATTCGGATATTTGTACATGCAAATTTTTTATAGTAAGGGGGTGTTCTGAACTTTGTGTTGTGAATTTTGATGAATTTAGTTTAATATCCTTATTTAATAATATTGTTTTGAGGTTTTGTTAAAGCAATTCTAAAAACTAGAGGATGGACATAACTTATTGTTTTATAGATTGGCATTGGCTTGTAGTTGATTGCCAATTTCCTTGATTTATGCAAAAAAATGTTGTTGAACAAGATGGATCAATGTATTGAAATTACACAAATGGAAGAGGCACTTGTACCTATGAGTATGGTATGGAGGTAACGAGCCATATTGACCCTATTTCATATGGCAAGTAGGTGTTTAAACTTAAATTTAAAAATAAAAAGTTTGGTTTTTTTGTTTGAATTTGTTTGATGTTTTTTTTGTAGCTATAACCAAATTGATAAACATTTATGTGATAGAGCAATGTAGTGGATTATTTTGGGCAAGTTTAAATCTGGTCGATTATTATGTTTTGAAGAGGCTTTGAATGAGGAGAAAGCTACTTATGAAAAGATGAAGGTAGGTGGATGAAGAGGTAAGTAATTTGCTTTCTTATGTTTTTGGTTTTTTGGCATTTGTTTTTTTTAAATATGTTTTTTGATTTTGCAAGTTTGTAATGATTTTGTTGGAGAAGAGCATTTTGATTCTAGAGTTGGTGTTATTAGTGTTGTGTCTAATGGTGTGGTAGGAGGTTCTTATGTACTTCAAGTTCATAAGTTTTCCATTGTTGTTGCATTTGGAGACTTCCTTTTGACATCCTTACCGGGGTTCCTTCTTTTAATTGCACTGTTATTGTTGCCTTTGTAGATCAAGAGAAGATTGTTAGTCAAATTATTAGTGTGGGTTCTATGGATTGAGAGAAAAATGTGGTGCAAGTTACAAATTTTGGCATTGGCAAATTTGGTGCATTTGGATTTATGATGGATTTAGAAGATGCATCTTGGAACAACATGTTTGAGAAAGAGCTACCCAAGTACAAGGTTTCGTTGGATACCATTTTTCCACATTGCCCTTTTGAAACAATCAATGTTAACACTACCTTTAGCCATGTTTTTAGTCATTTGCAAAAAATTGCCCTATTAGCATTACGTATGTAGTTGATTATAAGTCTTTCCCCACCCTAGGACTACCAAATGGAAAAGACAAGGTCTGATTTTGGTTCATTTTGGATGCTTCATATTTTCGACAAATTTCATTTGATTATTTGGATTCCTTGTTTGTAACACCTGCATACAAAAGATCAAGGCCAAGATATGTGGAAAAGACGTAAAACTTAGGTGAATGTTTTGGATCCATGAGGATGCCCAAGGTCTTGTGTTGGGTTGTTGGGAATTTGGGTCATTATTGTGGCGTTTGTTCATGAAGTGGAGGTTTGGATGTTTTTGGGAATTTGAACCCTTTGGGTTTGAATTGTTTTCAAAAGTTTTCATGGGATTTGGGATTGGGTGAGTGGTATCCAAGATAGATGAACAATGAAAGAGTTGATCCACAACATTCCTTCTTATGAATCCTTTCATTTGTAGCCTTCCTTCTTATGAATCCTTTCCTTTGTGCATCTAATTTCAATAGCTAATCCACAACTTTCTCTTTTTATGAATCCTTTGTGCATAGGATTTTAGTGTAGTGAGTGCATATTCAGAATTTTGACCTTGCAATCTTGAATTTGTAGTTTTGCCACTTTGAAATTTTAAAAAAATCAATCTTTTTTTTTCTATGTGTTTTGCCTTGTAGATTTTTGGCCTTAGAAAAGTATTTTCAGACACTGAAACAGAAAATTAAAAAATGTAAAATTAATTGTAAAAACGAAAAAAAACTAATGAAAATAAATAATGGAAAATTGAATTAATTAAATGAACTTAAATGGAATACAGAAATTAAAACTGAAGCCAATTGATATTAATCAAAGAAATAAAAAAATTAAATTCGAAAAGAAAAAAACAATTTCAAATTAAAAGAAAAAATCGTGTCGGGTGCATTCTGGCCCACTGAGGTTACTCTGACAGGCTGTCAGAGAATTCTTCAGCCAAGAGAGGGTACTAAAATAATAAAGGAAAAAAAGTGGGGATGCTTTCGTGTAGGGTACAGCCCTAGGTCGAGGGCATTACCAAACGCGGAGCTTTGTCGTAGGTTACCCACATTTCTTTTAGGCCTGCATTTATTGTGTGAGCGTTTCTCGCGTTCTTTCTCCTTCTTCTTCACTCGCCCCCCACCACCCCCGCAATTCCCACCGTTTGCAACCTCCTCGTTCTCTCTTCTTCTTCTTCTTCTTCGCATTCTCCACTCTCTCCCCGCGCCGATTCCCACCGTTTACAACCTCCTCCTCCTCCTCCTCCTTTTACCTTGCACAGCTTCCTTCCACAAAATTGGAAGTTTAACGTTCTATATTACCAGACTCGTCATCTCTGTGTGAAATTGGGACGAGGATTTTGGATCGAGAATTGTTGATTTTCTGTATTGTTTGTGTTATAATAAGCCATCGGACTCGAGAGTTTGAAGGTTTCTATGAATATCATGTGTAGTTGTTGCTTTTATTGTTGTTGTTCCCGTGTTGGAGCTTTTTTTGGTTTGCAATTGTGAGTGGATTTTTGTTGTCCAGTCTCTCCAGAGGCTGCTGAATGGAGGTGGCTCATCTTTCCTCGGGTTCAGGAAGTTGGACGTGGTTGTTAGCTGTGCCTATGCTCCTCGCCAAGCAACCTGGGAGCTCCTCCTCTGCGCATCAGCAGCTTGTGGAGATTGAATCCGGGTCTTCGACTTTGATGAGTTCTCGGTGTGTTTTGTCGGCTAGTCTTGCCATCATCAGCGTCTGGGTATTCCTGGTGTGGGGGTTGTTTCCTGGCGGAAGCGCCTGGGGGGGTTCGCTCCTCGCAGCAGGCAAGCGGAACAACAGCAACTTCATACCCGGACCTCAAGGCTTACCTGTGTTTGGAAGCTTGATGGAGATGGGCGGACTCGCACACAGGCGCTTGACCCAACTGGCGCAGAAGCATGGAGCTCTTTCCCTCATGTCGCTCAGTCTTGGCAACACTCGAGTGATCATCTCCAGCAAGCCAGAGACTGCGCGTGAGATTCTGAACAGCTCGTCTTTCGCGAATCGACCAGTGAAGCAATCCGCACAGCAGTTGTTGTTCGGACGCGCGATAGGGTTCGCGCCTCAAGGGGACTACTGGAGGAGTCTGAGAAGGATTGCGGCGAACCATTTGTTTGCGCCCAAGAGAATTGCAGCATATGAGGACGCACGACAGTTTGAAATTAAGCAAGCACTAATGACCATAGCCAAGGAATCCTCATCAACTCCTGGAGGCGCAGTTCAGATTCGTGGCCACTTGCAGCATGCGTCTCTGAACAATATCATGAGTGGCGTGTTCGGTCGTCGCTACAAATTGGATGCGGACGACTGCGCGGAAGCGGTGCAGCTGAAGGAGATGGTGCAGGAAGGTTTTGAGCTTCTTGGTGCTTTCAATTGGGCTGATCATCTTCCTGCTCTGGAAGCTGTCGATCCTTACAACATCCATCAGCGCTGCGCCAAGCTTGTTCCTCGAGTAACTACATTTGTTCAAAAGATTATCGACCAGCACCGAGAGCGTGCCGTGAGATCAGGAGCCCCCACTGAAGAAGTCTCCGACTTTGTCGATGTTCTTTTGTCTCTGGAGGGCGAGGAAAAACTATCGGATACTGATGCTGTAGCTGTTCTGTGGGTCAGTTTCCTGTCCTCCTGAGCTCTACTTCAATTGCAGCAGCAGCACCCTTTTGATATAGTTGCGGCTGTTGTAATAGAAGCTCTTCTTGTCTTTTCTGTGGAGAAGATCAGGCACTTGTCTTCTCGGTTTCCTCTATCAAAATTACTTTATAGGACTACATGCAATTTTGTACACAATGCCGCATGCTTCATGCACATTCCAGCTGCACATTTCTGAGATTGTGGTTGAATGGAACTTTCTCTGCAGGAGATGATTTTCAGAGGCACAGACACCATAGCGATTCTAACAGAATGGATCATGGCAGAGTTGGTACTGCACCCCGAAATTCAAGCCAAACTTCATGCGGAACTGGACTCTGTGGTGGGTAAAGAGAGAGACGTGCGTGATTCAGACATAGTAAGCCTGCATTATTTGCAAGCAGTTGTGAAGGAGACGCTGAGGATTCATCCTCCAGGTCCCCTTCTCTCCTGGGCTCGTCTTTCCACCGAAGACGTTCAAGTCGCTGGACATCTCGTTCCTAAGGGCACTACGGCAATGGTGAACATGTGGGCAATCGCCCACGATCCATCCATCTGGGCCAATCCCCAGAATTTCAGCCCTGAGCGATTTCTCTCTGGTGAAGGAGGAGCTGATATCGACATAAGGGGAAACGATCTTCGTCTTGCACCATTCGGAGCTGGACGTCGTGTGTGCCCTGGACGGGCTCTGGGTATGGCGACAGTGCAGCTGTGGCTGGCTCAGTTGCTTCAAAAGTTTGAATGGGTAGCTTACACTGACCACCCAGTCGATCTCAGCGAAGTTCTGAAGCTTTCTTGTGTGATGTTGCATCCACTGCACGCAATTCCTCTGCCCAGGACCAATCTCCTACACATCTAGCTGAGGCCACTTTCCAATCCTGGTGATGTATATATATACATGGTCACACTTTTTTTGACACTTGAACATGCAATCCAGCAACCGTTGCTGATTTTGATATGATGTCTAGCTACACTAGACTAGTGCTTCAGGCAGTAGGAAAAACATGATTTTGTCTTTCAACTAGATCATCTGCAGTGGTTGTCATCTCAATGCAACCTCAGACAAAAGCAAAAAGAAGTTCCCTCACTGATGAGAAGGCCAAGGATAAGAAATCTAAATGTGACGTGAGCCTCCAGGAGCTCTTCTGCTGCAGCATCTGGATTCTGGTCTGAGGTTAGGCAGAGTTCATTTAATTTTAGATCGATTATACTAATGGCTTAGACTTCAGTGGGGCTTTCTTTCTTTCTTTCTCCACTTGGACAAATCCAACTTCAACCCATTTTCAATACAGGGTTGTTGGAGTTCATGACTGGCTAGGATCTGTAAAGACTCATGATGATGGGTGTGGAACTTCTTCAGCAGCATGAGCTTTGATATGGTATCCATGCAAAATTTTGTAGCTCTGTGAACCTGAAAGTTTTGCTTATTTGATATGACCAAGAATTAGTCTTCTTGTTAGGACTCTCAAGAGAGAAAATTTTGCTCATGTCACAAGAAGCTAATCATGGGGTTGAATGAATACTATTTGCACTGCTTCTGACTCCACTCTAATTCTGTATCATGTGAATGGACAGAAGATTTTTCAGCTTCTCATTGTTTCACATGTCTTTCCAACCTTAATGCAATGTCTATAGCTTGTGCTTCAGTGCTAGCTGCAGGATTCAGAGTATACTCGCTTAGGAGTTCATTAACTTGATCATCTGCTTGTGAACAGTGTGCCTTGCTGCTACACCTTGATTCAGAGTGGAATCCATATGCAAGAAATAGACTTATTGCAGTGGATATAAAAGATTTGGTAGCAAACTGAACATACAGGCAGAGTGAAATCTCCTGCAGCTTTGCAAGAAACTTGATCCCTATGTGTAGCCTGGTCCTTCTGGTACATATATTTCTTGTTTCTGTCAGTTTCACAAGGTTTAGAATTGTCACCAACTTGCACACAGAGCAACTGCTTACCAATACCAGGGACATGCTATAGAAATGAACAAAACAAGCTACGATATGAGAGATACTCTTGTACTGGACATTCGGAGAGATATTCCTTTCTGTCAACCAGAAGTGCATGAGAGATACTCTTGTACTGGACATTCGGAGAGATATTCCTTTCTGTCAACCAGAAGTGCGACAAAACTGAAGACTAATTTTCTTTTAAATCTACAAAACTAAGGCTGACTTCTGAGATCAATTTCATGTCCTATGGATTGTGGACAGAATCCAGACCAAGGCAAAGGACACACAACAGGGCTTTCACCTGCTCACCAGCGGGTTTGAACATAAGCCTTTGTGGTCCAAAAGTGGCTGTACCAAATCTGCTCACCACTGGATTTGAACATGAAAACTTTGTGGTACATAAGGGGACCATACCAAACCTGCTCACCAGCTGGTTTGCACATGCAACTTTTGTGGTACCAAAGGGGGGGCCATTCCATTGAGCCATCTCACCAGCAGGTTTGCACATGAAACCTTTGTGGTACTGAAGTGGCTGTAACATTGAGCCATCACCCCCAGAGTTTTGAATACTGGATTTACTACTATAAATTCACACATGAATTTCTAACTTTCCAAGAAGAGAAAGTTTCAATGGTTTCTGCGGTACCTAAGGGGGGCCATACCATTAATCCATCACCACTGGGAGCTTTGAATGTTGGATTCACAACTATAACTTCGCCAATGAATATCCAACTTTCCGAGAAGAGAAAGTCTCAACAGTCTCCTATACAAGCAATTGGATAATCTATTCTAACTGACTGGATTGTAATTGAGTCGAGTTTTTTGGGAAAGAGATCAGCAAAGTGAACTGTACTACTAAACAAAGAGAAGAATAGATGGCTCTCTCTACAACGGAGCTGCACACAATTTTCACAATATTGTGTGCAGAATTTCTCCTTCTCTTTCTGACAATACATGCAGTGACTGCTCTTGAGTCTGGACATTCCTGTCATTATTGCAGCATGTGCAAAGGCAGGCAAATAGAGGAACAAAGAATGCCTTGAACGACAGGGAGCTACGACATATGCAAGCTTCCTGAAGGCTTGTTTCTCGCTCAAATGTTCACACACATTTCCATGTTTTCTAGGTACTAGTGTGGCCTGTGCTGCTAGCCCAAGTGTGAACAGGACTCTACAACTGCTCCAAGTGTGAACAGGACCCTGAATTTTAAAAATATTTCTAGGTACTTACCTAGTAGCCACCAAGAAGGTTAGGTTCTTGGTGGGTAAGTAGGTAATTAGATATATCTGGATGGTTGAAGAGCAAGTTGGAATGTCTGAAGATCATGTCCTCCTTTAACACTGGACTTTTGTGGTTAAATTGCTTGGATTAGCAACCAAGGTCCTAAGCTGTAATGATGGGATAATAAACCCTAAACATAATGCCTGTGAGAGTGGGCATTATTTTTTCAAAATTCTCACTTTTATTTCTCTCGTTTTTTCCTGTGATATCGATCAGATATATGGGGCAATTTTATTTTTTTAATCCAAGTCATCTTTACACATGGTAAAGAATGTGGCATTGGGCTTAACTGATCTCATAACAACTTAAGTAAAGCGGGCAAGCAATAAAGGTCAATAAGTAGGGAGGCAATGTTAAGTGATTATTGAGTAGTAAGTATGTAAGATTCTTGGTGGCTATTAGGTGAGTAGATACATGTGGGTGTTTGGTACAGAACTGACCAACGTGGTTAGCTACCAGATAGGGTTACAATCAAAATAGTGCTTAGATTTGGCAACTTGATGATGTGAGAGTTGTGCTTGGGTAGTGTAATTTTGACAATGAAGGTTGGGTGGTAGGAAAAGGAATATTTGTGCAAAATGGAAGTGCCTTCTTCTTCTAAGAGAGGGACTGTGGAGTGGTGAGGTTGGGCCCAGCGCCATAGTTCAAGGGCATGTGCTGAAAACATGAGGAGGTTCCAAAACCAACGCCAGGCGTGTACAGAGGGCCCTCCAGTACACCTCAACTCCCTTTTGGCCACAGGCTGCCCACCACATAAATATTTTGAAGCGTGTTATAAGCGGTTACCTAAACTAACTTTAACCACCCACTTTACCCATTTTCTGGTCCTTCCACCTACTTCAATTTAATACTTACAGTTCATTCACGATCTAACTACAAGGCAAACAAGAAGCACCTCTTCAAGGGTCTTTTCGTCTTTTCCCATGCTGATAGTAGGTCACTTTTTTGGCTGCCTGCCCCTTAATGGGTCATTCTCCACAGTAAGCCAGAAGTGGGTGATGATTTAAACATGGTCTCTGTTTGGCTGCTCTTTTTCCAGAGAGGTGTGGACCTTCTGCTCTATACCCTAAACCTTATACCTCCTTGACCTCTTTCACTAACTCTTACTTGCGGCCAGAGTGAACCAGCACCCACCAGTGCACCAATGTGGATGGATGGTGTACTGATAGGATTCTCTTTTCTATCCCTGTGCCATCCCATGTTGACTTTTTTTCTTTGCCCTTTCTCAGCACTGATCAACCCTGATCTCAGTTTTTTTTCTGGAACTTCATTTTCTCCCCGCCCCCCACCTGTTTCTTTATTTTTTTCCTTTTGAAACTTTTCCCACCCACCTTCTACCCCCCCCCCCCCCCCCCCACAACTTATTCGCCTATATATTTAAATTAAAAGTAGACTCTTCCCCATCTACCTACTCACCTATAAATTTGAAATGTGTTATTCTCATCTCCACTCACCTACCCACCCCCCATCTATTTATCTACCTACCAACACTTTGATCACATTGATAGATCAAACTAAGAGATAAAAAACACACAATGACTTCCATTCATTTGTTTGTTTCAATTCTTTAGGGCTCCAAATTAGGGTTTAATTAGTGGTATAATGAGGTTTCATTTATTTATATTTTGAATATTTGGCTTCAATAGTGACTGTGTATTATTTTTTTAAGGTCATGTGTAGTTGGTTGTTTAGAATTATTATGGTTCATAACATCCACCATTGGAATTATTTAAGGTTTCATGGTTTTTTTTTTAAATGACATCCATGTTGATCTATCCATGGGTGTGTTTTCATATAAGGCCAAAACCTCATTGAGCATCGGTAGCATCACCCTTAAACATCAATGGTACAATATTCTCTTTTAATAAACTCCTTTCACCCTTTTTTTTTTCTTTTACTGAAGGAATTTTGTTCCCCCTCAGATATGGATGATCATGGAAGTATCAACTACATCTGGCTATTGCACATTTTGATTGAAAGCCCTACATATATTCAATTGATTGTTTGCAAGAAAATAGGGAATTATTATTTTTTCATAAGTCTAAATAGCCATAAAATAGACACATGGTTTTTTTACCATTTGTAAACTATCATTTGTTTATGGGTTGTGGTAAAGTTCACTTGTAAGGTTTAGGGATTTTGTTGATTAGAGTTATTACAATTTGTAAATTTGTGAGGGTATTTCATGGGTTTTCACAAGTTGGGGACTCTTACTATAGGGTTATTTCTTCAACAATTCAAAGCATGGGGCAAACTCCATTGTCCTAATCCATTGAAATCTAAAACCCAACAAAATCACCTTTTTCGAATGTGGACTTGGTGTGAAAAGATGGGTTTAGGCATGGAGGCCAAAACAAGGTGGCCATTGAAACTACAAACATCCCCCATGCTTGCACCTTTGAGTTTTTGTAAGATGAATGAAAGGATATGCAAACTCTAATCAACTAGAACATCTCCAATAGAATTTGTCCCTTCAAGAAGATGTAAACTAATTGTGTTTGCCCCATACATGATTGGTAAAACTTAAAATCATACATGCATGTCTAGTATCTTAGGGCAATAATTATTTTTTATAACATAAAAAACAACAACAGTACAAAAAAATTGATCAATTAAAAATTAATTTCATTGTGAATTTTATTATTAAATTTTCATCAAAGCTTTGTTGAATTTTTTTATAATAACATCAAATTAATTTTTTAAATTTGTATCTCAAAAACGTATTTTATATTAAATTTTTAGTTTATTTTTAAATTGGCATGTTTTATTTTAACTAATTATTGCATAATCTTTCAAATCAATTTGTTAAGAAACTCATTTTAATAAAATTTAAAGGAATTGAAGCTAATTATTTTTTTATAAAAAATCATTTAAATATTTAATCATATGAATTGTTTTCTACATTTAATAGTGATATGAAACCTTGTGAAACAAAAGGCAAAATGACAACCCCAAAAAAAAATGATATAAAAGCATGATTAAAAAAATTACCCAAGATTCATATTTTGAAAAAAACCCAACAAATAGATGGATAGACTTCAAAAAAACCCATCGATTGGATGGGTGCACCCAAAATCTACACATGCATGTCGATTAGCTTGGGGCAATAAAAATTTGACAATAAAAAATCACCTCGGACATACTTGGTATGGTTTCAAAACCTAAAAGCCCTTTCCACTAGCCATTTTTGCAAGTTTTAAGGTTAATTGTTCTTATGTCTTTTGATTTGATTGAAACAAATTATGTTTTGTAGGTATGAATGTGGTTATGGCCTATAAAACCACCACAGAGACCCCAACCACATGAGGTCAATCAAGCGTGGTTGTTTGCCCCACTTTTCCATCAAGAGGCTTTACACATGGCTAAATGTGGTGGAAATCGTTTTTTACCGTCAGATTCACACTTGAACCAACGGAGATCCTATTCATGGTGCATGTGAGTCAAGGTCCACATTGTGGATGTTAGCATATGCTCCATGTGTGTTTCACAAGTTGGAGTTTATATGGACCCAATTATGGTTCAGGTACACCATGAAACAAATTTATGACAAACATAAAGGAACTTGGTGGGCACGAGCGAATGTGGGTGAGCAGATGACTTGGGATGAATTCATGTGATTCCAAAATATTGCCTACTTGGACCAAAAACACAAGAAGGGCACTTGGCAGTTGCTTAAAAACCTCACACTTTCTATTCAATCATGGGTTTGTGCTCAACTTAATGATGTCTTTTATTTCTAGGATATAAGTGAAATGAATGGAATTTAGGTCCCTTTCACCATAGGGATCCAGACACCTACAAAGCTTCATGCCATGCTCCAATTTGGTGATGTTCATGTCCATCAATTCAAACAAAACCATTGATGATTTCAAGGCACATTGGAAAGAAATGGTGGTGAAGAGTTTTGAAAACCTATGACTTAATGTTGTTTGGACAAGATACTTTGGGGCTTATTATTGCCAACTTAGTAAGTAAATAGTATGGCATGTTTTTAAACCTTTTTGCTATGGATGCATTACAAGTTGCATGTTGACTTTTCACACATACTCGAATTACATCATGGGTTGAAAGTATGTTGTGCATGTCCATGCAAAGTTTTAGATGGTTGGGCTTCATCGGGTGCTACATTTGAATCAAGACACACAAGCTACCATAGAGTCTTATCATGGGGCTCTAAAATTTTGGTTCTCTCTTGAGACCAAGGGTTTGAGGGGGCACCACATCAACTAGATAGTGTGGAGGCTAACCATGATAGTGGCACAACATTACATGCTCCAAGCCCAAAATGAGAATGCAAGGGTTTATAAAAAACAAGATCATGGCGCAACTTGTGGCAATAAACATTGACAAAGTTAGTCAAATTCCGCACACCAATGTGATCCCACCTACCTTTGAGGGGGATGATGGTTATGATGTTTTGGAAGGTGCAAAGTCAACACCATCCTAGTGTTACTTATAAGAACCATGCCCTCCACCAAGTACGCAAATTGCACTTGTGAATGGGCATTGCAAGGTAACTTTTGCAAACATCAAGTTATTATTCTATTGACTTGTACCAACTTTACAACAGAAAATATCATGGAGTATTGTGGCACATATTATGGAACTCACCATGGTGGTTTGAAATGCATGTTTGTTGACTTGACATACTAATAATGGATTTTGGTACGTTCGATGATGAAGATTGCAACCAAGAATTAGTTGATGAGGTTGGCATTGTTGATCGTGGGGGTTTATGGTCATGGATGAAGATAGTTATTTTGACAATGTTGACGTGCTAAAAAGTTCAATTCCCCCCATGGATTGAAAACTAGTTTGTTTGCATGAATCAATGGCCAAAATCACCATAGAGTGTAAAGTGGGTGTAAGCATCAAATTATGAGACCATGCAATGTCACTTCTTCAAAGAGTTGCATCAAACATTTATTGCATTTGTTTAACCCAAGCCAATGAATCCATGAACCTAAAAATGGTGTTTTTTCATGTGGATGATGGCTTCAAAAATTCTATCAACTACATCAAGGATTGGCACGAAAAAATGATGGAGCACTTAAATACCCATTAAAATAGGACTAAGGAATAAATAAAGTTTTAACACTTATACCCTTAATCGGATTTAATATATGTGTGATTTAATTTTCATTCAACTTAACTCTTTACACCTTTCACCAAGTCAAATTAATGCACAATTTGCATTGGAAAAAAAACTACAATGTATGCGTTAAAGTAATATCCAAATGTTTAGGTAACCAATATGTGTCAATGAATAATTGTTAATCACAACTAGATGCAACTAATATAAAAATCTAAAACTCTAAGTAATCCACAAAACAATGAAAGTTTCTTGCTTGTAAAAATCCAATTTAACTACAATATATACCCCACACTCTGTAATCCGTAAACACCCTAGGCTGAATCATTTTTGCCTATGTTATTAAAGGGCTATTGCTCATGGCTAGAAAGATGAAATGAATGTGCAATACCCTTCTTACGGTATTCAAGAATTGTTTTGGGGCCAATCAATTATCTTTTGACACTTTGAAGGGTGTTGCATAACCCTACCAAAACCCAAAAGGAAATTAATATACCTTCACTAGGGTATTATGTAAAACACCGTGGGCTTATTCACTTTGGCCTACGCTATTGTATGGGGTATGCTCATGACTAGTAGTTGGGATGAACATCCAATACCCTTATCAAGGTATCTCAGAAATGCTTTGGGGTCAATCACATATATTTTGACACTTTTAGAGGTATTGCATAACCCTACCAAAATTAACCTAAAGGGAAAATAATACCCACATTGAGGTAGTTTGTAAAACACCATGGGCAAAATCATTTTGGCCTACATTATTGGAAGGGTATTGTTGATCATGACCAAAAGGATGGAATGAATATGCATTTCCCTTTTCAAGGTATCCCATAAATGCCTTGGGGTTAATCACATATATTTTGACAATTAATGGAGTGTTACATAACCATACCAAAACCTAAAGGGAAATCAATACCCTAATTGGGGTATTCTATAAAACACCATGGGCTAAATCATTTTCCACGTAAACTATCTAAAGAGTATTACTCATGGCCAAAGGGATGGAATTCAATTGCAATACCCTTATTTGGGTATCTTATAAATGCTTGGGAAACACATCACATTTTTTTTTACACTAAATGGGGTATTACATAAACGTACCAAAACCTAGAAGGGAAGAAATACCCTTGCTAGGGTATTCTATAAAACACCATGGGCTAAATCAGTGTCGACCTAAACTATTCGAGCGGTATTGCTCATGACCAAAAGGATGGAATTAAATTGTAGTACACTTATCTAGGTATCCTAAAAATGCTTTGGGGTTAATCACATATCTTTCTACATTATGTGGAGTATTGCATAAACCTAGCTACCAAACCATAAAAGTAAAGCAACACCCTTGTTCGGTATTATGTAAAACAAGATGGATAGAATCATTTTTGCCTAGGCCATTGGAGGGGTGTTGTTCATGTCCAAAAAAACTTCAATTACCTTGTAATACCCCACTTAGGGTATCCCAAAATGTCGTACATATTGATTCAAGTAAATGAAGGTAATGTAAACTTGGACACATTGATGGTAGAAGGTTATGGAAGAACTTGAAAAAAGTTATAGAGCTTAAATGTAAGATTTACTATTGAATGTTAAAATTCAAGTTTTGTGGGGCGGGGAAAAAAATGGTTCATTAATAACATTTCTTCAATGATGTAAATATTTATGTTCTTTCCTTTTAAAAGATGTAAACTCATTTCAAGAAAAAAAAAACTTAAAGTCCCTTATTTAATAAGAAATCAATGATCCTTTTCAAAAATTTATATATATAACACATGATTTACTATTTTTTAAAATTGTTCGCATAATAATAATAAATGTAATCTCTTCCATATATTAATCCCATGTATGATTGAATTTTTTTTTTCTAGTTTTTAACATATAATGAATAATTTCTCACCTATATAGTAGGTCATTAATATTCTAAAACTACATAACACAAGTTTTTATGTAAACTTCATTTTTTATGATGTATAATATTGGCATAAATATTGGTCTAAATACATTTTTGTTTATAACATATTGAATAATATAAAAATGAATTAATAATATAATGAAATTATATTATTAATTCATTTTAATACATATAATATCTTCATATTTATTTGAAATAGGACAATAGTTCATTATATATATATGTTAAATCTAAATTTAATATATATAGAACCATTGTTATGTACAGTGCAATTTTTTTGTGATGTTTTTTATTTTAAACAATAATTTAAACATTCCAAAAAATAAGTTATTAACATTGTATATTTTATGAATGCATATATTAGAATATTTATTCTATGTAAATTGAAATTTAGGGAATAACATATCAAACATTTGATCAATAATCTTGTGACACTTTAATGTGCATTCCAATTTTTATTAAAATATATTTTGAAATATATTTTCTTCATCTTTTATTAAAAGTAAAACACATGTAGACTTTATTTGAATAAATGAATGGTTAATTATGATTCAAAAAATATAAATGGTACATAAACTATCAATTTTTAACTTTAAAAATATTTTAATTAAAGTGATTATATAATTAATTAATTAATGTGAAAAATAGTTTTTTTTGTATTTCTAGAGATATAATATCTGCCTAATTATTTTAACTTGGTAGAAATTCTAATTAGACATTAAATATAGTTGAAAGACATTCTCAAACTCATAAACAACAATATTTTTTAATGGACCAATGCAAAATGGTTAATATATATATATATGAGGGTATTGCAGAATTAACCACATTGTTCATGTAAACAAACATGAAATAATGTTTAGAAGTGTAATTGTAACACCTTCCTTGTGTAGTGATAATGTCATAAATCATGAAATAAATGAAAATTTTCTTATAAACTTATTCCATGCTCAATATCATGCCATGTCCATATTATAACAAGTAAATAAGGGTACATTGCAAAATTGGTCACATTGATAGTATTGAACAAAATCTTGAAATGTAAATGCAATACCTTCATTTTATTGTGATAATTCCATTGACCATGAGACATAAAAGTAATTTTTTTCTAATTCAATTAATTTTTTTAAAAATTCAATTAAAATTTGATATTAATACACTAATTCTATTTTTTGAATCATAAGCAACATTCATTTATTCAAAGAATAATTTCAAGGAATTTTATTTCAATAAATAAATAAAATAAATTTTACTATATTGTTATACAAAAGGGTATGCACATTAAATTGTCAAAAATTTATTGATCATATATAACAATGTTATAAATTAAATAATAAATTTCAGTTTACATTGAAATATATTCAATTACATGCATTACTAAAATATAAAATATTCATAACTTATCTTTTGGAATTTAAAAATTCTTTTTAAGTCTAAAAAATATTAGAACAAATTGCAATATACATAACAATGGGTTTATATATATTAAATTTTTACTCAAATAGTATCCTATTTTAAATGATTTAATATCAATATATCACATCTATTAAAATGAATAAAAAATATAAGATTAAAAAAATATAAATTTTACATAATGTATTACTCTATATAAACAAATATATAATTAAAGACCAATATTGTAGCCAATATTAGACATCATTAAAAAAATTACATGAATATTTGTGTTACATATTCATAAAATATTAAATATTAAAAATCTACTACATAATTAGTTTAGGTGAAAAATTGGTTAATATATGTAAAAAATACCGTAAAATAAAATTTCAATCATATAGAAGATTAATATATGGGAGAGGTATCAATTATTATTATTATGTGAACCATTAAATAAAGGTGACACCATTTGTTATAAATTTTCTTTCAACAACCATTAAATTTTCATTAATAATAAACTTTCAGTTTTTTTGGAAAAAAAAATGGGTTTGCAACTTTAAGTGGAGAAAACATAAATATGTATATCATTAAAGAAATGTCCAAAATGAACTTGTAATTTTTTTATTTAGAGAAAATCTGAATTTTAACATTAAGTTATAAATTACACATCAAACTGTAAACCATAAACCCCTCTAGCATCAATGTGACCAAATTTTCATAACCTTTATACTATCTATCTATGAAGCAAGGTAATTTGTTTTGTTTTTACTTATGATAGCCATTGAACTAGGATGCTTCAATCATTTTCTTGGTCTCTTTGGAAAGCTCTTGAGGAGGAGGGGTGCATCAGCTTGGTTTCATAACATTTGGACTTGTAGTGTAGAAGTTCTTGAATATTTAGTGATTTTTTCATTGAAAATTAAATTAAATACTAGCTTAATGTTTTGAAGGAATTAAAGTGTGCCTATGGTGTTGTTGGAAAGATCTTGATGAATAGGATTAAATGGAATTTACTTGATAAGATTTGGATTTAAACTGTGGGGGATATTGATTTTTGGTGTTGAAAATTTTGAAAAACCAAGTTTTGGAAGGAAAAATCAATTGAAGACATGGATGAGTTCTCATTTGGGCCAATTACACAGGCCACATTAGTACATATTAACGAAGAAATTTGAAAACATGAATCATGATATATTGTGGAGGGATCAATTATTCAAAACAATTATTATGTTTCATGGTGAATGCAAATTTCCCAATATGATGTAAATATTGTTTTTCCTTCCAGGTTTTCCTAGGGTTATGCAATACCCCTCTAAATTTCAAAAGATATGTTATGGAGCCCAAATGATTTATGGGATATTTTTAAAGGGTAGTGTATGTGAATTGAGTAATTTTAGGCATGAGCAAAACCCATCTAATAGTTTGAACCAAAATAATTAACCCATGGTGTTTATAAATTACCCCAATGATGGTATTATTTCTATTTTAAGTTTTGGTATGGCTATGCAATACCCCTTTAGGTTTCAATATATATGTGATGGAGTTCAAAGGATTTCTAATATATTTTAAGAGAGGTATTGCACGTGTATTGAATAATTATGGGCACAAACAATACCCCTCCAATAGCTTAGACCAAAATAATTTAGTCCATGGTGTTTATAGAATACCTTCATGTGAGGGTATTGTTTTCCTTCTAAGTTTTGGTATGGCTATGCAATACCCTTCCAAGATTTGATAGATATGTTATGGAGCCCAAAGGATTTTTAATATACCTTAATAAAGGTATTGCACATGCATTGAGTAGTAATTTTAGGCCTATACCCAAAAAAATTCACCCATGGTGTTTACAAAATACCCTCATAAGGGTATTGCTTTCCTTCTAGCTTTGAACTTTTAATTTTTGGGGGTAAAGAAAGGTTTTTCTATTTGAGAGCAATATTAGAATCGTTTTTTTGATAATTTTATCAAACATACATATAAGAATATGTGAAAAATGTATTTGTAACCATTAACACAAGATGGTGTAAATTGAAAGTAAAACGCTTTAAATAAAAATATATCGATGACATGTGTTACAAAAATGTGCCAAAAATGCCCAAGTCCAAAACAACCCCACCCTAAAATGGGGAACATGTCATAATGGTAAATATGTGGTTGCCTCAAAGATAAATTGTTACTTTAACATCCTAAAGTCCAAAACATCACCATAATCAAAATGGGATAAACTATCGATCATCTATGGCATTATTGGAAGGGGATGGGATCCCGGTGGCCTTCCTATATTGTGTTGATGCAACCTTTACATCTTGGGTGTGCCAATTCATAAATACCCCATGTTTAGCCAATGCTACACCCACAACACTCACCACAAACATTTTTTTAATGATGCCTTGAACCTTAAAAAAAACAAGACAATACAATAAGTATTGCATGTCAAACCTAAAACCTAAAATTCAAATGAAATTGAGTATGGCATTATCAGAATTTATCAACCATGAATCAAGTCTAATTCATGGTAGTGCGCAAGAAGCCCAATTTCCCTACACTGCATTGTTTTATTAAATGCAGACTTTTAGTTTCACACCACCCAAACACCTTTGAACACTTTTGCATTCCCCATTCCATTCACTTGAATCACAACTACAAGGTTCTCATCACATTCCACCTTGGCCTGCACGTTAAGAGGGATGGACCCCACCCCCCATGTAGTCATGTTAAGAAGTTAAAGAACATGGCTAAAGGCTAGTTTAACAAGTGTAAACTTAGGAACCTTAAATATGTCTTCTAAAGTAATTTGGAACTAAATTTCACTCTAAGTTTGCGAGCCTTTTAGCCTTAGCAATTGCCTTGTGCTCATTGCAACAAAATTGAGCTAAAGGGTTATTCAAGACTTGCACATTCATGGCCGTGTGGTCTTGGTGTTTTAGGCCTTCCTCCCAAATAGATGGGTGTTCGAACTTGCTCAATTCCATAATCACATTGTATCACATTTGCAAATGTTGTATCAAGTTGTACTTGGCAATGTCGGTCACATTGCACCCATGAACCTTATAAACATACTTTGCACCATCCCTTAGCCAATATACACCCTCCAGGGCAACCAAAGGAAGGGCAACGACATCTAAAACCAAAATAACAAAAACAAAAAACCTAATGTGAAAATTAACATTATGGATGAAAGTTAACCTATACACAACGAGGGTATTGCATAAAGAGATCAAAGATCAAAAAACAAAGATGAGGGCATTACACAAAAAGAAAAAAGTTTAAAACACAAGATGAAGGCATTGTAAGAACCCAATGTTCAAAATTGCACAAAATTAACCTTAAAAAAAATATGATTTATAAAGTCTTGAGGTATTGTTTAAAGACTCTAGCCCAAAAAAATGCCCCACCCACCTTTTCACATGGAGAAAGAAGGTGGGCAAAAGGTTTAAGGACCATAATTAATGAGGGTATTGCAATCACAAATTTGCCAAAAAAAAATTGAACCCCAGCCATCCTTTCCACTTGAGAGGATGGATG
The DNA here is from genome assembly GCA_963921925.1 of Sphagnum tenellum. Taxonomy (NCBI): domain Eukaryota; kingdom Viridiplantae; phylum Streptophyta; class Sphagnopsida; order Sphagnales; family Sphagnaceae; genus Sphagnum; species Sphagnum tenellum. The sequence continues at coordinate 11,037,296 of OY998153.1, read as the reverse complement.
AGAGGATGGGTGGGGGAATAAATTATAATAAGTGAAATTCAATATGTCAACTCCATCAATATGTGCATGAAGTTCAACATCCTCATTTGCATTCTCTTGCTCCAACACTAGAACATGAACTACATTTTCATGTTCCTTTATCATCAAAATAGTTTTCTCCAAATCCACTTCAATTCTATCAACATTTGTCGCAAATGTTTCCCCAACATCTTCACTTGCTTGCACCTACTCCTTAACAATCTGACTTGGAGCCAATGCAACCACATCTTCAACATTCGTTAACACTTGTTGTCCCATCACCCTTGCCTCCAAATCTTTTTCATTCATGACATGTCCCATGCCATTTGCAAATTCAATTGAAGCTTGCTAATTTGTTGCACCATTTTTTAATATCTTTTGAGTTTGCATTTAACAAAAATAGAAACAACACAAAAAAATAAAATAAAATTCCATAGCAAAAAAATAATAATAATAAAATTGCACCAACATTAGTAGTAATGCAACAACAATGTTAACACTAACAGTTAAATCACACTACAACGATGATGAACATCATAATTAATTATTGTCATTTTTTCATGCATGCAATACCACACCATAACAATGACGAACAACGTAGTTCCTCGACATCATTTTTTTGCACTTGCACGACCACACCAAAATGACAAGGAATAATTACATTGTTTGTTGTTGTTTTTTTGCTCCTGTAAAACCACACAGTAATAACAATAAACAACTACATTTTTTGGTGCTTGCAAGACCACACCATAACAACAATGAACGACTATGTTACTCATTGTCATTTTTTCGCTCCTACAAAACCACACCACAATGACAATGAGCAGTGTAGTTGCTCATAGTTTTTTTTTCATGCTTGTAAGACCACACCAAAACAATGACGAATTATGTAGTTCAATGTCATTTTTTTCGTTCTTGCAAAACTACACCACAACAACAATGAAAAGTGTAATTGTTCATCGTCATTTTTTCAAGCTTACAAAACAACATAAAAGGATGACAAGTTGGGCTCATTGTCTTCTTCACACCTACAAAATGATAAAAAGAAAAAGATTATGATGACGATGTCATTGTTGTCCTTTTTGTAGTAGAAGAGTAGAAGACGATGATGATAGGGCACATTGTTGTCATTTTCTTCACAATAGAAGACCATAAGAAGAGGACGACAATAGTGTCATTGTCATCCTCTTCATAGAGAAGAGTAGAAGAAGAAAACGAGGATAACATGTGTCATCATCTTCTTCACGACAAAAGACCATAAGAAGACAATGTCATCATCCTTTTTGTAGTAGAAGAGTAGAAGAAGAAGATGACGACAACACATGTCATTGTCATCTCTCTAGGTAGGAATAGTATAAGAGAAGGAGAGGCTGAATGTCGTCCTCTTCATAGCAAAAAAAACACATAAAAAACAAAAAAGGACGAGAAGAGGCTGAATGTTGTTTTCTTCATAGAAAAAAAACACATTAAAAAAAAATGGAGGAGAAGGAATCTTACCTTCAAGTTCCCACTTTTGCCACCGCCTTGAAGCTCCTCTTGCCTTCACACTCTTGAAGCTTTGTCCACATTCCTAGGCTCCAAAGCTTGAACCCTAATCAAAGCTATGAATTACTCAAGCTCTCCCTAGTTCACAAGCTCTAGCAATGGAGGTGGGCAGAAAAGGAGGTGGGTGAGGATCGGCAGGATGAGGGAGGTAGGTGGGTTGGTAGGAAGAAGGGCAGTAGGTAGGTTAACGGTAGGTAGGAGCTCCCCAAAAACAAACTTGAGGTCAAGGGTAGGGGAAAAAAAAGTGATAAAAAATTGTCCCCATAAAGAAAAAAAACTGGGCTAGAGAAAAAAATCTAGCTGGGAAAAAAAGGTCCAGAAACAAATAAAATATACTGACCAAGTAAACTGACCCTTGGGGGACAGGTTCATCCCATCCATGAAATCCCAGAATGGGATTGTTTGGATGGGTACTGGTGGGTGCTTGGTCACTCAAGCCCTTACTTGCTGGTTTAATATACAACTTTTTCACATCCACATTGCCTATTAGATGTCCAACAAAAGATTACATAACAAATTATATCCATCCAAATATGCAATTATTTGTCAATTTCTTGAACGGAATGTCCAATCCATTGAAAACTTGCATATTCCAAATGTCGCAATTTTTAAAAAATTTGTTTAAAGTCTCACAACCATTTTCTATTATTCTTGTTATTGTATACTAGTTCGACTTCTGAAATCCATGGCATGGATGATGGATAATTTTGTAATGATCTTGTTTAGCTAAAGTCTTATGGATGAATTGAACAAATTGCAACTCAAAAATTTACACCTATGAAGATGAAAATTGTCTTGGAGAGTGGCCTAGTTAATATGGATGCACAAACTTCCACATGAACTCCACAATCTTAATTCTAAGTGTTTCCCCCCCTTTAGATGTCCTTCCTAATATCAATTTGCAAAGAGCTTTCAAGCATATTTAAGAATTTCCTATGCACAAGCTTGTAACATTCTCAAGCTTGTAGAGAAAAAGAGACTAAGAATTATAGACACACATCCGCAAAAGAAAGACTTGCACTTGCATACAATCATGACACTCTATGAGTTTAAGAGCTTCAAAAGAAAATGAGGCTATATTAGAAGAAAAGACGCACCATATTGCCCCCAAGCAATGCCCAAAAGGCTTGAGCCTCGATTATATAGATGAAGTGCTATTTTAGAATATTAAAAGCCAAGTGAAATATAAGTACTAAATTAAAAAGCAAATGTTAGGTATACTCCACCTTTGGACTTCCCAAGGCTTGTCATTTTGTGCCTTGCATGGTTTCGCATAGAACCATGCATTCTACCCAAAAAAATAAAAAACTTGATATGTTATGTAGTAACTTTTGACATTTCGACCCACCACCACAAGGTGGTAGAATCCAACTATCATCACTAACTTATTTCCTACCATTTGAAACATTTATAACTGACTTCCTATTTATTTTTCATTTAAAAAAACATTAGTCAAACGTCCCAACAGAACCACACAGGACATCCCTTTTTTTAACAACCTGCAAAGTTCAATGGGGGTATTTAATGTTCTCCAATTAGCAGATTGGAAAAGTTGGAAGAGAGGGCAAGGTGACAACCAAAGTCGGTTAGATAAAAGCAAAAAGATTTATGGTGCTTGCGGATGGGGCAGCCCATGGAAAAAAAAAGAGAAGAAGTTGGAGTGGGTAGAGGGACCCCTCCATCCATTGAGGAGATAAATTTCTCCAGCCGGCAATTGGGCAGCACGCGGAAACTTGAAGGGTGTAAGCCCACCACCCTCCAGACTCCTACAAATCAGCGACTGGGGAGTGGGCAATTATTATTCCACTTGGAAGGTGGAGTGGTACACAAAATTTTTAAAGTAAAAAAATTGTCAGGAGTTTTACAGCTGGGTTGTGTCCAGATACCCTGATTTGCTTTCTGTAAGGGCATATACACCGGATAGATGTAAATCCCTGGGATTCAGGTACATAACACTTCAAATAAGAATTCAGCATGTCTTCTGCGGGTATAACGTACAAGAATGAAAAATACACCTGTCGACAAACTCCACATATATGTGTACGTGTGCTTGCTTCAAGCCAACAGCTTAAAAATTGGAGGGACCCCTGGCCACCTTGCAACCCATTGTCAGTTCAATTCACCACTCTATGCCATGTGAGGTCTTATTTATTACCTAGTATAGCCAACTCTTATCTTGTATCGGTCACCAACCAATTATAGAATATACATGGATACATACAAAATAATCAAATCACCAACCAATTATCGAATATACATGGATACATACAAAATAATCAAACCTCGGTGAACATCATCAAAACCTTGCAAAACTTTATTTATAAACACACCACTGATTCCGAAAATGTACAAAGGTATTGAAAAAAAAGAGAATTTAAAGGACGTCAAGTTAGCACAAACTAGATGTCAAAATCTCTGCATCCCAATAACCCACCTATCCATATGACAATGGGGATGCCGGCCTTTTTGGCAGGGCAAATTGAGTGACCACCTGCAAAATGGTCCACCATGCAAAAGCATCTTGGTGTGGTACCTCCTATTTATACACCATGGCAGTATATTATGAGAACTAAGATTAAGGGAAGGCTACCCCTTGAGGCCCTTTGAGGGCATTGTGATTGTAATCTCCATCTTGTCCTGCATTTATGGACAGAACTTGCAACTTTAGCCTTGGCCTGCGGACAACCCTACTGAAACTAGGTGAAACAAAGTGTAAATCTGCTGCCAAGGCGCATTACAAGCATAACCCCACCACCCCAACAGGGGCTTTACAGATCATAATGGCCACCATGGCCCGAACCCCCAATGACACAAAAATTATCCCCCTCTCCACATCGCCCCAAATGACAGAGGCAAAACAGCAACAAGTTTTTAGAAACTGTTTATAGCCCCCAACAATCTGCATGCATCTTGGGCATTAAAATTTGTCGACTTTAGGTATCAACCAGTGTTGGGTGGGTATCACAAATACCCTCGGGTATCACCTCGGCATCCCAGTCTGAACCCCCCAGGGTATCACCACGAGTGATACCCTGATTGAAAACCAGACCACCCTTTCTCACTTGTGTGAAAACTGGATGGTGAAAACCAGCTTGGAAAAAAAATTTGAGAACTGGGTAAGGTCTGAGCCTTTACCTGGATCAGGGTCTCAAGGGGCATCCAATGTAGATTTAGGATTAGGTTGGAGGCACCGCATTCCAACAGCTACCTCCTGTAAACCGTAATATTTTTTACAAAAGGGACGTTTCTCCCCCTCTTGTTCCTCTTGGATGTTTTCCTCATTGAGTCTTGAGTTTTGTGAGTTGAAGGATGTTTTTGTTTGAGTTCTTTGTTTGAGTTTTGTTAGAGCTTTTTCTTTCCCATTATTGTATAGTTTCTTTACACCTTGGGCCTTGTTGCTATTTTTGCACTTCTTGTTGCATTCATCCGTGCTACCCTTGTGCCTTTGCGCCTTGCTGCCTTTATCCCTTGTCATTGTGTTTGCATGTGTTGCCCTCATGCCTTTGCACCTTGCTCCTATTTTCATGCCTTGTCGCTACATTCAAAGTACCTATTGCCCACCCCCTCCCCGCCCCCCCCTCTGTTGTTTTGTTGCCTTGTTATTGCATTTGCATCTTATTACCTTGTGCCTTGTGTGTCAGTAGGTACTACTTGTGAAATTTCTTGTGCAGGTAGAGGAGCGAGGAGCGTGGAGCAACAATCATCCTCTAATCAGGTGAAGGTAAGTTTCTTTTTCATTTGTTTTTAGATTTTTTTTGTTTTTTTCATGTTTCCATTATGTTTTTTTTGGTAGGTAGAATTTGGTTTGTTTTAGATTTTTTCTATTTTTAGATTTTAATTTGATTTTTGTAATGCATTTATTTTGAGAATAGAATCTTTTGTTTTGTTTGATTATGTGTAGGATTAAAATTCAAACCATTTTCTAAAAACAATAACCCTTAAACCTTTTTGTATCATGATGAAATAGAAAAGTGAGCGATTTTTAAATTATTTCTCTACACCTTAACCCCATTGTTTGTATTTTATTTTTTCTTTCTTTCTTTTTTGTCGTTTGTTAGTAATTATTATTTAATTTGCTCATTCTAAATACAGATTATAAGTTGGGGATTTTTTTTTGCATTATCTCTAGACATACTCTTGTGAAAATTATTAATGGAACAATCCTTTACAAATGAGAATATGATAAATAGGAACAATGAGACAATTGAAGTCTTTATGAATGATGTAATTATGGAAGACAATTTTGAGGAAAATGCAAGTGTGTAGATAGAAACAAGTAGGAATCTAGAAGATGCCTTGAAGAATTAATGAAGATAAATCTTTAAAAACTACATGCTCAAAGAAAATGTTGGAAACCCAATGGAAGAACATCTCAATAATGGATTGAGAGCTAATTCACATATCAACTTGGAAATAATAGGTCCAAAGTACCGAGTCCATGAATCATTGGGCAAATGTTGGGTCATTAGAAGAAAAACACCTATTTTCGACTAATTTTTACAACTAAATTTTAGTCATAAGTGACATTTGCAACTGAAATCCCTTTAATTGCCTTAGAAAAATCACATGTGATATTAGTTGTAAACGACAAGGGGTATTGGATGATCGAAAAATCAACAAATACAAGTTCATTTTTTGATTGCATTGTATAAGTACTCTTACAAGTGATTAAGATGCAACTATTTTGGTCACTATTGAGGGCAAATGATGTGCTGCCACGTGTTTTAATATGTAATTATTTAAAATAAATAATAATATTATTTAAAAATAATTTGCAACGTTCAATTCACATGTTTGGATGATTTATATTATTACACATGGCTCAATATAAATATGCCACATGACATTTAAAATGAATTTCATTCAAAATATTAAAATTAGGTTTATAGGTACATAAATAGGTGCTTACAAACTTAAGCTAAATAACTACCTACCTACTTAGAGAAAAAGGTAAGTAGGTAGGTCCTACCTTTTTAGGTTAAATACCTATTCACATAGGTAGGTGTTTAGGTAGGTAGGCACATAGGTCAACTTAGGTGGGTAGGTGAAACTAGGCACCTACTTAACTAAGTAAGTAAGTAGGTTGGGGAGGTACGTAGTTAAAAATTGTGTGGAATTTTTCTTTTTATTTAAACCTTTTGAATGGTTCATCCCATGTGCACACATTTTTTAATGTGAAATTAAATGACCACACCCTTTGTTTATATAATGTTCAAATTATGAATCGAAAACAAACAATATGAGATAAATTTTAAAATTTCAACTTTTTCACAAATTGAGTTGCAACTTCAAAACATTCCCCATGTTTTTTTTAAAATTATTTTTAGATTTAACATATATTTAAAATGTAAAATATACATTACAAATATTAAGTATTCATTATCAACTATTTAAATAACTAATAACTTCTTAATATTTAACTAACTAACTATTTAATTATTCACAACTTCTCAATACATAACTTAAAGATAATAAATAGTTTAAATAATTAAAAAAATTTCTTTACTTTTAAATTTTTGGTCAAATTATAGATAATATAATTAATGTAAAAATTTAATTATTATAATTTAGAATGATTATTAATTTTTTTTTTCAAATTAAAAATAAATGCACCAATAATTTTTATTGGAAAATAAATTCATACACAAATTATTTATTTAAAAAGAAAATTAAACTAAATACTGTAATTATTAAATAATTACATTTATTATTGTAAAAAATGTTATCGATCAAATAAATGTTTTTTCCATTGGTGATTAATAACTATAAATAAAATAATTTGATGAACATATATTAATATTTCTTAATTATTATAAAATTATTATAAAATTATTTATCATAGATAAGTAACTAAAGAATTTTTTAACTACAAAACAATTATTGTATAATAATTCCTACAATTAATCATTATAATAATTATTTCAACTACATTATCAATTTTCCAAAATTTAAATTCAGATTTAAATATATAAATAACATGTTGTGAATATTTATGTTCAATTATATAATTTTGAAACTTCTCTAATTAGTTTTTATTTGCAATAATTAAAATGATTTTAAAGTAATGTAACATTAATTCCAGTAATTGATTTATTTTACTGTAATAATATAAATTATATAATTAAAAAACTTATGCTATAACAATAACTATTTAGTGTAACTTAGAATTATCAATGAAAGTGATATGATATGAACAAGTATTTACAAGCAAAAAATATTTAAACTTATTACATTAAAATCCATGTAGTTATGGCGTGACATTAATTATTTTAATTAAATTATGATTATTCTAGAAAATTAAATAAGAATTAAATTTACAAATTATAGATTATAATAATAAAACTTTGAAAATAAATAAATTATTCAATTATTGTCATTCTAACTTACAAATAAATTAAGTAATCACAATGATTTTATGTCATTATAAAATAATAATTATTAAAATAGAATTTTATGTTTTTATATTAAAAATATATTGTAAATAAGTAAATGAGTAATACATATAATTATTTTAGTGTATCTTTGTTTTTAAATATAGTAATTACAGCAACTTTGTTCATTATTTTAAGATTATTATAAAATTTTGAAATAAAAATCTTAACCAAAACACATAACTTCTCAATTATTATACAATTTTTAATTATTAAAATATAAGTGTTGTAAATACAATAGTTATATTTTTATGTTTGGGAATTATCATTTTAATTAATGTGAAAATTTATGTTGTGACATTATTTATTCATTTTACATCAGTGATGATAAATAATAATTAAAATAATTTATTATAATTATTTTAAATTTGTAGTAACATTATTCTAAAAGTTTATGATGTAGTAACAATTATATATTGTAAGCACATAATTAAATATTTTAGTATACAAGAATTTAATTCTTACAATTATAAAAATAAAATTAATTCATTTAATTATAGTTGCAATATTTTCATTTTAAATATTAAAAATCAAAATTATGAATAATTAATCTGAATTATAAATTATGTGTATATTATAATTAATGTATAAGTAAAATAATTGTTATGATTTTATAATAATTTTATAATAATTACAATAATCATACCAATGATTTTAATTACAATAAAAATACTATGAATATTAAGTTTAATCAGAAATTAAATTATTATAATAATTGATTTATATAAACATACGTTGATTGTGATTAAGCAATAATTCACTTACAATTTATGGGACTTTAGATGGTTATTCTTGGATGATAAATCCAACTCATATATAAATGTAATTCAATTTAGTCATAAATTAATTGTAAGTTAATTGTAAATTGATTTGGTTGATGTTAGCATGATATCACATTAATTGCATAGGGCAAAAATTTAGTTGCCAAAACCAAATAATTACAAGTAATTGTAATTGCATTGGTCACATATTGGTTTTTTTCTTCTAGTGGGTGAAAGTTTCAATGATTTTGTTTCTATCATGAGTCATGAAGGCTTCAATGCTTTCACTTGGTTTAATGGGCATGTACATGATAGTGTGAAGGTCGTTGAATATTGCATGTCACACCCCATTGTCTTTGACTTTTTCCATCAAATGTAAGTGCCAAACCTTTAAAACATTTCATGTGCAAAGGTAAATGGGCACTTGAAATTCACCCCACACAACCATCACCATGCATAAAATACCAATTTATTATCATTTCAACTAATAACATTATTTACAATGGAGAATGTGGGATGAAATTTTGAAATGGTTGCATGTACATAAAAGTTTTTAAAAAAGTAGAATGAAAATAAAACTCACTGTAATGTTCATAACTCTTCTGGAACATCATCAATGATGAAACAAGAAGGTTTCCATTTAAGGTTATTCCTTAGAAGCTTTATTTTCAAAGGAGTTAGCCATTCCACCAAATCATTGCATGTTTGTTAGCTTGTAATAATCCATGCAATTGGCATTTTGGTGCAATGTGCATCAAACACCATCAATGTGAATAAGTGAAATTTGACATCATTGGTGCCAAAGGTGGCATCCATTGAGATTGCCCCATTATCACATAATGAAACCATGGTTTGTAATTGAGATGGGGTTTGTATCCCTATTGTGAATGGGGCATGAATCCCATTATCTTCATTTGCATCTTGAAAATAAAACACATCATTTGAATGACTAAATGCCCATGTGCAAAGGGAAATGGCCTAATTTTTGTGTAAATGCCAACTCCCTTTTTGTGTGTTTGTGATCCAAGTAAGGAATGTTTTGTTGTTTAATGAAATCATCCCTTGTCATTGCTTCTCCTACATTGATATTCTAGCCCATCATATTGATTTATGCTTGTCATATATTTACTTGATGGTGTAGCCTAAACCCAATTGAATCCAAATGTGGTCCTTGAGGGCTTGTCATTCGTGGGGCAAAAGAAGATGGTTGTGTAATGGAATCAAAGTCATGTTTGCCATGCGCAGGCCCACCATTGGCATGTGTATGAAGTTGATGCTAGAAGATTATCTTTTCCACCTTGGGTCATGTGTATAATCGTTTAATCGATAATTGAGTTAAACAACCCTATTTAATGGATTGATGGTTGTTAAGGTTTGCACAATTGTCTTCTGGTTCATACCAACATGCATACCTACAAAGTGTGTAATCAATTTAGAACTTAAAGTTTTGTACAATATGAAATTAAATAACAAGTTCCATATAACAAGAGTGAATAATAAAACATCTTACGAAATATGGCCAAGGTGGTTTTGGATTCTTGACATTTGTAAATTTTATTGTGGGGGTATTCATTTATAAATGTTCCATTCCATTGGGGAGTCTTCATGCTTTCGTTCACTATTTTAAAATTCCAAGATTCATGCATGTGGGATCTATGCACATTCAACTTCGCCCTTCCATGTCGAACATCCTTTTTCCACACCAAGTCCATGTTATTAAAAGGCGACTTCCTTGGGTTTTGGATATCAATAGGTTAAGATTTTGAAGCACGACTCATGTTTGAAACTATGCCTTGAATTGATTGTATAAGAAAAGACAGTAAATTGATGTTAATGTCCTAAATTTTATACTTGCAATATGTTGAATTACATGTTAATTGTCATATTCAATACTAATGCAAATGTACATGTTTTAAGTACTTTATTTGTATCCTTCATCTAAACCCTATACAATCATGCACATAATACCCTAACTGCTAAATATGGAAAACATATGATATGGTCTATGGTCATAATTATAAATTTTTAATTGCAATAATGACAAGTCTATTTTAAATCCATATCTATGGATATATTAAATGTAATATCCATATGATAGTTAACAAACTTCACTATTTATGGAAGAAGGAAATGCAATATGTGCATGACAATTTAAAGATGCACACTATATATGGGGGCAAAATGCAATACCCACATTATGACCCTAATCCACACTATATGTGGGAGCCCTAAATGTAATATATGCATGACAATTTAAAGATGCACATTGTATGTGGGGGCAAAGTGCAATACTCACATTATGACCCTAATCCACACTATATATGAAAGAGGGAAATGCAATGCTTGCATGACAATTTAAAGATACACATTGTATGTGGGTGGCAAAATGCAATATTGGCATTATGACCTTAAATCCACATGTCTATGGGAGGCCAAAAAGTTAAATCCATATATCAAACATGGAACATTCTTAGTGGAATTTGATGACCGTATTAAATCCATCCAAGGAGATTGATTTCCTTCAATTAGGAACAAAACAATTTATCAAAAAAAAATGATCACGAAAAAATATCATACTATTGATGTTAAAGGATGATATCACATTCAAAGGAGTTGTATCTTGATTTGAAAACACAGCCTAAATAAATCAACATGCATTTTATTAAACTTTAAACTTAAAACCTTAAATAATCTTAATGGTAAATGTTCTCAACTTAATGATTATACAAACAAACCTAAAAATGGAATACAAAAAAGATTTATGACAACTATGTTTTGAATTTAAAGTTAATCAACTAAAAAATATAATGAATCAAAGCATTAGCCTTAAAGTTTAAAACTAATTACCCCAAAATATTTATATATAAACCTAATTTTTGGAATGGTAAATGTCATAAAAAATAATAGCTATATAAACATATACAAATGCCACACAAAATCATCTTCTAGGAGTGAGTGGTGAATTAAAATTGAAATACAATGAAAAGAAAAAATTAAATGAATGAAATAAAAGTCTATTTTCTTACCTTTAGTGTGGTCACTCAACTTGAAGGCCCAACTTGAGACCTTCTTCATTCACCTTTAAAAGAGATAAAATGAATCTTGTTGCAAGTATTTGTATGTGAAGATTTTGCCAATAAGTAGATGTTTTGCTAATAATTAAAGTGGCATTATTGAAAAATGTATATACTCTCTTAGTTAATTTTCAGAGTAAGAAGTAGGTAAAATAATAAGTAAGATATATAGATTTTGCCAAGAAGAAATGTAGGTTTAACCAAGAAGAAATAAATTTAACCAGGAAGAAATATAGGTTTAGTTAAAAGAAATAAGTTTAACCAAGAAGAAATATAGTTTTTGCCAAGGGATATAAATTTAGCAAAAAAGAAATATAGGTTTAGCCAAGAGATATTAATTTAGCCAAGAAAAAATATAGGTTTTGCCAAGAAAAAAGTTTAGCCAATAAGATATATAGGTTTAACCAAAATAGAAGTTTAGCTAGTAAGATATATAGTTTTTGTCAAGAAATAAAAGTTTAGCCATGAAATAAAAGTTTAACCAAGAAAAAAATATGTTTAATTAAGAAATAGAAGTTAACTAGTAAGATATATAGGTTTAGCCAAAAAATAGAAGTTTAATTAGGAAATATGAGTTTAACCAAGAAGAAATATAAGTTTAGCCAAGAAATATAAGTGTAACCAAGAAGAAATATAGGTTTAGCCAAGAGATAGAAGTTTAGCCAAAAGAAAATAAGAGTTTTGCCAAGATAAGTAAGGGATTAATTGTTAGTTCGTGGGCAGGGCTAAGATTTAGGTCAATAGGGTAGCTAGGTGGGTGGGTAGTATGGAGGTCAGGGTTGGAAAAAAAATTGGCAACAAAAAAAAAATGATAAAAGGTCAGCAGCCAAAAAAGATTGACTGTGGTAGAATGTTGGTTAAAGCAAGGTAAAGAGATGAATGAAAAAGAGGCGAATCATCCAGCCCATCCTATGGACAGAACGGCCAACTGGTGCAGTCATGAGGGCTGGTTCACTCTGGCGATAACCATCATGAAATGTGTGAGAACTGTGCAGAATTATGCGGAGGGTAAGGAACAGGTTTTAGGCTCTTCTTAGGTTTGAGGGCCCATTTGAGGGGCAACAAACCCCCAAAGAAAAGTCAAAAAACCAGTTCCTTACCTTCCAATAAACTCTTTTGGATATTTGGAACCTTACAAAAGTGAAATGTTCTCTGTCTTAACCAAATTAGGATCTTGCATGAATGGAAGGTTCACTTTTATTTCAGAAGGACAACATTATGCCAAGGCAGGTTAGGTTGTTGACGACTGCATGAATGGAGAAATTTTGAAAAGTGAATTTACATTTAATATTGCTCTATGTATTCCAGTGCACCATCGTGCTGAGGTGATTATGCTGAACATCTAGCATTGTGCCACAAGGGGCACGTTAACTTGGAGTTCAATCAAGTTGTTCATTAGCCCTTGGATGAGCTAAGCCACCAATTGGCTAATTAAAGTCTACGTTAGAGAGCCCCGGGGCCGGAAGGTTGGGGGGTCTATCTTGAAATACATCCAGTGGCTCCCTCTACCTTTACTACTGCAATACCACTATCGTGATCCTGGTCCTGGAGGGATTATTTGACTCAGCACTGGTGCGTGCCGGGACACATAATCCCAACAAGGTTTGAAGGCCCTCATAACATCTTAGGGGAGGGGAGGGGGGCTGGGCGGGAGTCAGACAACTCATGGAACCCACGATCTAGCAATTGGGTGTTCATCCCCACTGTACCTTGCCCATTGCCCATTTGAGGACCATTAAAAAAAAAAAACATGTATGTAAACGCATAAATAAAAAATCAGTTCATATTTTTCAATTTCAAAAGTTCATTATTACAGATTTGATGTATATATATTATAATATTTCTAATATACATGTTTTTATTATTCAAGTTGAACATTTAAATTTAGTCACAAATTTGTCATATTGTTAATTTTATGGCATGCTAATTATATATAAATGAATGACACTTTGTAAAAAATTGCATTGTGATGTAAAAAGTGAGTCACCTTACTTTACAACCATCCATGGACTCTATACCACTTGTCAAGAAGTGTTGCACCTTTTACGTACCCACATAATAATCACTTATTTCCTTATCTACTTACCTATGATACTTACCCACTTACATAAGTAGTACAAAAGTTTAAACAATTACCTATAAGAACCTTGCTAACATGATTATGGGTCATCCAAAATTAAATTATTAACAAGGTTTCCAATGGGTGGTGCATTTGTGGGTGTTGGGATTTGTTGTGATGCATTGGTGTGAGAATGTGCAAAAAGTTGGCAGAATAAAGTTCAATGTTAAGTAACAAGATAATGATAAGCATTCAAATATGTTTGTTTTTTCACATAATGATTCACACCCACTTCCTTATTGCTTTGCTTAAAAACAATGGGTTAGTTAAGTTCAAATGACATGACAAAATAAGATATGATATGAAAATGATAATTTTAAAATCATGATTTACAAGTTGATAGAAAATATAATGTCTCAAAAAAATGTTATACCATATTATTATTTAAAGGGATATTAAAAATATTATTAAAAAGACAATCTTGATCATATTTTATAATGGTTGCATAAATAACTATAGAAAGTAGTTATAAAAAAATCTTTACAAAAATAAACTATCAAAAAACCTATTGAGATATTTGCTTAAATACCAAAATTATCTACCAAGCTTTACTTGATATGGTTTGGTTTCTATGGGCTACAAAATGCAATTGAAATGTTGAATTTGGATTTAATTTGAAGAAATTATGAATTTCTGAAAAAAATTATCAAAAAAGAGTATACTAACCAGTAAGGATGACTTTACCACTTTGATACAGGTATTGCCAAAGGTATCAACCAATTTCAAGGTTGCAAGTGCCTCTACCAAAGAGTCTATGCTTGTTTTAAAATGAAAACAATGATTTTTTACTTGTTATATAAGGTTTATCTTTTTAAAAGTAATCATCTTCTCTTTGATTTTTTCAAGCATTCTAGGGAAATCACCTTTCAAGGTATACAAAATAGTTTTTTTGTTTTTGTAACTTTTAAACTTGGTAAATTCTATTGAATTGTGTGTCAATCTTTGTAATCTTGTTGTGATTTTGAATTTTGTTATAAACTTGTTTTAGATTTATTTGATCATTTCGCACAATAAGTATTATTTCTGGAATATAATCAAACAATGTTTTCAAGCATTTTAATAAAAGCTTGTAATCACTTCAAGCCCTTTTAGGAGGTCATTAAGTAATGAAAACACTAGTCACATTCTTTTAAAAGTTTTTTTTTCATTACTTTATATTCATTTCAAATTTATCTAAATAATTTCATAATATATGTATAAATTTTTGCTTAAATGCACCAAACAATTTCAATGTAAACTTGACTTATCATTTAAAAATTTGAAAAAAAGGATTACACTTTTCATGGGTCATTATATTATGACTATACTTGTTCCCTTTCATTTTTTGATTACACCGGGATAACATGGAAGTTAATGAATTGCTTTTGAGTTTCCAAGAGACTAGCAAATTCTGCTAGTCATGAATGCATTTATTTGCACACATTTTCCATAAAGAACTTTGAACTTGCGAAACCAATCTTGAGAAGGTAAATGAATTAACTATTGAGAATCCATGTTTAATAAATGAGGTATTAATATTGACTAGTGCGGTCCGTCCCATTGAACACATATGATGATATTGGATGAATTTGAAAAAGCAAATCTTCTTTAACTTAAGGTTGAAATCCAATTTCCATTCAATATTTTAATAATTGGTTTTTACTGAAATTTTAATGACAAAATTTCTCAAGTTTTTACATCTCCCATGTTTTAGGTCTAGACATTATGAAATTATCTCCATGCAACTATATTCATTGAGGGCTTTACAAAAGTATCAAGACTGCACCCTAATTTCCATCGATTTTGTTGAATTTTCAATGAAAAATAATTCAAAATTTAGTAACTCCTATACAATAGGTCTCAACATTACAAAACCACCCCCTTATTATTGAAGGTTTTCCAATGTACCAAGAACAAAATGTGTGGATGTGGTTTGGGGGACTTCAATATGAGAAAGAAAACAAAGTGCCTTCCTTGACAGATGGATACTGGTTTTAGTAGGGAGGGGATTTTTTTGGTGGCAAATCTTCAATATTTTGCAATTCTAAACAAAAAGTTTGAAAAAAGTGTTTCTTCACCAAAAAGTTGCCAATTTTATGAAATCAGAAAATTGAGAAGAAATCACAACTTTTAAGTGGTTATTTTGATGTGACAATATATTGGTCATGGGTATCTTGGTTCTCATGCAATAAAGTTATCCTTAAAGTGGTCCTTAATTTGGACTTTAATTTGACCTTTAATCTCCAATTTCACTTGAGTTGTTGAATATTTTTTAAGTGAACAAATTTTAGTGAAAGTCAATATTAAAACTAAGTACCAAATAATATTTATTGCACATGATTTGAAATTTTTTGAGTAGTTAGTCACAACAGTGAAAAAATGCCTAAAAACAAATTAGGGATGCAAGATGAAACTTATAATTCCACCAATTTTGGGGGTAAAAAGGATTGACTTGTCATTTTGTAGCAATGTGTTTTTTTGCAACATTTTTTTCTTTGGTCCTCATTTTGGTTGTCTTTGTAGAGAATTATAATGTATTTATGTTAAGGAACATTTGTGATAAGTTGAGTACAAGTTGAAAATATTGGCAACCTATTAACTAACCTTTGGTTATTCTCACCTTTATGAATCTGGCTGTAAAATGAGAGATTTCAAATTTCAAATAGTTTTAATAAATGTCTAATGCCTCATAACCATGATTGCAAAATCAAAGATATCGAGCAAGTTTAAGGGGTTCACAAGGTGTGATCGGGGTAATTTAGTTTTCATTTAAAAAAGGGTTGAAAACATCTCCACCACCCAATAGTAAAATGACATGTACATTAAATTAATATAGTGTTCATCGTTCTCCCTTCGTCACCCATAAAATGGAAACAATAAAGTGTATAAAGTGTGACTGAAACTTTATGGTCAATTCCTGTGGTGATGAGGAAACAAGAAAGTGAATTTCCTCTGGAACTGAACCTGAATGCATCATATTTGGTGCCTGAAAGTTTTATTAGCAAGAATGAAAACATTGGAACCATTGAGAACTCAAGTGTCGAAAATTCTGGAAAGGAATGTTTCACAGTTTTAAGGAGTTTCAATATGTGATCTCAGCAATTGTCAATAGTGAGGCAGGATTTGTGATTCTGCTTGTTTGTTTAGAGTGTCCATATCAGACAACATCTGTATATTAGGATGCAGTTGTAGGCTTTAGTCCATATCAATACAGATTTTGTGGGTATGAATTAGGACAGCTGGAGCACATCAAAGAAAGAAATCTTCAAGTAACCCATGCATGTTCAAGGCCCGCACAATAAAGGAACACGGTCTGTCTGGGTGCACACATTCCAGTTGCAGTTGTTGCAATAATCTCAATACTTTCTGCCCTTGCTTACATTTCACATGTCCAAAAGAAGGCATTCCAGAAGATCATACTAGGTCAGGACATTTTATGAACACTCTGCAAGCATTGATTATGTTGCCACATTTGGCCTAAATGTGAAGGTATCTACTCCCCACAAAATACCCTAGACTCACAGCAACTTCAAATAGTCTGTTGATGAGCATGCTGTCCATCTCTCAATCTAGTACATGCATAGAGGACTGAAAGAAAAGTGGATGCATTAGGACAAATGGCTGCTCTTGCATGTGATGGAAAAGCTCTGTTGTCTTCTCATATTGTTCAGGCTAGCTTTGGAAGTGACAAAATTCTGTCCAATTTTAAAGTCCCTGGTGCCATCGCAGTCAACCATGCAGTGTTCAATTGCTTGAGCATCAAGAATAGTGCCTCTGTATCTGCTTATGCTTTGAAGCCCAGTTCCTCTACATTCACCAATGAGCAGACATCTAAGTCAAGCTGTTCAATTGTGTATTCCTCACAGCTTGAACACACCATTTTAGTACCATAACTACCAAGAAAGCCATGTGCACTTCCTACATTAGCAACCAAATTGTGAGACCCATCATGTTTGTTTATCTGCTCTGGCCTGCCAACCCTCTGCTGCTGAGGATTATGAAAAGAATCCTCACCAGTCTTTCTATCTGTATTTTGCTTTTTGGCCTGCACAAAACCATGAAGCCAGTGAAAAACACACTGTCACTTCAGGTCCAGTTTTTGCCAACAAATGTTTTTGGAGGGTTCGTGGAATCTTTGGGTTGATCCAGAAAAGGCCAGGACATCTTCACAAAATATGCATTATTCAAGATTATTTCTTGTTTGAGCTGATCACCTCTGAAATTCTGCTTTTGTTATTTTGCTGCTAGTAGGAGCTTGACTTGCTTTCCTATAAAGTAGCTGTCTGAAGAAGTTTCTGCAGCCCTAGGGAGAGACTTGTGGTTCATGTTGATGTGCAAAGTTGTTCTTGTCGACTTAGATGCAGGGTTCTGGATTCCTGTACTCATGAATTATTAGTGCTAAGAAGTGAGCAAAGTCTTCAGTCCTGCTGGCAGGTAATTTTCTCACAGTTTGAGTTCTGGTCTTAAACCTCAACTCAAAGCTTATATGACCTTAGTTTCATATCTTTCTTCCAACACTGATGCTATTGTGTATGCTGGAAATTATGATCGTGTTGTTTGAGTGGATGCATCTTTAAAAGCTCTAAAAGGGCTGGACTGCAACTAAAATGCTGCATTGAGTTAAACAATGTTCATGTCTGAGGAGGCAACAGGATGCAGGTTTGGGCGCCTGGGAAGCTGGCCATATGATGTCATACTATAGTAGACAGTTTTCCTTGTCACAGATCATAATTTAAACAAAATCATCCTTTTTCAAAAACATGAGACAAAAATCCCTTACACTAGAGAAGGGGCACAGGGGCCTTCCCATTCTCTAATACCCCACCAACTGTAATGAAATTGCAACAGACAACTATGAATGCATGGCAGGAGAGACCTCAATAATACAAGCAAAATCATTTGTTATTTACCATAGAGGCAAACAAGAAACGCACAATAATTTTTTGTGGAATGACTGCAGTGCATCCCCTTCTGACAACATTAACTTTATGCAGAACATCTGTCATCTGCCTCTCATCTCGAAGAATATCAGATATTCCTTTGAGATGAGAGGCTGTCTGATATTCTTCCAGACAAGAGGTGGAAGATATCGAAGAATATCAGATATTCCTTTGAGATGAGAGGCTGTCTGATATTCTTCCAGACGAGAGGTGGAAGATATGTTCTGCATAAAGTTAATGTTGTCAGAAGGGGATGCACTGCAGTAGTTCCACAAAATGTTTAAGCTGCAAGGGTTCCAATAGATTGACACTGTTGCATCAAAACAGAACATACTCATCATAAGATGAGATGATGATGGGTATCTTCTGAGCGCAGTTTCTGTTGTCCTCTGACAAATCATCATCCCAAGCGGTCATTTTTCCATGATCCATGAAGAGAAACATTGGCCTCACACTTTCCATTTTCTATCGAATCTTCCTGTGTCCCACTCCCAACCAAATGTGGAATAGCATTGAAAGCATCAATATCGCAAATTCTGATCATTGGAGCTAGCAATTCAACATTGATGATCAATAAGGAAACCTTAATGTCAGCCAAGGTTGATCCTGCAAAACTTCTGCAGAATTGATTGAACATGAGGCAAGACTGGAAGAATTCATCATTCTTTTATGTAGCAGTCACAGCCCTCATAATGTTCATTCAGATTTTCATTCCATATAGGTTTCTCTTCAACTAGTTCCTCAACCAAGTACAAGTATAGCCTACTGTCCTATGCACCAGAGGGAAGGAGAAAATTGAAGAGGGGGAAAGTATGTATTGAGTTTGTCCTTGCTGCTTGTCTTGTGCCACTAAAACGATGGCTTTGTTGTTGTGGAAAACCCATTCAGGCATTGAGGAACTACACCAGAAGAGAGATGAGATCAAAAGGACTGTGGAACTTAAGAAAGCAATTGGAGCTTCTTTGCTTGTTGTTTGATGACATCTGCTAGTTGAGACTTCCATCAAGAGAGCAATTGGAGCTTCATTTCAACCCAAAGCATGAGATGTTTGAAATCAGGAAACCAGTGAAATGTACTTGTGAAGAACAATCAACAAGACCCTATGACAAGGGCTTCTTCTAGGCATTTCTCTCCAAGCCCCGTCCTCCCATATCACTAGGCAGCTTGTCACAAGGACTTTCTGAAAGTCTCATATCCTCTGTCTCACATCTCACATTTGACAATGGTGGCCTGTCAACGTGGAGTTGATAAACAAGATGGAATTGTGATCATGAGGCTGTCAAAGTAGTTGGAGCTCAGTAAGGTGTTCACCATGTTGGGAGCATTTGACAAGTGCAAGCATCAGTTTCAGTTGTTCTTTGCAGATATTGGAAAGCTCACAGAGTTCCACATCTGCTGAGAACTAAGACAAAAGAGGCCACCTTGACCAAGACAGAGAAAGCATGAACTACTAGTCTGAGATTTTCACTCAGGTAATGCTCATCACAAAATCGTGACACCGACTCTTTACTTTCAACTACATGTACACAAGTTACACAGCTTCACCACCTCAGTGTATGTATGTAACTCAGCTTTCAGCTTTTCTGTTGCACTTCATTCTTGGCTATACCCTGAAGTTCTCCTGACAATGATACCTGTTCCACATGCAAAACTGCAGTGTGACAAAGCTCCTGCAATGAGACAGACTCTTGCCCTACATCTGCACAACTGGAATCCACACAGGAAAAATGTTGTGATCCCTTCCCTCCTGGAACTTCTGAAGAATTGCTAGGATCAGAAAAAGGATACATGCATTTGCTGCTGTCAAATTCACTAATGTCCTGAAAGAATAACAGAATACAATTTACAGTGACTTGTTGCTTTCTGGCAAATGAGCAACTCCATGTGTGCACATGGCAAAACTCTCTAAGTGGGTCTGTTGGAGGCCCAGGGTAGAGGAGGAAGGATGGGCTGAAAATGGTTTGAGTACAACAAACTTTCTTAGAATATCCATGCTGACTCCAGTTCGTCATTGCAGGTTGTCATTTTGACAGCACAAAAACTGTGGGACAGAGAAATACCCTCTTAAACTGTATGGCACAGAACTGACAGAGTAGTCCAAAATCTGCCCCTCTGATTGATGTCCATTGACTGTTTCTGCCAGATCTCCCTTGCTCCATTTGAATGAATCAAGAAACTGTCTCCACAGTGTTCCATGGTTTTGAGTGTCCCCTTATGCTCCAGGGAATCTGTTCCCAAGTTGCGATTCAGCCAGTTTGTTTCCCACTCTCCTTTAATAACTTCCTAATGGAAGCAGTATCCTCTTTGTTCTGTCCTGCAATCTCATACTTGATCATACTCCCCCACTTCTTGGTACTTAATTGCTGTAAGGATCTGATTTCTGACCCTTTTCATTTCAATGGCTGTTTACAGCAATCGGTTTTTCCATCACCGTGTTTGGAAAGCTCTTGACAAGGACATTTGCAGTCAGTCCATCCAGAAATGTAAGTGTTTCCGATTGTCTAATTCTGTACCCAAAACTCTAATTTTAGATCTCCCCACATCCCTATGTTCAAATTGTGATGACAATTGATTACAGTCCGTCAAAGTTCGGAGAGAATGGAAGGGATGTAGTGGGAAAGCTCAGCCGTGAGAGATTGAAAGCCAATGACAAGATTTGAGTGGAAGTCTTGGTCCTCCTCACCTATTAAACGGGCATGAATGCGGATAGCTTTTTTGCAAACAGCCATAAACTCAAGCAAAGCTGCTATAAGTTCTTGAAGCTCTTGAGATCGTAACCTTGTGGCTGGCTCCTCTGACAAGAATGCTGTACATACTCCTAACACACCACTGTTAACCTGCCAAATTGCCAAACAATGTATGTCAGTTCCCAATAAACTTGGTCAATGCATGTCCAGTGCAAAATGATAAACTGTCCTATCTCTCTATTCATCACTCATTGGTAGCTAACATTGGTTTTGATGAGACTGGTTCAGTCACATATCCAAGAATGCAGATCTTGGTTCTGATATGAACTGGGTTGCACCTGAATGCTCATGCATTGTTGTACTTCCAGAAAGGAGCCAGAAGTAAGCACAGACAGAGTAAAAGGAAACCAGAATTGGACAATAAAACACAAGAAAACAATACATAACATTAACAAATTTACTCTATAGACAAGGAAAATAAAAAAAATGTTTCACACTGGTTCAAAAGAAAATACCTGCACAGCAACACTCCCTTGTAAAATTCGTTGCAAGCTTTGCAAGCGAGGAGCTTGATCTCCATCAAGCCGGTCATGCTCTTCAACTTCTCCTGCCAGTGCTGCAGTACGGGTTTCTATCATTCCGATTGCATTCTCAATGGGTGCAAACTCCCGTGACTCTGACCGCACCACCAGAAGACGGTTCAAAAGAGCTGGAAATGGACCTTCTGTTTGTAAAACTGTTCGTCGCTTCCATTGGTCCTCCAATCCACCTTGATTGCGCCCATTCTTTGTGAAAGGAGTGTCAAAGAGGAACCGATCAAAGACTTGTGAAGTCACCCTAGCAGACCTTGACAACTTTCTTTCTTTCCGAATATCCAAGTCTCTATCATCAAGGACTGGATCAACTGATGTAATTTGCAAATAACACACTCCGGCTTTCAAGTCTCGTGCGACTACTTGTCCAGAATCAGGAATAATGTGTAAGGTTTGACCACCTTCAATGACCATACTTTCATAAATGTTACCCATCACTTGCATGATGTCCCCAAGGCGGACATCTTGTGCCTCTCGATAGACATATTCTTTTCCATCAAGTTTGCCAAAGCGACTTCCATAGAATCCTACACGGTAATATGTTGCATCCTTGAATGGAATTGGGCTTGATTCTTGCTCTTGCAAAGACTCATATATACTACATAAGGATGTATGGCACTTGGACAGTTGTCCATAAGCTCGCCTCATTTTGTGGACTGGAATTATGAGCTCTAAAATGTCCACACAGAAGTGGAAAAGTTCTGCTTGGACAAAAAGTTTGTTTGCAAGTTGCAAGTATTTGACAGCAGATTCAACTGTGAGCTTTGATGCACCATAACCTTCAACTTCTGCTGCTGCTGCTTCTCCAACCACAGCACCTTTCAGCATTGGGCATATTTGGCATAAGGCTTCTACATGCTCTTTCCCCCAGACGTTGTCCTTTTGGCCAAGTATGGCCTGCAAGAACCCAATCACATTCAAACTTATTCTTGAGTTTGGGCCATGGGTACATAACTCTGGTTACAATGAAGATTCAAAGTTGGATTAACAAAAAGCAGTATAGCTCCTTACAGATAAGCATGCAGCAGTAAAGCAGTGATAGAATGTGCTGATTCACCTGCATAATAACACCAGCAACAGCAACAGCACATTGGGCAGCTTCTGCCCAGGATTGATTTTGTTGATGAGCATCACAAAGATATAGGAGCCACATGATGTGGAGATCAGGTACATGTGCATAAGCCCAGGCCAGCCCATGAAAACCCTCTGTCATTCCATACTTGTCTGTCATTGTTCCTGGCGACTGCCCCTTCAAAAACACACCATTAGCAAATAAGTGACACTAACAGAATATGCACAGTGCCAGGCCAACACCAAAAGCATCTGATCAAAAGACATTTATGATAACATCAACCTAAACCTAAGGATTATAGCCAGTATATTTTACTTGAGACAAGGCAAGAAACCTGCCAATTGTTCACATAGAGGTGTTCTAGCTTCCAAGACTCAGAAAAAAAAACTTAATGCCTGCAACCAAGAATCCATTAGTTGAACCAGAATTCCAAAACATTGTGCACAATCCACAAATCCCATAACATGTAACATTGTTTGGAAGATGCAATGTGTGGCTGCATTTAGCACAACCCATGTGGGATAGACATGTGACAGCATAATTGGGAATTGTTTTAATCTGGCAGTACAAAAGTTGGTAGTTCATACATGCAAGAACAAACTTAGTTTTGGGTCCCAAGTAAAGACAGGATACTGTGGCTTACAAGAAGTGCATGCTGAGTGGCAGCATCCAAAGCCTTGAGAAGAGTGGTAGCAAGGTCAGCCATTTCTGACCAGTGCCATAAATCTTCGGATGAACCCTCTGGCGTCACCTCCCGGGGACTCCCAGAAACACCACATTCCTCCAGGAGATGAGGACTTAGACTCTCAGCACCCATTTGCTGGAGTGATTTACGCAGCCTTTGAGCCTCTGCACTTTCCTCTAACTGCCCATCCATCCTTGTTTGAGTTACTTGAACATCTGACATCAATTCGGACAGGGTTATTGTGAGCATCACCCGTAGTCGTGCAATGTTCTGGAAATAGTAGAATGATGTCTGTGACAAGAAAACCAGTTGTTAGTTACTTATGACACCTGGTCAATTTTGCAACGGACACAGAAAACAAAGGAACATACATTTTTTCCCTGAAAGGAAAGTATGAGAATTCCATCCAGGCAGTGCTAGTCACGAACTAAACCCAGACCTTGCAACAAAGAGAGATGAAGAAACCTACTCTGACAAGCAGTTGGAGGCCAACAACAGCTCTTTCCCGTATGGAATCATTCCGGAAAACTGCAAGCCGTAGCAGATGAAATACAACCTGCTTTAGAAAGCGATCATTTTCCCGGCCCATCAGAGTGGCTCCATGAGTTTTAAATAGTTTGCTGAAAACAGGAATAAATGCCTTCCAGAATGGTAACGGTTGACTTCGGCTTAAGAACCCTGTGAATATCGTGGTAATGCAATCCAGTTTGACATAATCAGTCATAACTTTGCCTGCAGCCACTGCCTCCAAGAATTTCTCCATTACTTCCATTATCTGAAGAGTCACTGAGGCACTCAAATTTTCCTCCCATAATTCCTGTGACATTAGTGCAAAACCAAGTAAATTTGTGTTAATTGCTAAGAAAAAGCTATCCAAGATTGCCACTTTATTTGTGTCCTGTGACTTCTCCAATTGCTTTGCATGCTTACACACAGTGCTCATAAATATACCATTAAAAACATGAATGTTGAACATTACTATAAGATGAGTATGGAAAAGCCAGGATGCACCAGTTTGTGGCGGAGCAAAGGGTGGAGGGTGGTGCGAAGAGGAGTATTGCTTTTCCCTGCTGCTGCTGCCTGGGCCTGAACTACAGTGTCCCTCATTGAGTATCCATTTGTAGGTGATACAAACTGTGGGCTCACCCTCCTCCAAAATGAACTTGTTCCCTCTGGAGTTGCGTGTGGTCCTGACCACTGTGCATCCACCCTCCCAATATGTTTCATTACTGCCAAGCATACAAGGAAATGACTCCAGTAGACCCCAGAAAGTTATCCCACAGTCTCAAGCAACAAAGGCTGCCCCAGACAAGCTCTGAAACTGATTTAGTAAGTTGTTCAGGAGTGTTAAAACATACCCGGCCATCATGGCAAGAAGCCTCCATAAGAGAGATATTGACAGATGGCGATAATTTTTCAGAATATCGGATGGGCCCAGTGCTTTGTTCTGCCAAGGTCATTGCTCCCATCAATCCATCCACACCTGCCTTTTTATACTGCAAGTATACAGTATCAAGCACACAGTGCACAAGAGGTTTCAGGAAATCCTGATGATCCCTAGGAACATAGAATACAGCCAAGGCACCTCACCCAGAGAACTCTCTCAATTTTGGGACACAACCCTGGTACCCAAAATGGAGTATTACCTCAAAGAGGTCCTGGCATTCTTCGAGAAGCTTGAAGAAGAGCTTGGTTTGAGCTGCACTTCGTTGCCAGGCTTTGATGAGAGTTACATCATCCAAGTGATGCAAATACTGAAGCACACACACCAGCACTTCCCGCTTCTCCATTGGCTTCATATTGTAGAATACTGGCATCTCTTCCAATATCTGTCATCCCAAATTGTAGTTTCTTATTCCACTGACTCTTTGTGTACTTTACAGGTCAATCCAGCTTCAAAGCTATTAACTACAACATCACAGATAAAGTCCAGAGTATAATTTTTCAGAAGGGATGTTCAACCCCCAAGGCAACAAGGTGTTGTTCCTGAAAAATCCAACTGGGTTGACTACATTAAAGGAGGGAGAATGAGAATAAGACCACATCTGTGGACAATATCTTGTCACCTTTAGGGCTATGCTTCCTTACTCAGAAGTGAATAGGTTCCAACAACAGCATACAGAGCAATGTGGGTGCCATCTTCTCCACAGGATTCAGAAGCCAATGTGTATCATACTTTCGATGATTGGTTGACCAAGTCATCTTAATGTTGTGGGTTTGACAGTATAGAAACTTAGATATTCAGATTGGAGACCACAATGACCTGCAAAGGTATAATGAGCCCTAATGAAAAGGCCAAGGCTTAATGCTGCAAGTATAACTGAGAGCTGAAATACCTTTACTTCAATAAAAAAATGGTGAATGGAATGTCAGATTTGAGCCTGAACAAATATTTACTGAAAGGCACTTCAGATCGGGTATGTAGCCATCATAGGAAAGATGGTTTGAACAAAAGTTCCCATGTGTGAACTGTTTGCTCACAATTGGGATGCTTACCATGCCAACGAGAGGAAAATAGAGCTGGGCAATATAGAGTTTGTCATCAAGGCTTTGGTAACGCAAGTCATACTCATGCTTGCACATTAGAGCTGCTAACATCCGGGCCGCCTTCATTGTAGCCACACCCAATCACCCACTTCATTATTAGGAACATTTAAAAGAATAACTGATAGTCTTAAGCACAAACAAGTTTCAGTTTGGCAAGTGGTATGATGCCATGAAAGGTTAGTCAATACCTTGGATTTCATGCCAGGATCTTCATGATCAAAGGTGATAAAAAGCTCATGCACAAATACAGATGCTAAATAGTTCCTGCAAATTCCCCTCAATTAGCACATCTAGGGTGCAATGGCATCATGCATTTTCACTGAGAATATCATAATATTTTAGGAGACATGAAAAGTGTAAATCACCTAGATTGTCATATCAGATTTGAGTTCTGAAGACAGGCTTTGTTTGCCAAAAGATAATAAAGTTCAGGTACTGAGAGAAAAGTGATAAGAAACTAACCTCTCAGAGGGATCTCGACCTGGCAACTCGAGAAAGAGATCATGATCAGACACAATTCGTACAAAATTAAGTTTGCAATCATGGAGCATTCCTTGACACACACTGCCAAACTTGTCAAGATACAATGCCACCTGCCAAAACTGCAAATGCTTACTAAGGATCCCCTGCACCTACCTATGGTTAATTTTCCTTCTATCTCACTAAATTGAGAGCACATCAAAGCAGACAAAGTTATGACCACTACTACATAGAGAATTGAAAGCACTCATGGAACCATTATGGATGATGTCCAAGAGTATGCAGAGAGCATGATGGCCAAGAGTACAACTATGATGCTGTATTTGGACTGCAGTGCATGCACATGTTAGGGCATTAAAACTCCACTTAACATTCCAAGTTCTGAGAAACATGAATTGTCACAACATTTTGATTTGCTTACCAGCTGAAAAACTTGTCGAGGTTCAACAACAGAGAGCAAATCGTAGCAGAAAAACGCAATACTGGCATTCAGCTGTTTCGCAAGTGGGAGGTTCTTTTTGCACCTCTCATGCACCTCAGTCAGCAAACAATCATAAAGCTGTCCAATGCTCTTAAAAACTTCATCATGTAGCTGCAATGGTGGAAGATCCTCTCCTAGACATATGCCAAGGGTCCATAACATAGACCATCCACAATGGTCAAAAACATCAGTAACAAAAAACACTCATGTAATACAACTAGGTTCTTTTTGCGGCATTCACCATAAGAAATGAATGTTGAACCTTGAGCAGCAACACTGAAACCCAACTATGACCCTACTCCCACACCTCACACATCACAATGTCTTTGCAATGCTTACAGTGGTTGCTACCCATCACAACTCTTTCTGACCAACCACCCAGAAATTCAACACTTACCAAGTGGAAGATTATCAATGCAGGTGCGAGACTGCTGAAGGGCCATGGATTTCACTATCAGTTCTAGAAACACCCATGCCATAGATAGTGCATCATCATATACAGGACCCACTCTGTAGCCTTTTGCCTGCACAACCCATATCAAGGTCCAGGAATCTGAATTTCAAAACAGTCAGAGAAAAAAAGTATTCTAACATGTTAGAAAGGCTTGTGGGAAAACCAAACAGTAACAGAGGGAGTTGTCAAATCGGGCACCTTGCTACGTGCAAGGCTACGCCAAACATTGCAAAGGCCTGGGTACACAGGATCACGGCGCCATCCAAAATCATCAAATGCATAGTCCACATAATGCACCAAGAACTTGTTTCGATCCCCTCCATCAGTAGACTCTTGTTGTACCCTGCACAATTTTCAAATTTTTTTGGTTGTCTACCCACTCAATTCAAATTGCTCGCTAGCACCAGTTTCTGTAAAAGCCTCTCATCATGTGCATGCCTCTGACATAAGCCTTAAGCAGCAGTATATTTAGTAGAGCACATAAACAGGTTTCATTTATAGTGGATCTGACAGAACACCAATGCCACTGGGAGGAGATCATAAAACTGGAAAAGGACCTTTCACAGACCATAAGATGAAGAGGAAAACTGTGCAGCACAGAGATGAATCACCTTACAAAAAAATTAAGGACACTCTTGGGACAATGTACTCTGAAAACATAGAAAAAGACAACAGAAAAGGGTTTAAAATAACTTGACATCCTTAGCATGAGCTCATTACCTTGTGATTACATTCACCATTGCACGAAAAGCTGCAACCTGAAGATGTCACTATCCAAGGAAATTAGAGCATGATCTGCCAGAAACTGGACAATAATGTGCCAGCAATGTTTTGCAGGTTTCACATCTTCAGAACTGACAACTGTCACATCTGAATCCCAGCAATTAGTAGTAGGCAAGATTCAACTGTATTACTAGTCTCAATTGATTTTGATCATGAATCATTTGTTGCCCTACCTGAAGTGTCTCACCCCCATCACCTATCATGCGAAGTAGCATATTGAGAATAGGCTGCAGAAACTGTGGGATAGCAGAAGACTCCACATTTTTCAACCCATTGATTGCCTTTGAACACAACATGAGAAAATTAGAATCTAGCATAGAACGTCTTTCTTCCAGAAAATCCATCCCCATATCCAGCAAATTGAGTGCCTATCTGCCTAGCTAATTAAGATTCAGCACCCCAAAATCATCAAACCACTATAGAGACTGTTACTTCAGTGATGAACATAGTTCTACATTCATACCTCAAGGAGTTCAGGCCCCCATGTGGTAGAACCCTTCAACATGTAGCAGTCATACTCCACAAAAAATTCCCGTATTTTGTCATTGACAGAGTAAAGGGATGAACATAAACGTGACCGCAGTCTAAACACCACTTTTCCTTCATCTAAAAACTCCATTTTTTGCTGCACCCAAAACTCTATGGTATTTAGAAACCAGTATGGCAATTCAAGGTTGAATATTTCTTGTTTTCTCATCTGAGGTTTTCTTGTGCAAGCAATCTTGGAGGAAAGAAAAATTGTCTACATCAGAAAAAATTCCCTAAAAATCACAATTTTGTGTGCAGATGAAAGAAAGCAATTGCCTTCGTACCTTGACATTTCCATCAAGATAATTAGGAAGTAGTTCCTTCACAACAGGCAGTGTCCCATCTAACCGCTGCACCCTGCAGCCCAAAGAAAAGCATTAGCGTAAACACAGTATTTCATGAGAGTAATCCCCTTCTAGGTGTCATGCTGTAGAATAACAGAGACATTGAACTTAGTGTTCAAAAATATTTGCGTGGAACAGTGACAAAAGGCAATTTTTGGCACATGGATTCCTGCCATCTGCATCATTTTCTCCAGAATATGCAGGCCAGCATTGAATTTCAAAGCCTCTTCAGCAACAAAGAGCAAAACCAGTAAGGAGACTTCAGTGGCCATAAGCCTGTGTACAGAGGGAGACAATAAGAGGAAGTACGTACTGCACTGCAAGCATTAAGGGAAGCACAGAAAAACCTACGACCACCTGTCACCCAAGCAGATGAAAGAGAAGTCAGATAATGACTCTGAAGCAACTGCAGGATCATCCTTGGCTAGACATCTGAATGGTGCAAAGGGCAAACCAATTGCTTGAGAATCAGACTGGCATAGGATCATACGCAATATTGAAGACAAGGTTCCAATACTTACTGGCTTTGGTGCCTCCAGTTTCATCTGAAGGTCAACATGAAAGAAGGTGAAAAGGAGGTGATGACTGGGTGTCAAAACTGCAGGGAGTCGCACTTTGAATTCATCATGGAAGTGAGGATTCTTTGTACTGATATCCACTTGGGAATGTCCATACTTCTGCATACTACTATCTGAATCCCGAGGGAAGAGAGCCTGGTACAGTGCAATGTTAATCAGACCCAATGACCTACCTGTGAACATCTTGCAAATACCTTTGCTTTGAAAGCTAAAGTAAGAAGCTAAGAATCACTTGAGCTATAAGAAATTCTTGCAAACCAAGGATGTTGTCAAAAACACTGTACATCTCCCAAGAGTTTATGTAAAACAAAATGAAACAAAGAATGACTACCTCAAGTGGCGGTTTCCGGATGTCTGAATCATCCTTCCGGAGTTCAACACGGATAAAGAGGTTACGCTTTTTGCTCAGATTCACTGACTGAGGATATATGTACAAACAATGCAATATTTGTGCCAATGGCTCACCCTTTGACAATGTCCGAAACTCAACTGCCTTAAACTGCATCATGCCCACAGAAAGAAACACATCAAGTTAGAAGGTGCTTGTCCACACCAACTGTTCAAATCCCTACATTGGGCAGCCTCTGCAACATCTTGTTCCAAAACCACATCCATTGCCAAGTTCACATATTGTTTCATAACCATAACAACCAATCAAAACACAGGACTCTGCTGGTGACACACTGTAGATGACATTCTTGAATTTTAAGGGGCTTAGAACTCAGCGTCTGATGGGTCTCAAGGTTAAGGCATGAACCACCTACATCAGGCCTTCCAAACTCAGAGCTGCTTCCTCCACTGGCAGAATATCCAAACCGATGTTTTTCTCCAGCACTCCATATGGAACGTCCACTAAATCCACACTTTGTATACCCTGCTGAGCCATTTCGTAAGTGTCTAGACATGGAAGTCTCACGGCCCTCACCATCAATAGATCCATTGAAGCTGCCACACTCAGAGAGAACATCAGTCTCCAAATCACCTCCAGAGAGTCTCTCCACCTCCAACCGCAGCGTTGCCTTCACAGGTTTGTGTGTCAAACGTTTTGGATCCTTCAGAAGACACATTTTCAACATTGGAACAAGGTGTCAAATCACAGGGTTCAGGATTTGGGGTGTCTGATCAGTATGATGGACTACTCCTATATCATGAATTCAGTCAGTTGAAACTT
Organism: Sphagnum tenellum; assembly: GCA_963921925.1. Taxonomy (NCBI): domain Eukaryota; kingdom Viridiplantae; phylum Streptophyta; class Sphagnopsida; order Sphagnales; family Sphagnaceae; genus Sphagnum; species Sphagnum tenellum. The sequence continues at coordinate 11,006,026 of OY998153.1, read as the reverse complement.
GACAAGAGCCTGGTCGAAGATACCAACACAATCACCAACACTTGAGAAAATGGACATGAAAAATTCACAAATGTGCCCACCAGGAGTGTTTCCTCCGTGTAGTTTTCCTTCACACGGTTGAAGTATGGGACATCAACAAGAACAGGCTCATGTTGCCTTGGCTCATGGTGTTTGGAATCACCAGCAACCAGTCTTACATCACTATCAAGGGATCCTTCAATCAGACCAGATCCCAAGAGTATCAGCTGAGGCAATGGGCTACTTGGTGATGTAAAACCACCAACCCCACCTGTTACAGTAGCATCAAAGAGCGGAACTGTTGCCCATGCAAATGGCTCTCGAAATGGCATTATGCGTGCCCATACTTGTAGTTTCTGCTTCTCCCTTTCCAGCAAGTGGACCTACACCCATCCAACACATGACACTTGATATGCACCCACTTGGCAGGAGCCCACAAAACAATGGAGTAGTCACGGGATAATCAAAATCCACTACCATAATCAGTAAGAGTGCAGTCATAACTTATGAGTGACATCACTCACAAAGTGTCAGACCATCATCTTCATCATGAATAGCAGTGATGAGTTGCCATGACTCCCTGCCAACTTCATCAGTTCCCAATGCATGGGTGTAGATAAGAATACAATAAACCAGATGAGAATATGCAGAGTAGGAAATGCTAGGAAGCTTGATATGAGTAGGAGCATAAATGGTTGAAGAGGAGCAGCTTACAGGTTCTTTTCGGGTATAGACAGAGGGTGTGATACCAGCTTCCTCAGTTACATGCTTTTCTAGTTGGATCAACAAACAAATTGCAGTTGAAGCTGCCTCCAATGAAAACACCGATCTCCTTTGAATCCCGCTTGCCTCCTGCAATCCACATGTTGACTTCCTTACATATCTCCCATCAGAGATACTCCCAGAGTAGAAACTGGTTTAGGAGATACTAACTGTGTTCCACAAATATGCTCTCTTAGAGGCTCTTAAGAAAACCAGATCCATCATGTCAATCAACAAGGATTCACTTGCACTATTACTCTAGCACTGTTTATTACTTTAATGCAGAGAACAGAAAGTCACCCAGTAGTCTCAGCCATGAAAGAAGAGCTGCTGACTCATAGGTATCCATGTGTCCTTAAGGGTATCGGGGGTTATTACTCCAATTGACAACTCTTGTGGAAGAAGTTATTGTTTTGTGTTTACCATTTACTACAGGCAAGGGGAGCAGTGATCTTACATCTTGAAAGTCAGAAGGTAAAAAACGGAAGTGGAAATCCTCTGAGAGCTTTTCCCGTGTGTCCTTGTTGTACAAACACATTGTGCCATACACAGGCTCTTTTGGACCAAAACATATAAACCCCAGTCAATACATTTGGCTACAAAGTGAAAAAAACTAAGTGGAATAAACTAAGAAGGCAAAGAACTAGGCTATCAACTGCAAGCCTACTGCAGCAACCATGATCTGAAAATCATAGAAAATTAGACAAGCCCCAGAGAATACAAAGCAGATCTGTTCATTATTTGCCTTCCCTTGGTTGTGAATCCTTGGCCATTTATGTGACAGACAAATAACTGAACAGATAACACACAAAGCTAATCAGATCCAAGCCAAGGCAAGAACTGAATGAAGGATTCTGTTCAATTCTTGTTGTGGAAACATACCAACAAGTCCAGCTTGAAGATTCAAAGACACCAGCTTTACGGATATCTTCAGCCCACCGCTGCTGCCACAAACAGTAGAAACCAGTTAGGAAAGCCAAAACCTCCACTCATGGTATCTTGGCTCATCATAAGGTCACACATAAGCCCCATTAGCCCCATTGATATCCTGCATTGACATACAGAGGACCCACATTGCCACTTCCACCATGGGCTGCAATGTGGACCTAATGTAGGTCCCTGTACAGTAACGGGTACCATTGGAGTGCCATCCTGTTACTTTGACAACTTCATCTCCCAATCCTATGAATTGAAAAACTGATATATTGCAATATCCACAGAAGCCAATTTAGACCTATGGAATGAGCAAGACTTGAGCAGCTACTGTATGACAAGAACTACACTTTACAATACATGAACATATATTCCGACCTAGGGGATAGTGAGGCTGGTAGCTCTGAAGTCCGTTGTCCAAATATAAAAGCTCTCTCAGTGACCCAATGGAAAACAGGGTCATATGCAGGTAATGGCGGCCCACCTAAATGCTGCAACCAAAGATACACCCAGCATTTAGAACCAACACCAGTGACAGAACTACCAAACTGTTTGCTTGACTGGTAGTTAATTTGAAAAACCTGTGAGAGGTGTTGAAATCAAAGTTTGTCATCTTTGAACCTTTTGTGCAGGAACACTATTGATGGTCGATGACTGCCTTCCAGATGTGCTTGGCTCCTCATCATCCATATCCTCACTTGTCGCATGCCTGGTTGACAGGCGCAATTCTGCATGCAAGATAGAGACTCAATTGTCAAGACAGCTATGGGAAATCAGATTACTCCAGTCTAATGCTCCAGTCCAGGGTCTAGGCACTACACCCAATTTTTTGCAGGTCCTGGGGTCAGGGATTAGGATTTGCACCTGTTTCCAAATCGGTATCAGGTCCTTCAAAGATTTGTTGCTCAAATACAGGGGGTGGAATGGACTCATAGTGCCCATATTTTCTGTCATCCTTTAACCAGTCTGCCTTGTAGCTTTGGACAAGCTCTTTCAAATGCGGCCATTGGTCCAAATTCCCATAAAGCTGCATCCATACATCCCCAACTAAGAATAGCACAAACTTGGACATGTGGAGTTTGTGTCAATTCACATCTGTTGGTAAGAAGACTATCCAAAGGTTCAGGGGCACAATTCACAGAGCTCTTGAAGTCAACAATGCTCAATGGAAGAAAATTAAGATTTAGGTAATTCCATGTGCACATGAAAGCTCAAGTACATTGTAGTAGAAGGGAAACCTGAGGTACAAGATGTGACTTACTCAACATACAAGTGGAATTCTAAGAATAGAAAGTGAGTCAGGAATAGTAGTACCAAGGGATCAAGGTCCAAGGCATGTCCAGAGAAAGGATGTTGAATTCGCCTAAACCGTCTCACACTCATGTGATTGTCACCCATTCTCTGCACCAAAATTAACAAACAGACATCTCTTCTGATTTCCCTCCTTGTTGTCCTCAAAGCATTTAGATAGAATGCAGTCTGTTTCAGTAGCTCAAAGTCTTAGGTGGGCCATTCAACCATTAAACCCATTTGGATGGTTAAGGAAGAGAAGCTAGGACAACTGTAGAATATCCAAACACGGATGACAATATCAAAGCTTTGTGTATATGCTCTGTTGCTCTTCTCTTCAAACCTTAATTGTTCCACAATTTTCTTTCGTTTGCATTAGTTCTATCACTTCTTTGTGCTTGAAGAGGACAACTTAGGACAATATTGTTCTCTTTACTTCTTTTCCTGCAAAGCCCTAGTGGGACAAAAATTTACCTTTTACAATGTCTTGCACACTGTTCTCACAAATATTGCACCACATATTGCACAGAATGAAACCCAGCTCCCTTTTGTTGATCGTCTACACAAACCCATTGAGCTCCTTGTGCAAAGGAAAGTTACTTATGATCCAGAAAATGGAGAAATACCCAAGCTATCAGTGAAAAGCTTTCATTGAAGTCCAAATGTGCTGTTCCACTTCATATGTCTTGGCCCAAGAACTGAGGTGCTCTCAGTCATAGCTGAATGACTACCAATAGATAGCTATTGTCCCATGACCTAAGTTTCCACCTCTCCATCCCTTCTTCTACATCCTGCACCTGCACACAGCCACTCACATCAATTTCTGCACACTGTTTGTCCTCCCTATTGATAAGTGCACCATTCCACTATGAAAGAACCCCACACCCCATATTTCCTGTCCCACAGAGTGCATGGAAGGACTATGGCCTTCCCTCAACCAAACAAAAAAACTGCCCCAGGACATTGTGTTCTTCCAACAAACAAAGATTACACAAAGGCACTGAGAACACAATACGAGGTACTATCTATCAGGATGTCTCTCAATGGCATGATCACATCACCACTACCCTACTTTCAAAAGAATCAAGCTCGCAAATCATGCCAAACAAGGGAAATCTCACCTTTCAAAATGCTGTTTGCTTCCACCACTGCCGTCTAGTTGATCATCGACAGGAAACTAGGAAGAATCTCAGCTTCTGCAGCAATGTCTCTCTCACTGGCTCCTCAACAGCTTCTGTCGAAACTCGAAACCTGCTAACTTGGGCAACCAAGACTCACCTGCAAAGTACATTGTGTCTATGCTTGACAGTCAAATGCAGAATGATACCCAGTGTGCAATGCATGCATACGCGCACACACACACTCACTCACTACTAAAAACTTCTTGACACTCTCGCCTCGCTAGTAAACTCTTCTTTAAACCCTGTTTGTCTATTTGTCGCAAAAATTCCACAGAGCTCCTCCCACATTCACCCCACTTTGTGTACGAGATTTTTTCCAAGGACCTCAATGGCATCCTCAACACTCACATTGCTGCAAAAAAAACCCACAAACCCAAACCCCGACACGCAAACACAACCCCGCCCCCTTCTCTCTCTCTCTCTCTCTCTCTCTCTCTCTGCCTGCTCTTGGTCTTGTTGGGTATTCCTGAAGCAAAAACTTTTTCCCAGTCTCCTTCTCTTCGGGTTTGTCAACAGAAGAACAAAACCCCTCAAATCAACCGATCCCTGGACACGACGATGTTCTCAGGCGAACCCAAACCCTTACGTGTGGGTGTTTGTGTGGGGGCGTGCGCAATCTCTGTCTCTGTCTGTGCAGTGTCCGTCCCGTAAATCAGTCGTGCCCACCTCACAACTCCCGATCGTCAGTACCACCACACACTGTGTTATTTGTTTTGAAGCCACAAATGTTTGATTGAATGAGGCAAAAAAAAAGTTAGAACTCTGAGGGCATCAATCCCAAGGAAACAAAACAAAACAAAACCAAAAAAGAAACCTGAAAATGAATTAATTTAATTTTTAAAATTTTAAATACTAGAGAAGAAACATAATAATGATTTATTATTATTGTTCATGTGATTGATTGCTACAAGGTTAATGTCGATGACGATGAGTGGAGAGAGAGATGGAGAGAGATGATGAAGAAGAAGAAGAAGAAGAAGAAGAAGGGAGAGAGAAAGGCAAACGTGAGCTTGGCGATCTTTCCCGAAATAAGATCTTTACTTTTCGTAGGCTCCTATTTCCCCGCACTTCTTTCTTTTCTTTTCTTTATTGAGTCTTCTAATCACACCCACTTGTGCACTTACACTTAAGGTGCATTCACACTTCACAACTACTGCTAAGGGACAAATCTAGGTGGCATCTTAGGTGGCACCCAATGTTAAATGGGTGATTGTTTAATATTAAATGAATGTTTAGCTTAACATAAAATCTTCATGCTAACTAAGTTGAAGTCCTAAATGACTAGCTTGGTGTTAGGGGACTTACTTACTAAAGTCCTTAACACCAAGTGTGCATGTACCTTTATTGTGCTTTATTACACGAGTCCACTAAAGGTGCATTCACACTTGGTGTTAGGGACTCTAAGGTTGAGTCCCCTAACACCATGCTAGCCAATTAGGACTTAAACCTAATTACAATGAAAATTTTATGTTAACCTAACATTCAGCTATGGCCCATTTAACATTGGGTGCCACCTAGGATGCCACCTAGATTTTTATTACACTGACTTAGTAGCAAGTGTGAATGCACCGTTAAATTCCAACTTATTTTCCTTTTTCTTAAATGAGTCTTATTAGGCCCACTTTACATTAGGAGTTGGGGCCGATAAAACTTGGGGGCCAATTTTGAGCATTTTTGGCTTGTTGTTTGGCCTCAAATTACTAATAAATGCTCGAATAGTGGCCCCAGGGGTTGTTGCAAATTGGCTTCCCAAATTCAGTGGTATCTTTTGCTTCAGCCTTGGGGCCAATAGGAGGCCAAAAAAATTCAGCATTTATCAATAACTTGGGGGGCAGATTGAAAAGATTTTTTCTATTTCAGCCTTGGGGCTGATTTCAACTGTTGCACCAATAGGAATGCTTGATTTGGGTTGAGCATAGGCCCTAACTCCTAGTGTAAAGTGGGCCTTTTATAAACTCTAAAATCACTACCACTTCTGGAATCTGCACTATGGACCATTATGGATTATTATTAGGGGAAATCTGGTCCATTACAGCAGCAGGTCCACTGGCAGTAGTAGTAAATTGGCTTGTACATTGTAATTTGGATGGAGTACATCCTTCAAATAGCTTCATAATGGGGTTTGGATTTTGGACATTTTATTAGACTAAACTCCATTAGTCCCTTACATGAAAAAAAATTCCTATGAAGTACATTGAAGTTTATGCTAGTTTAACTTAATAGATTGACTTTGGAACAATTACATGTGTAAAAAGATTCATGCTCATTAAAAGCTTTGCATTAACATAATTATTTCTCTTGATTTGGTTGGATATGATGATTGGCCTATTTAATTTTATTTAAACATTAAATAGTTTCTCATCTTTTATTGTCCAATTTTCATGTTTATGAGTAGGGTTGAGGAACAATTAATAAGACATCTTAAATGTACTAAATGTACTTCTAGAAGCCTTGATAAGGGATAGGGTGGAGGAGCTCTTATTACATCAATCTCCTAAAAGGCCTAATCTCCAAAATCCCTAGTAAAACAACAAAATGATTGCTTCTCATTGGGTGGCCGTAATGATTGGCTCACATGGTAGCATTTAAATTATCTTTCCTCTCCTATTAATTAAGTTTGCATGTTTATGAGTCAGGCTACGACACAATTGACATTTTTATGTTGGATGTGATAAGCTATATTAAAGGCCCAAATAGGGGGTGGGTGGACCTTCTCTACAATCACATTATTTTGCACTTATGGATTAGTCCATTAGAATATTGAATCTCGCCCTGGGTGAACTAGCACCCACACTCGAACCATGCTTGGATGAACAACATTTTTGGATGAAACTATAGAGAAAAAATGATATGTAAAGTAGGGTAGCTAGCATAGCTTAGGTAGGTAGCATTTTTCGGTTGCTCACCATCCTAGCCTAAGGAAATAGCTAGGTTCATAGCTTCCTAATTTCTTACACCATTCTTCCCACTCACCATTGCTCAAACCATTTTTCACACCACCATTGCTCAAGCAAGCTTCCCAGTTGCCGTTGTTGAAGCTCACTTGCTTGCTAAAGGCATTGAAGCCCACACACTCAAGCCACTACAATCTACTTTTCAAATCTTGAATGAAAACCCAAAAGAATTCATGGAATTTTTGTTTTCGTGCGTGATTCACCTTTGATGCATGTCATCATTTGTTGATACCCCCATGGTCTATTGACCTTCACCATCATTTGCCAACACTACTTCAAGTTGTTATCACTTGCACAAGTTATTATCACCATGTTCAAATGCATTGGTTGTGCTATCTTGCAAATTTTATCATCCATTTTTTCTTTCTTTTTTTAAGTAAAATTGGGTGTGGGTAGAGATTTATAACTATTGTTTCATTATTTGGGAATTTCATTGAACAATTATTATTTTAATTGTTATTGGTTGAAATGTTTCTAGTTTGAACTTGGCATTTTAAGGTAGAACCATGGTGGTTATCATCATGTTTGTTATTTTATTTGCTTATAATTACTTGAAAAAATAAATAAATTAGGGCTTCATGTTGCTTTGCATTACCATTTATATAAATTTTACTAGAGTTTGTTCTCGTGTTTTTTTTCTTTTTTCTTTTTTCTTTTCAATTTTGTGGTTTTGTAAGTTAAACAAAAATTTCATTTTAAAGCAATCTCTTTTGAATTAAAAAAAAATCCAAAATATACAATTTTTTTCTATTACCATAGTGCAAAAATTCATTCAAAAAAAAATGTTGATATTTATTTTCTATTATTAACCATTAATACATAAAAAGTTGATTAATATTCTTTCAAAATTAAGTTATTGACATTTTTTAACAAGACTTGCCATTAAACACATCAATCACAAGAAAAAGAACTTCATGCCCATACCTATAGAAAAGTTTTTAAAAATTGAATCCAAGTTTAAATTAGTAGGAATTTGCATTCAAATCTTTGTTTGTGTGAGAGAATTGCTACTAAACACAAATAAAAGATCTAGATTTGAAAATGAGAAAATATAAATATTCCCAGAACTCAAGAGTTAATTCTTTATGATTACCAATTCCAATTTATACACATAAAGAAACCTATGGTTAGCTTAACAAAAGGCCATATATTAGGTGACATTTTGCACTTAATTTGACATGGTGCGCATTTCAAAATAATTTGCAAGTTCATAATTCAAAAAAATTGTGATATTTAAAAAGAACAATTAAAATATTAACATTTATCATTAATCCAATGTGAAAATTCACAAAATAGATCCACCTCTATAAGTGTAGCAAAAGAATGCCCATAAATAATAGGTCATAACACATGTGAATTTTTTTTTTCCAAATGTGAAAACCTATTGGATTTTTTTCATGCTTTCCTAATACAAAATGCTATAATAGTAGGTTATTTTCCATTCACATTTTTTTATTTCAATTCAATTGATCATTGGTAGTTGAATCTTTAGCATAGTCATATTTGACATGTGACCATATAATTCCTTGAATTGCTTCAATGTTCATTTTTTGTCCGTCATTGATTTTGTGTTTAGTTGAAAGTTTGTCAGGCCATGACTCATGGGAAATCAAAATTTGCATCAAACTACCACATACGCCCATTTACAAAATCGAATTCCCTTTCAATCCTTTGTTAAGGATTCCTTGCATGAGCATTATCTTGCCTTTTGTTGCAAATAGTCATATATTATTTTCACAATGAATTGATAGTCCTTCAAATGGTGTTTAAACTAAAGTTAACACAAACAAACATTGAATAATTACAAAACAAAGTCCAAGATTCTAACAATAAATTATTCAAAACAAAAAAATTAACACACAAAATAACCCACTAATTGTAATGCATTAAAAAAATAATGTATTCACATCATTTTGACATGGTCCAGGGTCATTATGCTTTTAATTTATTGTTCAAAAAAATTGAATTGAAGTTAACAAACACAACTGATTCATATCCTTGGAAGTATTTAAATATCATTCAAAATGCAAAAATGGAATAACTTTCATAATAAGGTCATACAAAGTTTCCCCCCAAAAAAAATCATGCATGAAGAAAACCACATAATATCAAGAAGATTGATGTTTCAACTAATGTTGGGGTAGATATCATTTTTTTTAATATTCACCAATTTCAACTTCTTAAATGTTCTTAAAGATTGGGTTGAATCTTAAATGATTTTTTTTTAAATTATAATATTTGTCAAATATATCAATTTTAAAAAAAACCAAAATTTGGATCTCACACTTTAAGATATCCTAGAAAATAATGTCAATTGGATATTCAAGGCAATTTATATAACTTAGATAACAACATTCAAGAATTTCATTACAAAGTTATAAATTACAAATTACATGTTCACAAGTTCATTTCACTCAAATTCACCTCCATACTATTTTTTTTTTTTTTTAAAGAAAATCAACTTCAATCAATTTTATCAAATTAAAAGGTGAAAAACAACCCACCCTATGATCATTTGGCTAGTTATTGCTTATGAATACTTATTAACTTATTTAAATTATTTTTCTACAACTTACATCCCTTCAAATTTGTCAATATCTTAGTTAAGAATAACAACATGAAAGCAAGTAGAAATGTGTGTGAAAACAAAACAAAAATGATGTGAAAGAAAAAAATAATATTATATAAGCAAGAAAGAATAACACAAAGCATAGTAGTGACATACTCTCAATTCGATTCAAACATATGCGTATTTTACGTATTTTTGGGCTTTTAAAAAAATACTTAAAAATACTTTATACAAAGGCCAATTTTCAAGCCTTTGTATTTTTATAATGATTTTTTTTAAATACTTGAAAATACTTCTTTTTGAGCACCTTTGAGAAATACTCGTATTTCGTATGTCACTACTATGACACAAAGATAATAAGCAATAACATTAAGGCAAACAATATTAACACAAAGGCATGAAACATCATGAAAGGAAGACAAAACAAAATGACAACAAAAAATACAAAAGATAAATGTGAGCACATGCCTTTTTATATAACAACATTGTTCATAAGGTTTGAGGCATCCATGTTTGAATGATGCTTCCCTCAAACCTTTAAACCTTGTAAAAAAACTTAATTTTTAATTATTTAAAAAAGTTTATTCATTGATTTGATATTTGGATTTGTGCAAGGAATTGATATCTTGCCCAAATATCATTTATGTGATATCCAAATTGAATTTTGATATTATAAAATTGAAATTCAAAGTTATGAGATTTGATAATCAAAATATCATTTTGGATGTCACAATTTATGATATTGACATATATTTAAAATGATATCTATTTTGATATCCAAGTTTGATATTTGAATTTTTTTGATACTCACTTAACATTAGTTTCAACTTACATCACTAAACACCTCATTATTTTTTGTTTTTTTCATGTTCAAATTGTGAAAGAATTGAATTTTACAAGCATGAACATGGTGCTTGTTGTGCTTCATTCAACTCTAACAACTCTATCTTGTGTAGTTGTCCAACCACATTCATAAGTTTATAAAAATGCATGCTTGGTATAGTTGGGTAGATCATTGGGGTGAATGAAAGGAGTGCTTTTGGGTTAACTAATTTTTGTTTTCATTATTCCACATTGGCTTTCAATTAGATTGAGGTGGTGTTTGTCACATTCCTTGATATTGTAGTTTCAAACTTTCAAGCTGTCATTATTTGAAAATTCTTGAGTTTGTTTTTTGACACTACTTGTTTCAAGTTACAAGTTCTTTGATGAAGCCAACGAATTTTTTGGGGGAGATTTTTTCAAGTTTTTAAGGTTTTCAATTTTGGTCTTCTTACAAACACCTTGGGTTTGATGATAATTATAATGACAATGAATCATGATAATTTTTTGTTGAGGTTTTTTTTTGCTAAACCATTTTGTTAACGAAATTATATACCATGAGAATGAACTGTAGATGTCCTCATCCTTATTTAACTTTGTTGGGTAGATCACAAAGGTGAAAGAAAAGAACATTGTTTTAAGGCCCATCTTTATTTTCATTATTCCACATGAGCTTTTAGTTGGAATGAGATGGTCTTTTTCACATTCCTTGATATTGTAACCTTAAAATTTCAAACTTTTATTATTTAAAATATTTCAAACTCATTCCTTGATAGTAGTAGGTGAGTTTCAATTGTAAGTAAATTTATGAAGCCAATGGTTTCCTTAGGGAGACATAAAACATCGTCACATTTTTTCCTTTATATATTTTTGTCCCATCATTAAGCTATAGAAATCATGTTTCTTGATCTCGTAATGATGTCACATGAATAATAACTTACACAATCTATAAGGTATTTTTAGCTTGTTTAGCTTGTCAAAATAATTTTCACTAAGTGAAAATTACCCACTAGTTTGTCCTTTTCCATTGTCCCTGTCATTGCAATGTTATCCCCTTGTGGTTTCATTGTTATAACAATGTTTTATGTAAGAGAAAGGTCTATCAATAGACCCTTTTAGCTTTTTGACCCCCTTTTGACCTACTAGCTTCAAGGGGATCTTAAATCCAAAAAGGTTTTGTTGATAGACCTTTCTTACTTATATAAAATAATGGGTGTCTATCCATAGATTTTTGATTTGGTAATTCGTGATTGGCTGAAGCCCCCCCCCCTTGGGTCCTTTGAGAACCCCAGCTAAAACAAACAGCGGTGAGCTCAAATGGAATGTTCTTACAAACCATCATTTATAATTTTTTTAACTTTGGGGGTGAGCGGGATGTCTTTTTTGGGTCAACTATGCCTTTTATTAAGCAAGATTACAAGTTGCATTCATTCATTAACCCCATTTTTAAAAAAAAAACTTTGATTAGGTAGATTTTTTCTAGGATACCCCCCAAATTGTTTTTGGGGGAGGGGAGGGGTTTATTTTTGCATTTAATAATAATATCATACATTGTAATACCTTAGCAGGTTGAACCAATGTTTGTCAAGTAATTAATTAGTTAAAAAAAAAAGAACATACCTTGGTAGCAAGCTTCAAAAAATGTTTGTCAAATAAATAAATAAATAATTTGAAAAATCATTTCAACCAAATAGGATTTTCTTGAATGTTCAATATTTTCTTTCATAATTTTTTGGTATTCGGGGGAAAAAAAAAAATAAAAAAAAAATTCAACATTTTTGCAAAAAAAAAAATTAGTGTGGAAAATTGCCAAGGTAGTAGTAGGTTATATAATATTAATAGCCAATATACCCATCATCGATCTCTCTTGCAAATGATGTCCCCATCCACCCCCAAAAGAAAAAAAAGGTTTTGGGTTTTGGCCTTTGGTGTATGTGAAAAAAATAAAACACACACACAGACACACACAATATACACACACAAGTTGTGAAAAAAAAAAAGTTTTTTTACACAACATTCATTTGATAGGTAGAAGTGGACAAAATGGACTTTGATACATAACACTTTAGTCATTTGTTCATTTGAGCAAACCACTTGGACTAATCATTATGATTGGCCAACCAAAAACACGGAGCAACAATAAAATCATATTAATAATTACACTATTTTTTCACTAGTGCACAACTTTACTACCTTAACAAATTGTGCCAAAACCATTTTGCTAGGGCAACATAAAGTTTCAAGCTTGAGCAACAAATTGGCCACTATACAAGGTATCCACAAGTTTACACATATGGGTAGGTGTCATTGTTGTGTTAGGTTGTAATACATAAATATTTGGTGTTTGTCCGCAAATTTTTGATTCGGTAATTTGTGATTGGCTAGAGCCCCCCCCCCCGGTCCTTTGAGACCCCCAACCAAAGCGAGTGGTGGTGAAACCACAAATGGAAAAAAATGAAATGGTGTTCCTATTTTAACTAGTGGGTGCCCGTGACCTTTGGACACTATGAAGTAGCGTGCGTCCTGGATCATGTGAAGCCCACTGGGTGAAATCCAGGTCCCAAAATTGAGATCCCACATCCTGAAATTCAGCACCACCACCACCTCCGCCAGGCTTTTGCTTCACGATTTGGTTCCTCAGCAATGCCAACGAGAGAAAACTAGAGACAAAACTTTTTGTTTGAAAACACGAGAGAGTCGCAACAGAAAAAAAAGATCTTGATCAGCTCTAATTAAGATCTCTCTTATCTTCTCTCCTTTGTCCTCCTCCTCCTCTTCTTTCGCCTGCAGCAGTGCAGCGCTCCTTTTCCAGGCCACACTCTTCTCTTCTCTCCTTTGTCCTCCTCCTCTTCTTTCGCCTGTAGCAGCGCAGCGCTCCTCCTCCAGGCCACGCTCTTCTCTTCTCTTCTTCTCTTCTCTCCTTTGTCCTCCTCCTCCTCTTCTCTCGCCTGTAGCAGCGCAGCGTTCCTCTTCCAGGCCACGCTCTTCTCTTCTCTTCTCTTTTCTCCTCTGTCCTCCTCCTCCTCTTCTTTTGCCTGCAGCAGCGCAGCGCTCCTCCTCCAGGCCACGCACCGCCCATGTTGGGAATGAGAGAACGGCCGCGCCCGTTCCACCCATGCAGGGGACTAAAGAGCTGGCCGGCCTTTCGTGATGGACCCGGCCCGGCACCCCCCACGGCGGGCCCGGTCGGTGGAAATCCGAAAGTTCGGGAGTGCTGGGCCGGGCCGGTCGGCGTTCTATGACGAACCCGAGCTCCGTCACAGACAAACAAGAGCATTAATATATAAGATTGATGACATAGAGCTCTCTCACTTAATGTGTTGAAGGTGGTGAGTTCGATCCCTTGTTGTAGGTGGTTTGGCTACACATTCACCCATTCAGTGGTGGTGAGTTTGCTTTCACCTAGTCACCCCTTGGTGATTCGGAGTCCACATGGACCCCGATTCACCTATTTGCTTAGCCACATTTTGTTAAGGGTTTTCTTTTTTGGTTTTGGATTGCAACCACATAGTGTTAGGGTTTTTTTTTTTTTGTGTTAATAATACCCATGTCAATCCTTTCTCTTGATCATTTTGCTTGCAAAATGGGTTTAATAATTAGTTTCTTATACATAAAATATCACTACATTTTTTTTTCCTTCGTATATTTTGATCCTTCATTTGGTTGAAGAAATCTTGTTTGTTGATGTTGCATGATGTCGAAGGATCAATAATTTACACAATTTGAAATATGCTTTCCAAATTGTTAGAGTAATTTTTATCAAGTGGAAATTACCGACTAACTTGTCCCTCCTCATTGCCCTTATCATTACATTATTTTTTTATAATGTCACTATCACAAGGTGCTTTACATATATTTTCTCCTATACTTTTTAAATTTGTAGGGTTTCAAAATTAGGTCATCTTACAAACACCGTGGGTTTGATGATGATTACAATCATGATGAATCATGAGGTCGTTTTACTAAATCATTTAGGCTAATGGAATTATACCATGAAAATGAGATGTGGGTGTCCTTATCCAAAAATCCAAATGGATTCCTCATCCATCAAGGCATCTATAAGAAGTTTGTAATGTCCACAACATTTTGTGTTATTTGCTGTTAGTTTACACGAAGAGAATGAGCCATGGGTGTTCTCATCCAAAAGGATTCCGCATCCATCAGGGCCTCTATAGGTAGTCTGTAATGTCGACAGCGTTGCTTGCTGTTGCTGAAAATTCTTGGGTGTCCTCATCCAAAAGGGATCCTCATCCATGAAGGCCTACATTAGAAGTTAGTAATGCAAATAGTGTTTCTTGCTGTTGCTGCTGCTTCTGCCGCTGCTTCAAGAAACGCAAGATTACAAGAGGGTGCAGCAGGTCGCGCAAGCAAGCTTCACCATACGCAACCGAAGACAGAGAGAGTTTGCCGATACTGCTTGTACCGGTATATTACCCCTTGCTTATGGCTCTTCTCTTCTTGATTTTTTTTTGCAAATCCGATTTCTGTTTTTTTGATCGTAAATTGCAACTCTGAACGTTTTGCAAAATTCCAGGTTTCGCAGTGGCAGTGAAATTCATGAGATTGAGTTGTCATGTTTTGTGTTTCGTTTTTTATATTTTCCATGTTTCAGTGACATGATACCAAATTGAATCCCCCCCTTTTTTTTGTCTCGTCGGAAAATATTTTAGGGTTTGCAGCTGCAGACCAAACGTTTGATCTTGGGGCTTTATATTAGCAAAAGAAAGCAGCGAGTCTTGTTCATACGACGAAGAGTAACTTCTTTTCTTTTTTCCAACGTTTCAGCGTGTGAATTCTCGGAATATCGGAGCTCTGAAGGTACGTGAAAAAGCTAGGGTTTGCAGATTCCATGTTGATTAAAAGAATTTCGTGTTTTGAATGCAATCAGAGCTTCCAAGGATGGGTTTCCGAGGTTCTGCAGTTTGGAATGTTATAAAGACCAGCTCGTCAGTATTTTGTTATATCTCTTTTCTTGTTTGATTTTCTCCAATGTAATTCCTGTCACTTGGTTCTAAATTGGAAGGTTTGAAGTTAAATCTAACCTAGTTTTTGCACCTGCAGATAAACCGATGATTCTTCTTGATGCCATCTTCCTAGTCTATGTCTGTAAACCCATGAAAGCAATTGAAATTTGAGCGATTCAAGTGTGAACTGGAGCTTTGAAGGTCTGAAGAAAACCTGGGAATTGCAGTTGCAGGGAGACCAAGAAGTTTTCTTGATATGACCATCATCCTGGTCAGTATTTCTCTTTCTCAAATCCTCCATGGAATTTACAGTGTGGTTTAAGTGTGTGTTTGAGCTCTGTAGCCCTAAATATATTTTAGGGTTTTCAGTCTGCATAGTAACTAGGAGGTTTTCAGAATATCCTGGGACTTGAGAAAGAACATGCTGTGTGATTTAAGTAAATTGGAGCTCTGAATGTGTGAAGAAACTGTAAGGTTTGATACTGCTTATAAGGCTAGAAGGTTGGTTCACATAAGCATTATTTGGGCACTGTTTTATTCAAACAGTTTGGGATTGGTGAGATAAGGAGAGTCATTTGCAATTACTCTTCATTTTGACTGTATTATGGTGAAGTGGATCCAGAAGTGAGAGAAGAGTACATGGCACCATCACGAGGTGAGGAGATGGCAGAAGGATTGCAGGCATCATCATCATCATCACCATGGATTTCTGAAGTTGAGGCAGATTGGAAGCAACAAGTGGCAGTGGCAGGGAAGCTATGGTGGGCAGGGTTCAGGGATGCCTGTTGCCTGCATAGAGCCCTGGCTTCCTGTAAGCGGTCAGTCCTGCCTGTTCCCTTTTTCTCTGTTGTTGTGCAAGCAACATTTCATCCTCATCTGATTGGTATATCTTTCTCCTCATGTAACACTGAAGATGTGATGTTCTAATGGACATTCGGATGAGAAATGTGAAGTATGACCTTTGGCATGTGCTTACAGTGAGCTTGGTCAATCCAATTTCCTATACCAAATTTTTGGATTGACTATTATCATTGAATTGGGGACATAGAATATGGAAATGTGTCAGCGTGAATCCAGTGTGTTTCTTGGATTCTGTTGAAGGTTGACTGGGGTGCTGACAGCTGTGAAGGTTTCTGAGTAACAGCAAGCTTTTATCATGATCCTTTCTTGTTGCATCTGTGCTAGGGGGACGCAAGCCCTTCAACAGAAGGCATATGTCTTGATTACATCAAGTTTTCCCATGCATTATGGACAACATCTTCTTTTGTAAAAAATTGTGTATAAAGTAGTCACCAGAACTCCCTCTCTCACCTCCACATTGTGAGATACATGTCTGAATGGTCAATATGTTAGTCTGCCTTCTTTTGCAGCCAAAAATAGAGATCATAGACATCTTTTTTCCTGTGTGGAGGGAACAGATCACGCAGGGTTTATGTGAAAACAGGGCAGTGTTTTCTTCTCAACGGATGCATTTTCCTTGGCAGGTGCAAAAGCATTACTCTCCAGGTTTCCGGTCATTGTCTTTGCTTTTATACTATTCAAGATTGTGCTTGTTCAATGAAAGGATTTATACACCTTGGAACTTTTAGTCTGAGTGTCTCAGATGTTCTGGTACATAATTTGTCAAAGCAATAAGTTGCACTGCCTAAGGAGTAATCAAAGTAAGGCTGTTCTGATAGTTCTACAAGGTTTTATACTATCACGTTCAGAAAATAATTTTGTGAGGAGTCCTGAAGTTGCTTTGCTCCCACATTAGTTTGTTGAACTTTGCTGTAAAAGGGTGGTAGGTTGGTCTCAATGGGCTACTTGTGCTTGTCAGTCCTAGTAGGAGTGAGAGGATTGTTCTATGAAGCCCTCTTGGAGTGTTGTTGAATGCAGCGGCTTTAGCTGGATTTGGATAGTGAAAAATTGATTTGTTTATGGGGGTGACAGTATACTGGTGTTACAGCAGTTGGTGGTGCCGACACTGAGGTGGCTCCTTAATGCTCAGTCTCAAGCTCCCTCAGGAAGTGATGGGGTAGATGCAAAGGGAAGTGGGGAACCTGTTTCCAGTATGCTTCAGACCTTCGTTGTGGGTTTGTGCTATGTAAGAGCACTCATCTCATCCAAGTCTTCCTCTGCCAATTCTTTAATGTTTTCTTCATTAGCTCCTGAGATTCTGCAAGTGTTTTTCTAGTCAGTTTGCAGTACGTTCTAAAATTTGGAAGTGAGGTCATGGGCTTGGAGACATTTGGAACCCTTGATATGTATACCAAGACTCTTAGTCTTGAAAGCGAACTTCAGATCTAGGACTAAACCCAATACAAGTATGGTATGGTAACAGTTGTGAGGACTAAGCAAATCCCCACTGGTGAATCTGGATTTTCTTCACATCAAATTGTGATTGCAAGGGATCACTAGTTCCACTTGTGCATACTTGGCAGCTGTTCAAGCCTTGGCTTTCAAGATTCCCAATGCTGGGTCTGTAGGTTCTTTCTTTCTGATAGATTCTATTTGGATGAGGGCAGGTGTTCTGGCTATACCCTCTTTACATCATAAGTGCCATCATCAACTGCATATGGTATGGGGCTATTCTAAACTGCATTTCCTTTCTGGGTACTTCTATTGGTTAGCATGATGTGGATTATTAGTGCAAATTGATCTCCCACTGGTTGGGCGCCCACCCAAAACTCTTTCTCTTAGCACTAGTGTGGAGCCACCAATTCAATGAAATTAGAGAAAGCAGAAAGATATCACTGGTTGACTTGGCTAGTCATTGGGGTGGTTCTTGTGTCTTCTTCCCAGGTATAATGAGATTGCACGCCATGCATTTGAAATCCTGGATGAAGGGGGTAAGCCTGTGAGTGCTCAAGGTTCAGGCAAAGTGAAGGCCCCTGGAACCCTGCGCAGTAAGAGCAGTACTCCCATTGAAAGGTGGGTGATGGTATGCTTGTGCTCTAATTAGGGCCATCACTGTACAATCTCTTGGACATTACCTCCCATCACTAAAACCACAATCTATCAACTGTGTAAATACTTGTGCCTGTTTCTGATTGTTTATTTGGCCTTTTGGTGGAGTTTCAATGTCTCAGGTTTCTGTTCTAAGACCATTGGGTCAGATAGTGCTCCTTTTGTCATCCTTCAATATAAGTTTCTTGAATCTGCTCCTGTCTGTGTAATGTGGTATACGTTTGTTTATCATTCAGAACTAAGACCCTGAACTGGAAGGTGATCAGTTGACTGAATGGTTTTGGTGTCCAGTATTGTGCTGGGTATTGGAGAACAGATTTACTCTATCCTTATGGTGAGCGTCTTTTTTGTGGAGGTGTGTTCCTTTTGCTTCTATGTATGGATCATTGGCTAGTCTCTTAGCATCATGAACCTCACACATGCATCTGCTCTATCTGAGTCGAGACTTGTTCTTCACAAAACCCTTGAATTTTGGCCAGTTGATCATCTGGATGGAAATACCTATATAGGTTAAGATATACATGGTGTGTGCAGACATACCTCCTCAAAATTACAGTTCTGGGATGCTGTTAATAATGACTCATGGCCAATTCAATGGAACAGTACCTGCTTATAGTTGTGAATATGGACAGTTCTGGAGAGAAAATGAGTTGCATGTCAGTATACTTTTTGACAGGGCAAAGCTCTGGTGATGCTAGGATGGACATAATTATAGTATTTTAATTGAGAAAGTTCAGAATATTGGAAGACATGAATGGACCATTTGGCAGACAGGAAGCTAACATGTAGCATGGGTGTAGCACAATTCCATTTCTGTTTCTCTTCTGAATGTGTTGTGTCCTGGTTGTTTTGATGCATTTACTTGTGGCCAGGTGTTTGCAGCAAGCTTCATACCTTATGTGGGCCCATTATTAAACTTTGTACTGCTTTCCTGGCTCTATGCTTACTACTGCTTTGAGTAAGTCTTTCTTAAAATCCTTATTTAGTGCAATTTTGCTGGTTCCTTTATTGTCATTTTTGTAATTATGCTTAACTCTTGGCACATGTTTAAAGTTCATTTTTGCTAGTTTGGCACTGTTATGTTGTGGGTTGAACATTTTGAAGTATTCTGGGTATTTTGATAGTAGACATTTGGATGAATAAGGAAGGTAGGCAACTCCGTGATTTTCATGACTTCTACTATGAGAGATCTGTTAATGCCATGTTGCCTTATGTTGACTTTCTGCTACTAATGTCACTATCACTTAATATGTCCTTTTAGACACAGCTTCAGTTAGTCCTTACCTTCCAGTGTTGTGTCAGTTTGTCAGGTTACAAATCCTGTTGCAACTTTATTAGTTTACTAAATCTGTACAGGTGTTTGTGCAATAATTTGCAAGAACCACAACCTATCAGTCTGATCTTCAGTAAATTTACTCCAACCTTCTCAAGGTTCTTAACGTTTGAAGTTTTTCATAGGTCTGGGGTTCAAAGGGTGAAAGATGCGTTATAAGAAGGCTGGAGCAGTTTCTCATGGAAGCATTTCTTGTGCTTGTTATTTCAGGTCCTGAACTCTAGAGTTGACGGTCTTAAACCTTGAATAGAGAACATTTTATGAGCCATCAACTCTGAACACTTATTGCTTGGGTTTTGTGGCAGCTACAAATGGGGATTTGCTAGGTGGAGCTTAGAAAAGCGCCTAAATTTCTTTGAGACAAATTGGGCCTTTTTTGCAGGCTTTGGTGAGCACATATAGTCTCTGTATAATGTACAAGGCAACTGCCTTGAGGAAGGGTACTTGCATATGCTGGATGTGTGTGGGAGTCTTAGTAAGTCTGGACTGGTCACTGTGCCCAAGAGTTGGTGATGTAATGGGTGGTTGGTGGGTGGCAGGTAGCCCATGTGTAATTGCCACCTTCTTCTTTTCTCCTTTAGTAAGTGCTGGTGTAATGGCCATCCTTTTCCCATTGGTGAGTCTTTCAACAAGTGATTGCTTCATTTTTTGGGATATTGATAGCAGTGCATGAAGATGAGCCTTGTCTGAGTCCAGCAGTCTCTCCACAGTTGGCTCACAGCTATTGCCACTCAGGGCTCATTTGCTTGGGACCATTGTCTATTCTGTTCTGTTCTCTAAATCCTGCAAGTAATTAGCCAGTAGTTTGTTTGGTGACCCTGAAAGCCATGGAAATGTGACTTCTAGAACAGGGAATGTAACAAGTGCTTTCAATCCAGGATTTCCTATGCTGCTGCAATCTGATTTGCTTTGACTTCATAGTGGACATAAGTTGTGTGATCTGTATGATGAAGTGTTTTGAAATGCAATTGTCAAAATGTGCAGTTTGTGTTGGTAGCAACAGCATCCAATCCGGAGGAAGTGGTGAGCAGGTGTATGGGAGGCAACAACAGGGATTCAGGACTGTGCCGCCTTCCCATCTTTTACTTTGCAAACAAAGTCACGTAAGTGTTCGTTTCATATTGAATTGGTCAAGAAAGTCTTACTAACAGGCAATTCACCTCATAACATGATGCACAATCTAAGTTGCTATCAGCAGGGTGGTTACAGTTGACTATAGCCATGGCATCATGTGTATATTCATGGTGCTTTGATTCCAACTTCTCTTCAATGGTCAAATGGAGTTTGTTGTGGGACTCTACAACTTATCCCTAACACACTGGTCTGATGCATCTTGCTGGTTTTCATTCAAAACATCTTAGATCGACCCAACTTGTCTGTCATAATCTTTAGCTAGTATTGATGAACAGATTGATTTCTGGTCAGCTAAGATGGTCAAATGTGTTCAGGCTACCGTTACTCAAGCTTTTGCAACCCCAGTCACGATCAACCAGTCGAAAAAAAACTCAATGATACCACGCCTGTTCATCATGACAACTGTCAGGCAGCAACCATGAGGGCTGTGATTTGAAATGAAATTTGCATCTCTCAATTGCACACAGGATGGTCAAGAAGGGTGCCCAAACCCTGCAGTCAAGTTCGAAGGTCACTGGACAGTCAATTGCTTCTAGTACCTGAGGACTCCTTTCCTATAAGGATATCTGTGACATGGGAGACCTGTATTTCTTCCACATAACTCCTATCTAGTTCTCCTTCTCCATACTTTGTATCCACTCAAAATTTACATAAATTTTTCCTATTTCTTCACATGTTGCCAGGTGTTACTCTGGTTTGGTCATCCTTTAGGTGCCAATGTTTGACAAAGATGGTGATTTATCCTGTTGGAATTTAGGCAGGATTGTTAAACATTGTTAGATAAGCTGTTGTTGCCTGCAGTTATGTTCTTACTGTAGCATTGCCTGTGCTTTAATGAGTCTGACTTGCCATCATGCAACCTAAAGGTTGAGTGCAAATTCAGGAAGTGACCAGCAGGTTTGGTCAATATCCCCTGGTTTTATTTCTTGTTGGTTGGAATGCGGTTTTCACATGTCAGAATTAGATAAAGTATAGCAAGTGGATCTCGGATCACCGTGAACCATTAGAAATGGTGCCAAGTTACCAGAAGGATGCATACAGGGATCTTATGTATACATCCCTATGTTCCCACACATTGAATTTCATGGGTCAAATTTGTTGGTGCATTTTACAACAAAGTTTGGGTAACTTGGACATGCTCCATACTTGGAAATAGTTTTCTACACCTTGGTAGCATTCTCCTACTTTCAGTAGACAATGTGCACAGTGATCATCCACAAGATATGAAAAGTTAGGCAAACTTTTTGGATTCATCATCAACATATCATTGATTAAATGAATACATACTAGAGTAGAGGGTTGCCATTAATTTCTGATTTTCGCAAAATATGTAGCAACCAAAAAGGTTTTAAAAATTTATTGGCCATTTGCATTAGCAACTACTTGGTTTGTTACTGGTTTTATTCTGAAAGGGCGAGGCTTTGGTTTAGAGTACTAGTTGAACCCACAACCAATTAAACTATTTAATATGAATCATGATAAGTATTCAAGCTTTAGTAAAGCTTAGGCCAAGAATGGTAATGAACAAAGTTAGGAATAGGAATTCTACTCAAGCAATGAGGTGGGAGTAGAATGCATTCAAGAATGTGAATCCAAGATATTTTCAGGAATAGCATCACAATTTGTCCCATATCATTTGCTCAAAAGTTTGCTCTTATAGTATAATAGATGAGTAAAAGAGAAGTACAAGCATAGTCTCATATTGGTAGAAAATGTTTATATTTGGGAAGTATTTAACAAATCATGATTTTTTATGAAGGGTCAATCAAAGTGACCCATTGTATTTTAGAAAAATAGCTTTGGGATGCACTCACATTGGGATGTATACATAACTAATTAATATGGATTCCAAGAGGTATGATCATTAGTTTATATAATGTATACACTTACACACCCAAAACATTTAAATGACACCATGTAAGTGTATTTGACAAATATATATATATATATATATATATATATATATATATATATATATATATTACTCCTATGGGAGTAAGTGTAAAAATTTTGGGTGTGCAAATGAGTTTAGATGATTTACACTTACATGGTATCTATAAGTTGTATATATGGTGATTGACATTTACATGCACAATACTAGTTTTCACCTCAAAATATGATGAAGACGCGCTCCCAAGTCACAGGGTGAAACCAACTTGAGGGTCTCACAAAGTCAAGTTGCGAAAAGTTGAGACTTGGAGGCACACTCCCGGCTTCCAGCTCTAGAAAGGGGTAGAGGGTCGAGTTGGGAGCCCATGGATTAGACTAGGAAGACATATTAGTTGATCAAACTTGAATCTGCATCAAAACAAACCACAAAGTGGTTAGTGCACGTTTTCGAAACACCTTTGGGTGTTGGGACAAGCCACGAGCACTTCGGACCACAAGACACACCACGGCCCGGACTCGGGGGAAGCCACCACCTTCCCCCATGGAGTAATCTCTGCGACGCCCAGCCGAGACTACATCCAAATGGCTCTTTTTCCCGGGACTCCCTAGTTGGAGTCCCGAAATTGTCCCGAAATTGTCCCGGTTGGAGTCCTGAGACTTTGGGAGCTCATAACTCCCGACTGCAAAGTTTGATCGCAACGAGGTCTAAACCAAACTTGTAGCCCTCGTCCAGATCTTTTCAACGACGTATTGCACTCTCAATTCGGAGGTTGGGAAGAGGTCGATTCCTGACTTTTAGTGGTCGGGAGTCAAACTGCCAGTTTGACTCCCGGCCCTTCTTTTGCCCATAACTTAGGCGACATATGTCCAAATGGCCAATGCGAGGCCATTTTCGATATCTACGCTTCAAGAACTTTTCAATGACATTAAAAACACCCCAATGCAAGGTGTTTTGGGTCCTGCTGTTGAGCTCTAAACATTCGGAAGTCCCGGAGGACTCCCAATCTTCACTTTTTCCAAGTGTTGGGCTTCACCCCCACACTTGGCCAAAGTAGGGTTGCGACAGATGAATTTGGTGGATTTTTTCAAAAAGAAATCTTTTGGGGCCCCTCTTATTTTGGTCCCAAAAGGAATTCACCCCAAAAGAAATCGCAAGTTTTGAAATTTGGAAAAACCAAACTTGGAACTAAATGTAACATTTGGCAATTTCCATGTCATGCATAACATAATGTAATTTATTTAGCATAAATTACTTTCCTTAATTATTTTCACTTGAGCACTCTAGATTCGTTTCTATGGAAATGATGTCTAGCTTCAAGAGTTTTATTATATGATAAAACAACAATTTTGTTGGAAAGGTTTTGTTTATCAGCAATAATTGATTAGTTGGCACATTAGTTGAATCATAAGATTAAGGTGCCTAAAAGTTAGTGGGAAATTTGCCATTTCTTTAGGGGTTGGAGGTTATGTTTAGTGTTGGGTGGTTATCACCAATGTTGTGCAACTTTTGATTATAGAAGGAATGTTTGGTCTAGGTTATGAAGCTTTTAAAGTTTTTGATGGACCCTTTGGGTTCTCCTAAAATCAATTTTTTGGCTTTCTAGAACCTTGAATTTTGATGTTTTTTAATAAAATTGGAATCTAATCTGGTTTAAAATCAAGTCTAGTTCCATCTCCATTGCACATAACTAACTGTTTTTTTTTTTTTTGGGTTTAATCTTAATTTGTTCAATTAATCCCATAGTCTAAGATAGATATTGTGTAACAACTAAGTGAAAATAATTTTTTGCATAAAAAGTAGGGTCAAGATTGTTTGATTTTTAAAAAGGTCGATCTTATGTACCTTGAAACCTTAAACTTGCTAAACAAGGGACAACACCCCTAGTTTGGGTTTTAATTCATTTTAAAAAAATGGTTGGTTACCTAGTCTCTTTATAATGATGGTTCCAATAAATGTGAAACTTCAAGTCTTTAGAGCTCCTAGAACTTGGCCTATAACTTGAACCTAAACCTAAATGAATTCAAGAACCTCCCAATGATAGTTATCACAACCCTGGTCCCCTTTTAATTGTTTTCCTCTTTGAGGGGTTTTGGATTTAAAGATCAAATTTCATTGTCTTGATAATTGGGTTGAACGCCAATGGACCTTCTCTTGCTAATGAAAACCGCCCTAACTAAAAACTAATTGTTCTTTTAATGTATGATAATATGAAAATTCAAGTGGATATTCAAATTTTAGTTTTTTTTTCAAGAATCAAAGTAGTAATTAAAAGCTTGTTTAAAAAATGGAGCTGATGGTTTTTACAAATGCGAAAGCTACCCAACATTTGTTATGTCCAATCAAGTTTGAAGGTGCTAATTCATGTAACAAGGCATCACAAACATGCTGGCCCTGCCAATAGATAAGATGTTATACATCTAACTACTATGTCCACACTCTGAACAAGAAAATCCATTCCAATCTAAATAGTCTAAACACTTTCACCAAAGAAATTGGTTCATCTAATGTGAAATTGGTTCTAATAAGGTAAAACTTCCAAAAGTTGGATCCAATGCGATAGTCCATGTTCCTCTGCGGGCAGGGCCCAACAGAGGGATCAAATGACAAAAAGAAGCAAGATGTGGTAGCAAATGATGTAAGCGTTTAGGATTTTAACTAGTAAAATAATGGAATGGTAGAACAAGGGAATCCTATTGTAATTTGTGTTCCAAGTAAGTGTGTCCTTTGTTGAGTTTCTTGATGGTAGAAATTCTATTGGAATTGCCAAATGGTACATATTGTGCATGGTAAATACAATTATAAGAACTTTGTCATCATCTTGAAAAAATAAAATGTTCCAAATTTATATTAAATGTTAAATGTTATTTAATGTTAAGTGTTCAAATATGTGTGTATGCATGTGTGACTTAGGGTTAAATAGAGGAATTATGTTAGTACCCATTAACAATTATATGTACACAAGATTCATTTTTACAAAATCCTTTTGTGATACTTGATTTGTAATCAAAATTGACTTCACATAGGAGGAAACAATTTTGCTATTGTTGACTTTAGCTTGGACATCAAAGACACCTCACCTCCGAAAAAAAATCTTGCAAAACCACATAATTCTCCATCTTATCCCCACAATTGCCATCAATTTTTCCTTATTGAAGAAGTGACACATGATATGTGACATTCTCATTGTTGTAGGTAGAACTTGATTCATCACCATATCCACTTTTCATGGCATTGTTACATCATGGTGATTATATGTGGGCTTCAATTGTAATTTCTACCTTTTTCAATCAAATTTTGCCTTCTCCAACTAAACAACATGCTTTACAAGTTGTACTTGAGCAATTTCCATTTGTCAACATGAATTATTCTATTTTGTGAACTTCATTATTTATAAGTTGTAATTGGAATGGAGATCGCACTTTAAGACCTTCTCAATTCTTTTGAAAAAAACTATGTTTACAAGTAGATGCACGTAGTTTGTATCATTGTTTGAACTTTGAATTGCATTTCAATTTGAAATCACCATTTTTTGGGTGTTGATTTCCATAAAGGGCTTGCCATTCAAAAGAGCAAAAAGATTTATTTGTCTACCAACTTAAACATACTTTGGATACATCTCTTCCTTCACAAGTTGTAGAATTGTGTTTATGTAGGTGGGCCTTACCCATTTGTCTCTTTCAATTCTTAAATTATTGTAGTACTAGCATCACAAATTCTTCATTTGCCTTTGGTTGACATGGGGATGTTATGTAGGATTAGTAGTACCCAAATTGTTAATGCCTTTTTATTGGTTTGTGTTAAAATGTTGTCAAGAAAGAACATATTCTTTAATCATTCACATTTGGTGGGAGATTGGCATCAATCACAACTTTTATTGAATTGGTCCATTAACTTTTGGGAAAAGAATTGAATGTTCTAAGTAGCCAAAGTATATCTAGTTTTTTCTTCAAATTTCTTGTAGAGCTAGTTTTGGAGACCATAGAACATTTTCACATCTTTCTTATGATGTGAATTTTGGCACATTGTTTTATATGCGCCTTATATGCATGGTCAAAATTTCCACTGCTAGTATTGTCTTGTCATCCTTTTCATGATGTTGATAGATGTTTTTGAAATTTCTATAAAATATGATTTGAAATAAAATTGATTATAAGAATAAAAGTCACAACTTTGTTATTGCATAAATGTTTGGTGGGCAATGTACATATTGACTTTTGATCTAACACCAAGGGGTTGAATGCAGTGTTTAATTTTGAATTTGACCATTGTTTTGAGGGTGAAAACATACTACGATGGCCAAAAAATGTGGTCCCAAATAGTATTTTTCAAAATTATGCAACTTTCAACTTTCACCAAGCCCATATTAAAAGAGGTTTTCATAGATTATATTCAAAATAAGGTAGTTCAATTGCCAAATAATGCAATTGTCAAAGGAAACTACATTATTTTATTAATATTAAATGATTGAAAAATATATTTGTGAGAAAATAAATGTTGTTATGATATATAGCAAAATGCAAATATACTTTTTAAATTATTCAAATAATTGCAAAACTTAATGAATTACTTAATCATATATTGAATATGAATTGATTGCATCATTTCAATTATAATTGAAAATTTTGCTTCATACGATTTCACATAAAATATCTAGACAAGTTTTTCATTCAAACGAGCATATTAAGTGTCATATTTTGTTGAAAATTTATTTTCATTTGAAAGATGATAAGAAATTTGTTGGAGGCCTTTATATCAAAATCTATTTTATATGTTTATCAAAATGCTAGATGAAATCAAAGAAAAATTGTCCCCAAAATGAAAATTTGACATAAACATAAAAAAATAAAATAAATTTTTTGTCAATAGAAATATAAAACCATTAAGGCCTCAATTGAACTTTTGATAAGTTGAATACAAAATTAACTTTAATATAATAAAAGTAGGTAACAAGTATATTTGAAATTGGTTTGTCAATATGGTGTTCAAAGTTACTTTTACATTCAACGTATTATGATTATAACATGCACAATTTGAAAATACATATGTATCTTCTAAGTTTCCATTAACTTGAAAATTTTAAAAATCATATATTTCATTTGCTTGCATGTATTTTTATAAAACTTGACATTTTCATGAATTTCAATGAATCTATTTAAATATACTTTAAACATGTGGTTCTTAAATATAGTTGGAACAAAGTAAAAGAACATTTTGATATTAATTTTTAAGTTAAATACTATTTTAAAGTTCAGTATATCAAGACCTATTTGATTGTCATTTTCCATTTATGTTGCATCAAGACTCAAAAACATTGTCATTTTTAGCATGTTTGTTATGGGCTTCCTCAAGTTTGAAATCAAAATTTGTTGTATCCATGACATCATTGCAATCTATTTTGTTTTGGTTTTGCCATGAACTTAACTTTCATTGAAGATTGTTGAATGAGTCATCAAAGCACAAATGTCAAGTATTAAACATTGTCATATTGCTTTACTCTATACATACAACGTCATGAAACACAACATTTTCAGATTTAGTCATAATATCAAACCTTGGCTCTATCAATAAACAATGTGATGCACATTGAAACATTATATAACTCAACATGAAATCATCTTAATATGGGGTTTTGAAAAGTGTGTAAGTTGATATCCATCCAATATGTTGAGTCTTGTAGTAGATTTTGCTTACGTATTTAAAGCTACACTTTCCACAACCAATTGTGTTTTCTATTTAAATCAACCAAACAATAATGTGTGGAATCTAATTTTGTTCCAATGTATTCAATTTTTATATTTTCAAGGTAGATCATTTTGTCGTGTATTAGGTGAAACAAAAGATTTCATAGCTACAATGCCAATCAACTTTGCATTAAATGGGAAGGTAATGGTTGAAACAACATTGTATGTCCATTAAGTTTTGTGAAACATTTTAAGCTTGTGCTATAAACTTAATTAATTGGGCTTAGTATGTGAACATTGTCAATGGTTCAAATTGATGGACACTAAAGGTTGTACTTGAAATCAATAGTAACATTTTGAAGTCTAGTATTTTCATAAATGGAAAAAATTCCTCATTTTTTAGTCATGACATTACACTATTATGTAAGGGTTTACATTATTTTTATACATGATTATGTCAATTTGAAAGCATTTCAAGCCCTTTATAAATGAAAAAATAATGATAGCAAGTTATAATGTATTATGAGTACTTTTGAGTATTCAATAGCCATTACATCTGATTCAAATTATTCCACATGTGTTTCCTTAGTATATTGAAAACATTGTTATGTAAACACATAATGTTTTTGCAATATATAGTACAATTTGACACGAAAATATCAAAAACCAAACAATTGTCATTTAATGTGCAAGTATGCATGTTTCATTCACCTTCTGTCCTTGTTTCAATTTCAAACCCATTTCTTGTAACACCTTGGCCTTCAACATCATTAGCTCAAGGTTAGGGTTGCAATAAACCCACTATCATATGGTCAATTATGTTATGAAAAATAACATAAAAAAATGGACATAAAATTAATGAGATCATCCACAAACAGTTTTTAAAATAATAAATTTAAACACATGTCCTAAATATATAACTTATTATAATGTCTTTACATTTGAAATTAAAGACTTGCGTGTAATTCATTTTTTTCAATAATTTGAAATGTGAAACTATGAGATTAAATTAATTTAAAAGATTACTATAGTTTTAAAAATTACATTCAAATTTATGGCCTAGTGAATTTTTTAAAAATGACATTTGATTCTTAGATATTTTGAGTAATCAAATATTAAAATAAATCAAATTTCATAAATATATGTGAAATTACATCATAATTTTTTAATCAAATAATTAAAAATGTCAAATTAATTTCATTATGAAGTTTTTAATTAAATAATTAATTAACCTTTGAAATTGAAGAAAGCAAATTTGAAATGTTGGACCTAGAAGTAGAAATCAAAAACATTAAATAGGAATGTTCATTAGTGTTATCTAATTTACTGCATAGACCTTTCAAAAATACTTTGAAAGAAATTGTTTATTTGTTTCAACGATATATGTAAGAGAAAAAACATTTAAATTATTTAATATTAAAGACACCTAAAATGGACATTTTACAACTATGTGTTAACATTATTTGTCACAAGTTGAACATGTGTGGTGGGTTGTTTAAGGTCTTGGTTTATAGTCAAATGGAGGTGAAGATTCAATTCCTTTTATTGACAACTTGTACTTTTGCCATACATAGTTACATTCTTGAATTAGATGGAGGTTATTATTTGGTTGCACAAGGGGCAATGCATAGGAGAAGAGGGGTATGCCAACACCCATGCATGCACCTTTTTTTTCATTGCCTTCATTGTGTGCACCCTAGATTGTCAACTTCAATTTGGACACTTTTGAAATACATGATTGAAAAATTGAATTGGCTTGAACAAAGTTACTTCAAACTTTGTTTCATGATTATAGGATTAAACGTTGTGTTTTCACTTTTTTTTTCTACCATGTCATTGTTTCTAAAACAAACCCATCTAGGGTTTAAAAACCATGAGGTAAAAGGCCCATTTACAATCCAACTTAATTTGTTATACCTCTAACATTAAAAATCACCACCAAAAGTGTGTTTCTCGATCAGGTTCCATTCACATTTGGTTTTTTTATTTTTATTTTCATGTTAAATATTTTTCAATAATGTATTATTTAGGGTTTACACTTTAACCTTATGCTTTAGGTTTTTCTAATCTTTTTTTGAATTATTGAAATGTTGTGGGGGTTTCCAAAGATAATTGAAGGGTGAAAAACCAACATTGGGGTTTAATGAGTTTAAAAATTGTATTGATTTTGTACATTAATACACTCAAACATGACAATTACGAAGTATTCATAATAGTGTTTTTGGATATTTTAATATATCTATTATTGCAGTACCTTTTTAGGTTCATTGGTAATTAAATCATTTTGGAATTGTTGATTTTTTTTAATAAACGTTTTTGAAATGTGAAAATTTAAAGAAATTATTAGGGAAAGAAAATTAAAAAATTGGTGAAACCCAAGAGCTTCTTGCTTCAAGCTAGTCCACTGTTACAAAACAAGTATCCAATAATTGACAACTTTTTTCTATTCTATATTTTGGTGGAACATTATGTCTCCCCATTTTTGTAAAAAGAAGAAATAGATTTTTAAAAAAATGTCTCATTCTTTTAGAGGTTCAAAGTCTAAAGCAGATGCCAAAAACATTTGTTATATATATTGCCAAAATTCCATAAATTATTTTTGATATTATTGAATTTAAAAATGTGCCAAAGTTGTACCACATTCCATTTATTTATTTAATTCCTCAAAAATCATCTTACCAAAATAAGAACATAGTTAGTACACATGGATTCTCACACAATTTTTCATACTACATTCTACAATTTTGAAATTTGTCAATACGTGGTGACTACCATTGAATACACATTAGCTATACTATTCTACATGTGAATTATTTGCAAAGATTATAGTTCTTGGGGATCTTGCTCCTTTCATTAATTGAAGGAGTACATACCCAATTAACCAAAGTAGATGTAACTAATTACTTCCAAGGTTGCTCCATTCCAAAACCTCCTAAGCATTTCACCTTTGTAGAATACAAACAAGTGAGCAAGTGTATCTACTTCCATGCCGGTAACGCAGTTTCAAGAGGACTTGGGCATTACCTCTCTCAATTGTACTACAATTGCTCAAAATTTAATGTATTACAACTACTTACACCAAACCAACATTTCTTCATCCTATTGCATATCAAATCTACATTATAGTGATTAAGGAAGGGATGCATGGGTTAGATGTGTGAAGATGGTCCAAAAGTTCCCTAATGAACAAAAGTACCTTAAGTGCGGCCACAGTGAACCAGCACCCACCAGTGCACCATCCATTGGATGCCTGTTATCACTCAGTTGTGGATGAACCTCAACCGAGCTCAAATTTGGTTTCACCTTGGTAACCAGTTCTGTAGGAAATAGGTCTCATACATAGGTAGGTAGGTAGGTAGGAAAATAGGTAACTTCTAGGTAAGTAGATGGTTTATACATATTGTAAGGGCTGTTTTTACTACCTACCTACTAACAACCTGCTTGGCATGGAAACTGAACTAACAGGTAAGAAACTGAACTAACCACCATGGTTAGTTAGGGAACTGAAAGCCAACAGAAACTGTTTCCTGACACCTTGCCATTCATCCTTCATGGTGCACTGGTGGGTGCTGGTTCACTGTGGCCACAAATGCTGGGATAAATGGAAAACTATTAGGCACTTTCCCTTGTCTTTAATTTAGGTCCATCTAAACCCTAAACCCTAAACCCTAAATTAAAGACAAGGGAATTTAATCAGGTACCCAACCTGCCTATCAAGTAGGATTTAGGGTTTAGGGTTGATAGGCAGGTAGGGGTACTTGATTGAACTACAACTTGTGAATTTAGGCCGGTGTCACAATGAGTTTTGAGAATTAGGTACTTTTTGCTTTCTTTCACAGAAAATTGAGAAGCTAGCTTTGTGCATGAAGGGAACAACTGATCATAAGAGCTGGATCATTCATGATTCAACAAGAACCAGTGTTGTTAGTAAGAAGGGAGAATGATGAGTAGCTAGTGAGTAATCTTTCTGGATTGGTAATATCATCACTCTTAATATCACACTCTTGAGTCTTAAGAGTCGACTCTAAAAGTACCTATCAAGGTGATGATGGCTGCTCCCCCAAACAACGAGTGAGAGAATTGAGATCCCATCAATGCAAACAATCATATAAATGGTCGACAAAGCCAATGCAATCCCATCATTGCATGGTACTACACACGAATCATCATGCGAAAGAATGAGTTTGCAACGTAAAAATGAGCGTTTGGTTTTGAGCAGGCGCTTATAAGCCGGGACACATCCACCCGTTTTCCTCAGCGAGGAGTGTCCTGCTAAGTACATAAGGACGTGGGTCCAGCCACCGACTTTCAGTTGGTCCCACACTACGACTGACTGCCTCCTTCGCTGAGGAAAATGCACATTGTGCTGCAGACTAGCTGCTGCTGGCTAAAGCTACAGCAACTTGTAGTTGCCATCGTTCGGTCGCTGACTAAAGAAAACCCATTTTGAAAATTGCCAGAGAAATTTTGCTGCCACTGCGATCTTAACTTCAGTGGCCGAGCCATCGACCGACCATTCTATGCGAGTTAGTTGGGTGGTCGGTCGGTCAAATAGCGGTGCAGAGCCATAACGTGCTCCTGAAACCTTCATCGTCATCCGCATTCCCTGGAGCAAAAGAAGGGTTTTGCCGTGCTTTTCTTCGCACCCCCATTTCCCCTTAACGAAACCTCTCTCTCTCTCTCCCCCCACCCACCATCCCCTTCTTCTTGCAGGCACTTGCTTTATGTTGTCAACGCCAAAAAGTTCTCTTATGATGCAAACTTTCCTAACGTCTCTGGAGGACCCCTTCTGTGTAGGGTAAAGCCCTAGGGTGGGGGCATTCTCAAAATAAGGGGCCTAGGATGAGGTGATAGCTGAGTTTGGCCCCGCATTTTGGGTACGCCCCCACGTCCATGGGCTTTTACCTAGCGGAAAGCACAAGGCAAATTTATCATGAACCAAACCTATGTAGATCACAAGGTGTATGAATGGGAGGGTTCTTATGCCTACTCCTCAATAATGGGACAAGTCTTACACCTATATGTAAGTAAGCATAATTTCCCTCTTAATGATGAAAGATGTTTGGTTGGACCCTCCCCCCTCCTATTGTTGGTTTGTTGTGAGAATTTGCAATAAACATTCATCAACAATAGGTATTAATGAGTTGGCATGTTTTCATCCATTTTATAATCCACCATACAAGAGTAATTAAGAATTTGGTTATCTTTAAAGTGGTGATTGCTCCCCTAGTGTTTTGTAATCACATGTCTTTTGAATGACTTTATTTGTAGTTATAGTAGAAACATTGAGTTTGGAATTAACTGCAAGGTTTCCAATAGTTTATATCATGGACATTATGAGGATTTGTTATCCATAGTATTGGCTTCAAGGTGATGTGAAGGAGAATTTAAATTATCATTTGGAGTTGATCAAGTCATATAATTGCACTAAGTGACATTTGGAACCTATCAAACTTTCGGACTCAAGTACATTCTTGGAAGTTGCTAGGATTTGTCCATCCATTTGTCCAGATGTGGTTTAGAGATGTAGTCTAACATATTCAAGATTACCATGAAGTCCAATGTTGTTGTTGCAATGGAGGCTCCATTTCATGTCAATTCTTTGACATAACTTTCGTGGACATTGGAAGTTTCTTGCATCTTAAGGCATTCATTCCTAAAAAAATTCAAACCGGTAAAAATTGCAACAATCCAAGTGCTATGGTTAGTGGAAGATGAACATACATTTTCCACCCTTTCTTTCATGAAATTGAAGTTGAAGAACTACCTCAATGAACATCTACACATTGTTGTTGGGATGTATTCCTAGACTTTCTACACTAAGAACACTTTCCCATATGATGCATGTTACAATGACTAAAAGGAACAAAAACCTAGGTGATGTTTGAATTAAATTCTAATGGAAATGGATTAGGGTTCCATTTCAATAATGATTTTTAAAACTAAAGTTGGGTAATTTTTTACTAAAGAAGTTGCAACATTATGTTGACTTAGAAGTTGAACATGTTGCCATTATGTTTGAATTTGAAGGTATGTATCTTTAAGGTTTGCCATTCAATCTATTTATTTGAGTCTGTCTTTATTTGAGTCTATATGACTATGTATGTTTGAGTTTGTTTGAATTTGAGTTTGTCTTTGTTTGAATTTTGTGTGTGTCTAAGTCTTTATATGAGTCTATCTAAATATGTTTCCATGATATGTCTTAGTCTATTTATGTTTGAGTTTGTGTGGGTGTTTGTTTATTTGAATTTGCATGAGTTTGTTTTTGTTTAAGTGTATTTGGGTTTATGTTTGTTGGAGTCTATTTGAAAATTTGAAGGTTTTTCTATCTATTTAACTTTGTTTGAATTTTGAGATTATATATTTTACCACATTTTTATATAACTCTATTTAAATTTTGAAAGTTATTTGTCTATTTGAGCTTTGAAGGTCTAGTTGTTTAAGTTTGTTTGAACTTTGAAGGTTTTTATATCTCTTTGAGTCTTGGTCTGAGTTTTAATTTTAGTTTAGTCTTGAGGTGTCATATGTATGTCCATTGTGCGTGTACATTATATTTGAATCTTTGTGTGTGTTTGGGTGATGTGTTTTAACTCCTAAGTCTTATGTCTTAAGTTCTAATTCTTATTATGAAACAACCATCTAACAATGAAATATGTTAAAGATTTAATCTTAAAAGATTTTAAGACATAGATAATTCCATATTACATAATGTAAGGCCATAAAACTATGTAATAAATGGGCTCCATAGCTAGATTCTAGATTATCATTTGTACTTATTGCCAATTTTTGCTGGTGTTAATTTCCATATGTTGCCAACTTGTAACGATTTAAAAAAAATTCACATAACTAATTTTCTATTTATTGGATTTTTTTAAATCCAAAAGTTCCACAATACAATGTTTGGAACATTACCAAATAGGTAGTACAATTTTATTTTTAAAAGCCACCCACTCAAATTTCCAAAATCCTTAAAAAAAAGGTTGATCCCAATCTTGTCATAACTATTGTGATAAAAATGTGAAGATAAAAAGTTGAAGATTCTCAAGGGGTTTGTTATTTAAACATTTACAAAGGTGCAACTTCGATTATTATAAACTATTTGTAATCAAACTATTTTTAAAAACTTTTTGTTCATTTGCGTGTGTAATATAAATGCATAGATAAAGTACGACACTATGATGTAGATTTTAATTTATTTTGGCACAATGAAAATTTTCATTGTGAAGAAAATTAGAACATGAGAAACCCCAACCACGAGAAGAGCAAAACAACCCATTGAAGATATCACTTCAACTAATAAAAGCTTTTTTAAGCCTATTGTAGCATCACTTGACATATGTATCAACTTTATCACAAATTATTTAAATTCTTCCCAAGTCTTGTTAAAACATTTAAAGGCCAAATTGAACCAACACCCACTAGGGCACCATGAAGGATGAATGGTAAAAGGTTAAAAAATAGTTTTCTATTGGCTTTCAATCCCCTAGCTAACCATGGTGGTTAGTTCAATTTTTTTATAAAACATACCTACTAATAACCCACAAGCACGTTCTTAGTAGGTAGGTAGTAGAAACAACCTTTATAATAAATTTATTCATAAAATAAAAAATACACAACACCACTAGAACCTTGAGTTTGGTCATACATAGGGTGAGATTTTAAAAAAACTTGAAGAAAAATACATTAACATTCAATGGGGTATGAAATTCAAGAAATCATGAATTTTGGCAATAAATTGAGTTTTATCTTGTCTTTCCTTTTTTGTGAACGCCTCCACTATTGCTACATATGCTTAATTTAATTATTTGAAAAAACCATAATAAACTACAATTATTTCAAAGCATGAATAATGCATGTATAGTTTGCATTGACATTTTAAAAATGAATCCTAAGAAATTATATATTTTCCAAAAATAACACCATATGAACACAAGTTTTTAAACTAAACAAAAAATGAT
Organism: Sphagnum tenellum; assembly: GCA_963921925.1. NCBI lineage: Eukaryota > Viridiplantae > Streptophyta > Sphagnopsida > Sphagnales > Sphagnaceae > Sphagnum > Sphagnum tenellum. The sequence goes on along the minus strand of OY998153.1, from coordinate 10,969,587 downwards.
CACCAAACACCATTCATGACAATAACAATGCTTGAAAGTTGTTTGTCATACCTTCAATACATAGATGAAGAAGCTCAAATATAGAATGCACCCTAAAACTCTAAGTCGCATGTGTTGATTAACCTAATAAGAGAGGGAAAAAAAAACCTAAAGGTCTAATTCCACTGAAATTTCAAATCCATTTGCCTAATATACAATTTCATTATTTAATAAATATTAAACAATAGTGCCTAACTTGGTAGGTACAAATGATATTTGAAATGGTCAAAGAATTTAATTCTTAAACTCACTGTGACACCAATACTTTAACATGTTAAATCTCTTCCAAATGGACCTTATTATTCAAGGCATTATTATTTTTGGTTTTTTAATGCTTAAAAGCGTGGTGTTGAACAATTCTCCTTGGTTTCAACCTCTTTAGACTTTTCAACTTTACCTTTGTAACTATCCACCATGGCTCAAATTACCATGGTAAGGTTCAAAAGTTACCCAACAAAGAAAAACTACCTATAATTTTAAAATATTGTAGAATGAATGAACTTTTTGTTTTGCAATGTATTTGAAACTTTGAAATATTGCATGATTGATGTTTCAAAAAAAATAAAATTTAATTGAATGAGTGGAATAGGAGTTAAATTTGTGTTATAGAAATTTCAAAATTTCAAAAATATAATTATGTAAAAAGTTCTTTTAAGGATAAAAATGATTATTTCCATGACTATATCTTTTATGAAATTAAAAATGTTTTATAACATCATGATAGGAAATTGGCAATGGAGAAAAATGTTAATTTCAATTACATATAAATATTCGTATGTTAATCCAATTTTCAAATACACTAGATATGAACTTTCAATTGCTATAAATTAGACACCTTAATGTGCTTTCACTCAATATATACTTGAAAACCAAAATATTTTCAATGCTAGTAGTTGCAAGACAAAGATTCAAATGTAATGTTTGTGACCTATTTATCCCACTTTATAAAGCCTTCTAAATCAATAATCATGTGGATTCTTTGTAAATTCTATTTCACAATTGTAACAAAATGGCAATGAAATTTGATTTATAACTCATATTGTTTTCATCCATGTCTACATATTACACATGCATTATATTGGACTTTTGCAATCATTTGCGACAACTATTCAATTCATGAATTTTCAACCTTCCTATAAAATATATATTAAATCCGTTATTGCTATTGTGTATTGTGGTTAACCTATGCAAACTAAACAAGTTGATTAGCATAAGTTGAAGTTACGTGGTGCTAAGACTTACTCACAAACAACCTAAATTCACCTAACTCACATGACCCAAACCTTTGGGAAGAGGTATCATTTTCCACCCTATAATATATTTTATGATTGATGGCAAGGGTTACATTGGAATTGCTAAAATTGCCGTGATTCCCAAGTTATAAAACCTACAATTTTGTGAGCTCATAATTAACATATGTGAGCTCTGATTAAGGATTTAAAAAAGGAAAAATTATAGCCCTTGAAAAGATATTTCCAACACTATATTGCATGCTTGATTTAAAGATGATTTGACCCTTATTTTATGAGTTTAATGGTCAAAAATCAAACTATCAATTTGATTCCCATTCTTTTGCTTGACCATAATTGGAGTTTCATATCTTTTGACAAATGAAAATCGTGAGCCCACTTTTGATATGTTAACTTCAATAACTTTCCAAACATGGTTTTCTATTTGCACTTTTGTCTCAAAACTTAAAGACTTTTTGGAACTCCAATTCCCAAGGTGATCCCCACTCAGGAATGCTTGGGGTTCACCTCCTTTTCACTTTCCCACAATTGTGAAAATGTTTGTGAGTCTTAAGTCATTCTCCTAAACTAAATCTTTTCTCACGCCCTAGCATTGGTCATGACCCCAAGGTTAAGGTTGAGATAGGTAGATTGGTTAAAAGTAGTTGAAGATGTGAATCAATAGTACAATAATGGCACCTTCAAATTTATTCAAGAGCTTAAGAACAAAAACTCTTTGCCCAAGACTTGATGAATGCAATTAGAGTTATCTAATCTTTAGGTATAACCCCACACTAAACATGTTTTCTTAACCCAATTGGGTAGTTTCAAAGATGATTAATTATTATCATGGTAGAAACCTTGGGCCTAGTCATGTCTTCATTTTGCTTATACTAGATGAGGCTTTGTTTGAACTAGTCATATCATTTTTCAAGTTAACGATGAAAAATAATTGCCATAAGCAATGAATGGAGCCCAATATTACAATCCTTGCACATGAATACATGGAGTAATTTAGCTTGTAATGAACTCCTTTGCCACTAATTGGTTATGGAAGAACTCATTAAACTTGCAATTTGGAAATAGTTTAGGTAATCATAAAAAAGAAGAAGTTTTTGAACATTGAACTTCATGAAAAAGAAGCTCAAAAATAGGTTCACAACACATTTGGATTTTTTTGTGTGCATATACATGTAATTTAGAAAAATAAAAATGGAAACATTTATTTGGTCTATAACAATCCATGCTTGGATTGGCATCGACAATTGATATGCAATAAATTATTACCTATTTTGAACATCAAAAGACCATTTCTTCAAACCTTAACTATTATTTTTTGGTTTTTTAATGTTATCATTGAATTTGGATTGCTTGAACTACATGTTTTTCATTTATGCATTTCTTTTGTTTCTTTGTTTGATTTCATGCATTTTATTTTATTTTCATATTGGTCAAGATCATGTTAGCGTCATTTGAAATTTAATTGGTTTATCATATGTTACAATGGGTAATGTCATATTTCATGAGAAGAAATTCTATCTTTTGCAACCATGAAATTTATGACTACAATTCCTAAGTGATTATATGTATGACTTTAATCATAAATTATTGTTTTGAATCCTATAAAAAGTCATAGTCATATATTAGTGGGGCATGTGACTAGCTAGTAGATGATGAGGTGGTGACAAGATGCGAGATTTCAATTTTCATCATTTTTATTTCATTTGTATGACATTCATGATTGATGACAAAGTGATGTGGACATCTAATTATCATTACAATGATTAAAAAATGATTACAAGTCATTTGATATGAACATAAACAATCCTACCCCCACCAATTTATGTACTTACCTATTTACATACCCACCCAACTACCTATTACCTAACCTCCCACACACACACCCACCTACTTATTACCCATTTAGTTACCTACCTAGCCACCCATCCACATGACACCTACCTACTATCTACCTTCCCATGCACTCGCCCACCCACCCACCTGTTTACCCAGCCACACATCACACACACATGACCCACCTACTTACCTACCAACCTAACTACCCACGCACGCACCCATCCATTTATTTACACTATTACATATTGTGCCTTTTTGCAAAAGGCCAAACAAAAAACCTAAAGGGTTTGCGAAGCAAAAACAACCTGCCATATTTGCAATGCGACACACATCGCACCTTGTGGTGCACCGCCCATCGCTAATTTATAATGTATTTTACAATCATCGCAACAATTACCTACCCACTCACCCACCTACCTACTTCATCAACCTACCTTTTCACCTACCTACTTATAATTTCCTATCTCTTATAACCTACCTACCTCCTACCTATCATCCTCCAACTTGTTACTTATTTCATAGTCTTGTATTGATATGAAATAAACATGTGAAATAAAAAATTTGACCAAAAATTTGACACCTTTTGATGTTGTGTAGTCCATTAATAAGGATTTGATTTATCATTGTGAAGGTTCAGAAATGTTCAATTCTTAATATTTGCAACCCATGTGCATTCTTAAAGGGCTAGGGCAAGTAGGCTAAAGTAATGTAATTAGTTAGGTAGGTAGGTTACATAAATTACACAAAACATTGAGTAGGCTAAGCTTCTACCTACCTTTTTTGACCTACCTACCTACCCATTAAAAACTATTTTTAATAATAATCTAGATTTTTTTTAAAAAAGGTATAAATCTGAATAATCAAATGGTCCAATGTCCACCAATCATATTTTAGTCATTCATTATATAAAACCTCAATATTATATATGGCTTGTTTTTTATAACTTGTCCTTAATGATTATGGGATGAAAAGTGCCACGTCAAACATTTAATGACTATTCGTCCTTTGCTACTCATCCATTACAACTAAAGGCTTTTACTCATATAACGTCCAATATGATCACAAATTCAATCATATATGGAATCATAGACTTAAAAAATTCTTTTAGTGTTTTAGCCAAGGTTTGAATATTGCACAAATGATTTCATAAATTGTTGGTGAAAATGCATTATGAAGGACCCACTCAAATATTGTCCCAAATATTGTTTTTTTGGGTGTCGTGTTTTTAAACTTCAACCATGACAATCATACTAAGAGGAACTTTTACAATGTTTTTGTGTATTACATTATAGTCCAAAGCATAGATAAATTAATTGTTGAAGAGACTACAAATTTTGATTTCACATTATATGATGTTAAAATATATTTGTGTAAAATTAATACATGTAAAACTATACTAAAAAACACAAATATACTCCAAAAACAATTGAAATGATTTTAAATCTTTATGGAGTTTGTAACTTTTATTGTATTATGTGATTTTGTAATCTAATCTAAACCACATTATAGTGTGACTTGATTTTGATACTTTTCATATCACAAACAATTTTTTTTCAAGGCACTAAGCATAAGATGTTATAATATGAAAATTTTAAATATTAGCTTTAATGAAAAAGCCTCTATAATGCCTATATATCATAGATATACACAAGGTTCCCTGAATTCAATTTTTACGAAATTATTTCTCTTAGAAAAATATAAAATATAAATAATTTAATGAAAGAAAAATATTGCAATCCCCAAACATCAAAACTGAAACCCAAAAAATAAATGCACCACATTTTGAGACAATTATATTATATATGTATTATAATATTGAACCTAGTTTTGCCCGATGGGCTCCCTCATATTGTGCTTTTACCCTAGCCAAAATTCTTGCCTTTCTCATGATGTGATTGCAAATTTTATAAATCTAGGTTAAACTTTGGTTGCCAGTTTTTCACATTCATTTTAGTCATTTTTTCAGCTTAATTTGACATCTTGAGTGCGCTAATCACCAATAGGAACTGTAAAAACATTCACATTGTAACCACTTCTTAACCCCTCCCCCACCATGCCTAGTTTATTTGATGCCTCTTAAAACAATCTAGGTTGCCATATGTTAAACCACCACTGGATAAATAGTAGCCAACTTGAATATTTGAACATGTGCAAAATCCCAAGTGAGTTCTCGTGACTAGGAAAAAATACTTCATAGAAAATGTGAATCCCTTGGATAGTACAAGTAGGTTAGTTTCAATTTGGGTTAGGTTCCAGTTTCCTTTCTTTGCATACTTATGTGCTTCAAATACTTCGCTACAACACTGTATGCCGCAAAGGCAAAGAGGTGATGGAACATCTATAGCAAAAACCTAACACTAAAATAACTGTTCAGAACAATGTGCTCCAGTCACATGCAATGTCTTGTATAGACATACTGAATGTACCCATAAATAGACGAAACAGCCTATTAAATAAATGAATAAATAAATAGAAGAAAAACGCCCAGCAAGAGAACAAGAGAAGAAAAAAGAAAGGATTGAAGTCCTAACAAAAGACAACACCCCAAAGAGCAAAATCCACAATGGGGAGCCCTAAGAGGAGAAACCAAGTAACCTACAACCTGAACCCATGGCCAGTAGCACAAAGCAAGTCATTCAATCAGTCCCTTGCAGATGGCAATGCAATGGGTTGGTGGAAAAAGGAATTTCAAGTACCAAAAGAAGACCACCACGGGGATGCCACCATTCCTCTGTGAGAATGTGGCTGGATTGGGCTTGGGCCCAACAATTCCTATAAGTTGTATTTTGTTAAAAAATTTCAGCCCTTTTCTGAAGCACATACACTACAAGTAGGCATAATCTCCCTCCCAATTTGTAGGAGGGAAATTGATGGATATAATGTGCCCTCCACATACACTACAAATTTTCTGTGAGTGCTTTACATCCTTGAACATCCGTTATAGGGAAGAGGAAGAATTTTATACCTACTCCTTCAGAGTGGGAGGGATCTTATGGCTACTTAGGCTTATAGTTGTAAGATCCTCACCACTCCTAACGAGTAGGCTTAAGAACCTCCCCCATCCTATATCTCATGATCTATGTATGGTTAGGTTCATTTTAACATCCGTCTCATGCTTTACATGGGTACGACCACAGGTGGGGGACATTCCCAAAATGTTGAAGGGGTGCAACTTGGCTACAATCTTGGCTATATATATATAGCCTTTTCTTATGTCGACCTTTTTATTGGAATGCCACTAGCTTGGGACTTTACCCTACAATAGTAATGCCACAATGCTTTCTTCCATATATTGAAGGACGAGGCTCTTTAATAGTCTTTTGCTAAACTTTGAATGAGCACCCAACAGTACACTGGACAGAAAACAATTTGCATAGTGAGGGCCCTTATCTGAGTAATGCTCATGGCCTTGGGCATTACCTTTGGAGAAACCCTAGAGGGAGAGGGCAAGCAATAGCCACATCACAATTCAAGCCTTCAAAGGTGACAACAAAAGACTTGAACACTTGGATATTAAGTATTGTGTCCAAGTTTGAGCAAATATGCATTGAAGGCTAATGAACTATAACCTTATGCACCTCCCTTCATTAGCTTTCAATGTTGTCCAACAACGAATAAGGTCCAATAGTGCATATTGGGGGGAGGGGGGAAAGGGGGTGTGATCGATCATAAGGGCCCTCAAAGGAGTGCAATTGCCGTAGCCCTAGAATCATTATAAGAGATGTATAATTGATATTATATTATCACTAAATTTTGGTCTAATATTGGACTCATTTCAACTCAATTTTGATTGAAGTTTTTATATCATATATTTGACTTATTTAAGCTAGATCCAACCCAATTAGATTTTGAAAGAGTTGGACTTATTATATGGGCTTGCACAAAGGACGTCTAAAACATTTCAATATTTCATTCCAATTGTATTCACATTTTTTACAAAAATTCATCCATAGCCCTCCTTGCATATATGGTTTTGATTCTTCATTTAGGTGAAGATTGGTAGAGGACAAGTTTCTAGGCAAAAGGATAATAACAAGCTGGACTAGTTATCTATTTTTAGTAGCATGCAAGAATGGATGTAATGGCTTGATTCAAGTCAAATGGATCCAAACTAACTTAAACATGGACTTATAAAACAATCTTGTACATTGCCTTCAACCATATTAATCAAATTTCCATTGATGAATGACATAAGAATTTACAACTAGATTGCAGCTAGATTTTTTATCTTGTATTGTTTGGCTTTTCTTTTAAGTGTGTCAACTAGATGTACTATAAACATTAAAATGCACAAGATTTTCCAAATGGGATGAGCCAATTAAAAAAGCTCAACCGTATCTTGATTCAATTTGAAATAAAATAAATTAATTAAAAAAGTCCTAAGACTTACCTACCTACCTCGACCTACTTATTTACCTATGTACCTACCTAGATTTCATTACCAACTTATTTTAATTATAAATATTTCAAAATCATAAATGTTGCCACATGGCACAAAACCATTTGCCCATGTGTATGGATCAAAGACCTTAAAAAATAAATGGTTGAAATTAAAATCTTGATAATAAATTTGATAATTTATTTAATATTCTTTCAATATGCCACATGGCAACACGACATTGGTCATTAGTCGCATGATAATTGCATGTGCTTATTGTCAATGGATGAAAAATATAGTCAACTCAAATATATATTCCAACCATTGTTTATGTGATGACATCATTATGACATCAACATTTGCGACTAAGTCACACACAACTTGTCCAACACAACTACAAGCCATTTTAGTTGTAAAAGTCATTTGCAACTAAATGTTAGTCACAAACTAAAATTGAAAATATGCAAAAAAAAAAAAAGTTTTAGGAAGGTAAATAAGCAAGGGGGTAGGAATGTAAATATTTTTAATTTTATTATGGGTTTAGCTTTTAGGGTTAAACCTTTTTGATTGGTTCATCCCAAATGGCATGTAATTTTTATATGAAAATGTAAAACAAAACACCCTACTTATATAATTTACAAGATGAAAATGCAAGACAAAACATGTGGGATAAACTTTTTAGTTGTAGCCTAACTAGTGTTTGGTTGTAATCTAAGTTGTAATTAGAAAATCTACCCCACATCCTTTTGCTCCTTTTTAATTTTGCAAATATGTAGCTAAATAGGTAACTAATTAACTTATAATTATTAATAGTTATAACATATTAAATATAGTACCTAGTTAGAAGGTAGCCCTATTTACATAATAACCTACCTAGCCAACCCACAAAATATATAAAACATATACTTAAAATGGCTTAAACACAATGTAAATACATGAATCTATAAATATACACCTAACATATGTATATTTCGAAGGTATAGATACATCACATAGAGGTAACCAAATTGTAATTACTTTTACAACTAATTTGACATAGAAGGCTCTTTTGAATGAAAAACTCAAAAAGCTAGTCAACATGAAAATATTGAAAACCTAGTAGTTGTAAACTAATCACACCATAGTCACAAGAATAGTAATAGATTGAAAAGGAAGGTGACTAATTGTAAAAATGACAAAACATAATTGCATATGACAATTAATCACATAGTCGCGAATTGAATGGTTGCATAATACAAGATATTTTTTTAATGAAAATATAAAATGTTGATAAAAATGTTGAACAATATACATCATTTTTGGCTTAAATTCCTATGATCACAACCAATTTGTCGTAATATAAACAAGCCAAGTTTAAGTGAAAAATCTGAGCATTATGACATATGGTTATAACTTGTGATCAATATCACAACCATCATCAAGAATTGAAATTGAAACCAATGTAATTTATGGGCTTGAATTCATTAATTGTGATCATTTTTTAAACCCAACAGACTCATATGAACTATTTACATTACTATTTGTCATTCTAGTAACAATAACAACAATTCAATCTATCAATGTGACAATAAACCTTCCTATAATAGTTGCTTTTGGGATTGATTCAAGAACAAAAATTGGAACTTTTAAACATGTGTATGCATCCACATTGTCAATTTTGAACATGTCTAGGTCTATGGAATTTGTTTCAATGCTTTTAATCACACATCTTCTATGTGGATCTTTTTGTAAAACTACCTTCCATCATCCTTTCCTTTGCAGCCATGGGAAAAAAATCCTTTTTTAGTGTAGTTGAAAACTAGCTTAAAATGTGAATATTTAAATTATATTGAAAGTAACATTTTTCCATTTCTAATTTCAAGTCATGATGCTATAAGACATAAAAAAATATCACAAAAGATTTTTTTAAAAATAATTATCTTTAAATGTTTAAAAAATCTTTAAAAATAATTACAATTTTTGGGATTTTGAAAAGTCCATGACATAATAAATTAAAATCACATTCCATTCATTCAATGGATTTTTAATTTCTTAAACATAATTCATTCAATATCCCAAAGTTTCAAACACATAAGATTAACACATTGTAAGATAAAAATCCATATCCATGAATTTTGCAAACTGTGATAGAATTTGTCACCAAGATTCTAAAGTTCATTGCTCATTAAATTTTTAGAATGTTGATGTGAATCTCTGCATTTTTAAAATGCCAATTCAAATAGCATTGCATATTGAGTCCCTTTTGTAATATTTCAATGGAAATATTAATGTTTCATATTTAAGTTTCAAAGGGATGTAAAAAAACTACAAGTGTGACACCTAAAAAGTGACTGCGTAGTGTGTTTTCACCTTGCAATGGGAAAGCAAAATATGCAGTCAAAATAGGAATTAATGAATTGAAGTTGATGAATGTAAAACCATATTCATCTTGTTTAACTATTGCATTGCTCCCACATAATTTGCTTTAACTTAGTCACTAAAAAAAGCAATTATGTTCAATACATCATAATTGAGCTCCAAAATTTCTTCAACCCACTTGACATACTTCAATCTTGCAAAAGCTAATCTTTGATCATTGGGTTGAAATACCCATTTTTGTTCAAATATAATAGCCATACCACTGGCATTTGTGATCAAATGTTTTTTAGTAGTGTAGTGCATACTGAATGTGGTTTGCCAATGCATACATTAATTAAAACCATACATTAATTGTAATTGAGTTATGGGCAATGGCCCATATGTAATTATTTACACAATTTACCCCATAAATCAATTAAGAGAATTGGTTGGTTCAACATGTAATGCTTTGAAATCCCTTTCATTGTAATTTCAAACAAGAGCGTGAAAGATGATGGAATTATGTAACATTGTTATGGGCAATTTAAATGAAAAATGAATTTGATTTTCTTAAAAGCCTAAAAAATATATCTAGGTCTTTAATTGCTTAAAAATTGGTTCCCATTTAAGCCAAAATAATATTCAATAGAAGTATCCATAAAATTTGCAAAACTCAAGGTGCACACCCTATGTTTGGGCAAAAAGTTAGGCGACTTGCACAACATGGGAGAAACATGGAAAAAAACTTGTAGCAAAATTTAAAAATGCGTTGATTTTTTGTGAATTTTGAATTTTAGCCCAAGTTTGGTGCTTTTGTGCATGTAAGTGTGAGAAGAACTCTAAGGTAGACTTGGCATGTGTAGAGGAGGATTGAGGTTGAAATGAACAAGATTACTTTTAAAGAAAAGGTTCTTAGAGAAAGGAGTGGTTGCCATGCATAGAAGGTTTCAGAGAAAGTCAATTTTATGAGAATTTGGTTGTTTGAAAGTGAAGTTTGAAGAGATTTTAGTTTTCTAATGGGTTTGATAACACAATAGAAGCAAAGTTGATAGTTTTAAAGAGCTTGATTTGCAAGGTGGTTTGACAATACTCTAGAAGGAAAGTTGCAGGTTTTCACAAGTTTGGGTAAGGTGAATACATGAATGAATGGATCAATTTGGATGTCACAATGTGAGGCACTCCCAAGCCCCGGGGTGAATCCGCTTGAGGGTTCACCAAAGTGTAGTTGCAGAAAGTTGGGACTCGGAAGGCGTTCCTGGCTTCCAACTCTAGAAAGGGGTAGAGGGTCGAGTTGGGAGCCCATGGATTAGACTAGGAAGAGATATTAGTTGATCAGGCTTGAATCTACATCAAAACAAACCACAAAAAGGTTAGTTCACGTTTCCGGAACACCCTTGGATGTTGGGACAAGCCACGGGCACTTCAGACCACAAGACACACCACGGCCCGGACTCGGGGGAAGCCACCACCTTCCCCCATATAGTATTCTCTGCGACGCCCCGCCGAGACTACATCCAAATGGCTCTTTTTCCCGGGACTCCCAAGTTGGAGTCCCGAAATTGTCCCGAAATAGTCCCGGTTGGAGTCCCGGGCTTTGGGAGTTCATAACTCCCGACTGCAAGGTTTGATGGCAACAAGGTCTAAACCAAACTTGTAGCCCTTGTTTAGATCTTTTCAACGACGTATTGCACTTTCAATTCGGAGGTTGGGAAGAGGTTGATTCCTAACTTTTAGTGTTCGGGAGTCAAATTGCCAATTTGACTACCAGCCCTTCTTTTGCCCATAACTTGAGCAACAGATGTCCAAATGGTCAATGCAAGGCCATTTTCGATATTTACGCTTCAAAACCTTTTCAATGACACCAAGAACATCCCAATGCGAGGTGTTTTGGGTCCTGTTGTCGAGCTTTAAACATTCGGGAGTCCCGGAGGACTCCAAATCTTCACTTTTTCCAAGTGTTGGGCTTCACCCCCACACTTGGCCAAAGTAGGGTTGCGACACAATGTAATTTTTTGCAAGGGCATGTTATTGAAACCCCTTTTAGGTTTATAAAAATCAATGTTTTATATACTGGACTTTACTTTTAAGCTATCAACTTGAATATGAGAATATGCATGTAACCACATTAAAAAAAAATGTTCGTAAGTTAAAAAGGTCAACTTTTAAAGTTGTAACACATGGACGGGTCAAACAATAATGTCTTTATATAAAGACATTTCTAATATGTGAGCTTTTGCATAGATAGACTTTTAAAGGATTTAATGTGTTATAGAAAATAATTTTAAAAATCTAGAAATGAAGTCTTTAAATGGAAGAAATCTTAAGAAAAACTTTAGTTATGAACTTTTAAAAGGTCAAAATTGGACACATAAAAGAAGCTCCTATTGAATTTTTTTTCAATTTTTTTCTTCAAAATACACATGTTTGAAAGATTTCTCCAATGGCAACCAATTATAATATTAACTCCATTAGTTTGTTACCTACCACATAACCCCCAAATACAAATGATTTCATTAACACTACAAAATGGACTTTTAGGGAATAATCATCCACCAAAATAAAACCATTCGTTAACACATTCACTTGGTAGTAGGTTGAAGAGGGAAAACATCATAGGGAGGCTATTAGAGCTTTTGGTACTTTGTTGAAAAGGGAACACAATAAAAAAACACAACATAAGGGTTTCACAATAGACATTGGAGAGGTTTGATAGCACATTGGAATGCAAATAAATTTTTTTTGGGTTTCTTGCAAAAGGTCAATATAAGTGGGTGCTTAATTACAAGGAAGTGTTCTTGTAATAGTGAATTATGTCTTTTGAGCTAAAGAATATAACCTCTTTCAAGCTATATAAAGATGTTAACATCTTTTATGTTATTAAGAAGAGTTTTCAATTTGGGAAGTTGTCTTCTTGTGTGTGTGGTTTCTTTCCACACTTTGGGTCACTATTTTTACCTTTTTTTGCAAGTTTTTCAAGTTTGTGCAAACCTTAATTGCTAGTTAATTAGTTCAATCCTTCAACAAAGTTCCTTCACACCAACCCTTTTCTTTTAAAACAAAGGATGACCTCCAACATTAAAAAAACAATTTTTATTCCCTTTTCTTGTTATCATTTGATTTTGGATTGAAACATGTTTTTGCTTCCATAATTTTTCTTGAATTGTTTTTCCAAACAAGATTAATGAATTAAAGTTGAAAACTTGGCAAGATTACCAAACTTTGTTTTTGGTGAATTACACAATATAATTTTTGGTTGGGTGAAAACATCATCAAAGGAATCAAGGGAGCCAAGGTAAATGTCCTTTTTAATTTTTATCTTTATCGTTTGAGCAAATTTTGAGATTGGCAAAATGTTTAGAACACAAGCCATATGATAATGTATTCAACATTTATATATGGCACAATCATGCACAAAACTTAAAAAGGTCTCAATGTCACACAAGAGGTCCAAATTAACTTTTGTACTAGGACATTTGTTGCTTGGTTTTCAAACACATCCTTAACATCAATTTTTGTATTAAAAAATCATTTGCTTGTTGGGGCACAACATGAAAATCAACCAAAGTTTTAGGCTTTGTGTTAAAATATGTTTACTAAGTTCCATATCTTTAAATGTGTTTTGAGTGAACTTTGAATAATATATATACATATATTGAAGCAAACTTGCTTTAATTATAAAAATTAGTTACAACTTTTAAATAACTTTGTTTGGACAATGAGGTAAGTTCAATGACCTACACAATGCACTCCCAACAAGAAAGGGACATCTTCTTTAGTTGCATGATCAAATTTATTTTGCCCCTTTTGAAAAACCATTAAACCATTTGCATTAAATCACACTAGCTATGAAGGTCAAATTTGATTTAGACACACCACCTTGTTGCATTTTGAATTAACGACCATTTTAGACAAGTTTTTAAAATTCAATATTAAAAAAACTTCTTGAAAGACGACAAAATAAAATTTTGTTTCCAAGCTTCAAAAACATAAACATGAATATTGAGTCAAAATGGTTGTTAATCTTAGTGATTTCAAATCACAAAAGGCAACAATAAATCGTTGTGTAGATTATAACATGTTCCATCCAATGAGTCATTCCAATATTTTTGTGGGTTGTTGGGAACAAGAAATTTTTTTATTGTGAAAGTTTGCCAAAAAATTAATTAGAAAAGATTTAATGATTTTGTAAGGTTTCAATTGTTAGAATTGAAAAATAAAATAAAAATCACCAAATTTCTATATTTGGTTTTTACCATTAGTCATAAATTTAGAAGGTTGATTAAGCATATGTAATTCATATTTTTGTGAATAAAAAAATTTGGCTTAATCTTCTTAGGGATGATCCCCATTGTTCTACATAGATCTTCCTATGGACGATTTCCATTTAGGCTATATTAAAAAATTCCGTTAAAAAACAATAAATTGGGAATTGTTAAAAGTCAAATAGGTCTTTCATATATTTGTAATCAATCATTTGATGCTCAAGTTTGAGCAAATGAAAAATTGTGGCAAATCATACACATTTATGTTTTTGTTTAGTGGAAAAAACCTTTTGCACCTTGTTGGAATATAATCTCTTGAACCTATGATGCAACAAACTCATTTTTTGCGTGTTGGTTGTTTGCATTGACATAATGTTCCCCTATAATAACTCTTAGATGTACACATTTTGCTTTTGCATGGCTTGCATGTTTTTGCAAGTCAATAAACTTTAGCATTAACATGATTTCATGTTTCTCAAAATTAACATATATTATACATCAAATGGGTCATTTTCCCATTAGACCCCATAACCAATTTGGTACAAGGCAACTTGCATTAGTCACCTAGGAATCTTGAACTTTGTTTCAAACCAAGTTGATCTTCCTTTCTTATATCTTTTATCTTTGTTTCTTAGGTACAAGGGCAAGAGTGAATTTGATTATGACAAGGACCCATGTACATGCAAAGCAAATGCAACAATTGTACTAGAACTTGCAACAATAGGAGGTTTGTTTGAATTTGCATCTAAGAAATATGGAATGCAAGTAGTAGTTCTTATGAAGGGGATGAATTATTAGGAGTAGAAGAAAAGAAGTGATGGTACCTAAATTAACTAGAAGCTCAAGGGCTTGACATTATGCACTAAGGGGAGGCGATAGAAAATCTATTCTTGACAATCATCACAAATGCTAATGGGTTATGAAAAATCTCAACTTCAAACAACTAGAAGATGATAACAAGATAAGCAAAGAAAGAGGATGCCACTCTACTTGGAAGTTCTTTGTGAAATCAAAAGAATAATAAACCTTGAAATACATCAAAAACTTAATGCTAAAATCATGTTAATGCTAAAGTTTATGTTACATTTGTTAAAGAATGTAAGACCTTGCAACTTCCAAGTAACTCAAATGCAATGAATAATAAGACAAGCAAAAAGAAAGGTACCTTTAGAGCTTGTGTGTGGAACTAGAAGACAAAATGTTGCATCCATGCATGAGTATTTCCTCAAGCTAGTAGAAGATTTCACACACAAACAAATTTGGAGTGTTGAAAAGTGCAAATTTGAAAGGTAAGGTGAGATACTAGGATGCACTTGAGCATTACAAGCTCTTTGGATTTTAAAGCTTTGCTCCAAGGTGCTACAATGAATAGTTTTTTGCGTTTCAATAATGAAGATTGCAAAGAATGATCTCACCTTCAAATCTTGCCTCCCTTGTGATTTTGAAGGGTACAAAAAGATCACACAAAAGCTAAAGCGTAAAGGTGATGGAGCTATGGCAGTGAGAAGACAATTCTGTTCAAGAGTGGTAATGGCAACAAAAGGGAATGCAATTGGAGGGACGAACACAAATGAGCTGCTTGTTGGGTGAAACAAGGTGACCTTGTCAAATTTCGGTGCAATTTGTGGCAATCAAAGGGCAATTTGTCACATTTGTTAGTGACTTGTCCTTGCTGTTGCTCGATCAGGTGGTGGTCATCAGATTTTGAATGACAGAATTTGACAAACATGGCCACATCCTACAACCTTAGTTAGAGTTAAGTGGTTATTTCCAGGTAATTTTCACACAAAAGAAAATGCTGGTGGGGAAGGCCAAGGGTGAGCTCAGAACTGGAATCAACCAAAACCAGTACATTTATGAATAAGAGTTCCCAACTTATGGTAGTCATGCCTTATTTCAGCAAAGCTGGAATGGCTTTGGCACCATAATATATTTGAAGTTGGCCAACAAGCTGATCAAGGAGGTTCTCTGAGTTTTCACCCTGAGGGTTGCTGTTAGCTTTCGAAGGTTCATGATAAAGGTTCATGATAACCATAACCATACCAGTCAGTTGCCCATTCTGCCCCAAGGTTGAATTGAGGTACCCACATTGGTTTACCTTGATGATTGCCTACCACCAAATGCCTGCTAACTGTGTTGGTGACTAAATTACAAGACAGATGCATTGGGATTGCAATAAAAGGGTTGTAAAGTTTAGTTTTAATCCCAAACATATGCACATGAAGACACTTGTTGAACACCACTTACCTATGAGAACTGATTGTTAAATAGCATATGAATCCATAGACAACAAATTTTTTTTTCTTAGACTGCACCAGGGCCTTCTAACCTGTAATGACATACATGTGTGCTAGAAATTTTGAGCTTTTCCTTTCCAAGCAAGAATCTCTACCTTGTCTGAAGGGAAAGGGATCATGTATAGTTATGAATGGCAATGTTTTTCCTTTTTCTTGTAATGAGGTTTCTAGTTACATGATTCCAGCATTGGCTTAATCTCTGGAAGAACTGTCGTTGTGAACTCACTCATGTTCATCCAGGTGTCTTGGTTTGTGCTGTTATGAGTAAGTACATGTTCCCAGCATTTTATTTTTACAAAGGTCATGTGATGGACTGACAAACGGTGCATTTCATATGACTGGCCCAAAAAGAAATTGAAGAGGATGCAAAATTGAAGGTGAAAAATAAAAATTGAAAGGCTAGATCGAGATATGTCATATGATTCAAATGGGACACAAAACCCATCAAGATGTGCAGAAGAGGATGCAATTGGCAATGGAGGCAGGTAAGAAGTGACAACATCCTTACTGAATACCTGAAGTCCATCTCTGCAGAAGCCAGTACAGGAATGAATCATCTGCTTCTTTTTTGGTTTGTGTTTCTAGCCTTCATCAGCAGGACAGTCATTGGAATAACATATGACCAAAAAGGTTTGCAAAGCAGTCTTCATTCAAGACTCCAAAGATGTACACTCATTGCCCAAAAAAACAACTCCTTAATAGCAGCAAAATGTGACCTCCATTTTGGGACCTTAGATTTGGACAACCATGCTTGGAAAGACTTCAAAAAGTATAAGTTGCAGTTTGCATTTTGGAAACAAAACAAAGATGGCAACAAAGTATGCTGGTTTGTCTCAGCAAAATGGTTTTGGCTCTCCATTGTATCACTGTTGATACAATGTTTGTTGAGGCAGGTAAAAGGCACAGCAAACAGTAACACCTGCCAAAAAAGTGTGTAATAAATAGGATCTGACTGCTGCTCCCTGGTTCTGATTTGCCAATCATAACGTTTGGTCCAGGTGGGTTGCTAATAGTTGTCTCCCACCTATTTGCAGTCCCAGTTTTGGTTTATGGGCGGGATTGGAAACCCAAAAAAAAAACTCAACTTGGATGTGAGAAATCTTTTTGCAGGGTTCACATACTGAACACCATTGGAGCTTCAATTAGGACTCTAATTAACCAAATATATCATATTTTCTGATGGAAAAAAGAAGAAAAAAAAACTATGTCTCAGTCTCCAAGTCACTAAGCTTCTAAGAATATTTGACACATAATTTCAGTTTTATACCCATCTCATGATGGGTCATTTTTTTAAGGTTTTTGTGAAATAGTTTTGCCTGTCAGTTGAAACATGAGGGGCTTATTATTTTTCATCTAGTCATATAGTTTTTCATGGACTCATTTTAAAACCCTGAATATTTGTCATGAACTGGAGTACTTAAGTACTTACAGCCTTGTGTCTAAGTCAGTGTTGGTTGGTTCTTCGAACAAGGGACAAATACCCACCAGTTATCATCCCGGGTATATACCCACCTATTCCTCAGTTCTCCAAATATGCAAAAAAATGATTTCAGTATACAGCCGTGGTTCTCAAACATATGGAAAAGTAAAAAAAACTGTGAGAGAATCATCAGTTTGTTGCCAGTTCTTTCATGAAAACCATTGGTTCTTTATGGTTTTTGAAGTACCTGAAACAGACCTTTCTTTGATTTTGAATTTTTTCGAAAGAACCTGAACTGAGGTTTCTCTGATTCTGGAATATTTAAGGAATTGGAACTGCTGGTTCTTTAAAAATTAAAGAACCACAGAACACTGGTTTGAATCTCTTTGCAAACAAAGACAAAACATGGAGCTGGAAAAAAACATCAAGCTTTTGTTCAGTTTTTTCTCTCTCTTTTGTTCAGTTGCTTTGGGTCAGCTGGTGTATATGTCTTTGTTGGCCCTGCCCCCCACAGGGACAGGGACTATGGCATTGGATCCAACTTTCTAAAGTTTTACCTTATTCGACCAGTTTTGCATTAGTTGAACTGGTTTCTTTGATGAAAGTGTTTAGACTAGTTAGATTGGAATGGAGTTTTTGGGTGTTTAAAGTGTGGACACAGTCCATAGATGTACAACATCTTATCTATTGGCAGGGCCAGCATGTTTACGATGCCTTCTTGCGACAATAGCTATAAGAAGTTTGTATAGGATCTTGGAATCAAAGGCACAACAGTTTCTTTTGTGTTCGATAAACCTGCACAATGTTTAAGTGGTTTACCAAACACAAAAAAATGTGTTTCAGAAAGAGAGCCAGATGAAGAAGGCTCTTCATCCCCCCCAAGCTCATACCCCTCTCTTCTAATCAGCTCCTCATCACAGAAAAAAGAGAAATAGAAAAAAAGAAAAAAGGAAAGAATAGTGTGGAGCCCTGACTCTAAACCCAAAAGGATTGTGTGGTTGTGTTCCAAGTTGTGATCCACCACGTGGTTATTCGTGCTCATTTTTCTATGCAATCTTTCCATTGTGATAACAATTTGTTTTTACGTGCATGGGAAGGAGGAGGAGGAGGAGGATGGGGGGAAGTGGAGAAGGAGGATTCCAGTGGTGGGGGAAAGGAAACGACCAGAAAGGCATAGATAGATAGATAGATTATGCACACAATGATAGATAAACAACCAAAGGATGTGGAACTTTTGCGAACCAGACCACGACACCACATGAATCAGATTGGGTTTGCAGGAATTGGCAGAATCTTGGTGGGCCAGTTATAAACCGACTATTTTCTGGCATGGACCTACACTCTTTGGTGTGTCGTACCCAACAAGTCGGCCGCCCGGAGATCCCTTGGGTACGGGGTACTAGGTAGTCAGTGGGACTCCAAGGCTCAGGTTGGTCCCCCCCATGCACCCCCCCCCCACTTTCACCTCCCTTTATTGTTTGAAGTGAATGGAAGGAACATGCTTTATATTAGCCTTTGTTTTTTCGGGTGTCTCCCATAAGCAAGGACTTCCATATGGAAGTAGGCAAAGAAACACACAAGTACTTAACTTGTTTTTAAAAAAAAACCCCTTACTAGACAATAAATCTATACAACGCATATGGCGGAGAGTAAACTACCATAGTTAAGGCTGACCTGAGCCTTGGGTTCAGCATTTTAGGTGTATAGAAAGTTCAGGCAAAACCCACAAGAGGCCAAAAGCCTACTCTCAGTCTTTTCACTGTTCACATTCTGTATGATATACTTAAAGCAAAAGCTCCTAGTCTAGGGAGCAATGATCCCCCAATTCCTCTCTAGAGCAATCTTTTTGTAGGGGGTGGCATAAGAGTCCAAACCAAATCATCTCCCATCTCATCTTTTGGACTTTCCCATCATATGCTAAAGCTGTGATAGTCCTTATGGGCAATACCCATGCAAATAGTTCATGCATATATTGGGGTCCAGACCTAAAATGAGATCCACAATTTTTGGGTCCTTTTCACGTGTTGTTCAAGCTGAGAGGGAAGGGGATTTTTGATTATGTTCGGTACTCATGGTTCTTGCACTTTGCTATAATAAAGACGAGCTGAAGGATGAGCTCTAGTTTAGCTCCAGGTCATTGAGTTTGCCAACTTAACTGGGATCATGTCCATCATATGGCTACTATTGTAGTGAGGGTAATGCTTTTTTAGTATATACATTCACTTTGCATAAAGTGAACATTTTGCATACCATTTGGGTATGGTATTTAGGCAATGTTTACCAAAAAAAAAACTAGTCAGATAATAAATAAGTACCCCCAATTTATAATGGGGGTATTAGTCCATGTTGAAAATATTGACTAATTCTTTTGGAAATAGAAATTTCATGCAACCAATGAGAAGGCTTAGGGGGGCTTAGTTTTTTCTTTTGGAGTGGGAGGGGGAGAGAGGTTTTTTTTGTTTTTTTTTGGTTCATGTCAAGTTCCCAATGTGTTCCTACCAGATTTCCAAAGTGTTCCCCAAGTTCCGAATGTGTTCCCAATAGCAGCTCAATTTTTGTCCCATATTGTTTGGCCCTGGATCAATTTCTCTATATATACTTTGAAAAGGAGGGGCGTGAGCTGGGCAGGGGGGGAAGGGAAGGGAAGGGAAGCATAACAAAGCATGATTCTATTTTGGGGAGGGAACCATAAGTAGGCTTCTATGTTGGGGAGTGCCCCATACTCCAAAAATATTGGTGATGGGCCAATCAAATGGCTCCATTTGGGAGGAAAAAAACTGTTAGTGCACGCCCTCACTAATTAATTGAAGCATGAAGAATAGGTAGGGTGTTCTCAGGAAGGGCTACCTCTTAGGAAGGGCTAGCTATTAGTCCAGGCCAAAAATATTGACAGCCAATTTTAGGAATAGAAATTCCATGCAACCAATGAGAAGTCGTGTCATGGAGGATGTATGTCTGCATAAAATGTAATGTCTGCATAAAGTTTATATGTCAGTAAGTAGGTGCCACTAGGTTAGAGGCTAGCTCTGTACAAGCCAGTTCTTCAGGGCAATAACTGTTTGATATAAAGGCAAAGCATATAGAATTCCATTTAGTTAGGATTTGTATGTGCCTACATGATAAAGTTCACATACCACATGCCTATCTATGTATTCCCCAGAATTCATGATCCTATTTTTTATGTATATAACAAAGTACACAAGCACCCAACACTGGTAGTTATCTAGCTGGTAACCACCAATGGCAGCCATGATGAACCAACAGCTTCACTTTTTTGAGAAAGTCCTACTAGAGCATCTCCACCCACATCCCTTACTTGGGCCTCTCTAATAGTGTGACCACATGCAACATAGAGTTTCAGTTATTTCCCCCATCCATACCTCTAGACAAGCAAAATTGGACAGCTCAACTGAAACACCATTAAAGTGCCATCACCTGGGCCATTCAATACATCCAGACAAGGAAACGCAGTTACACATTTTCTTTGTTGGACATCACTTGCAGCTTCACAAATTTAAATATCCAAATTCAGTTTCACACAATAATGGCAGGGGAATGAAGTATGGGTGTGTGTTTATGTAAAATTGTTCCATGCTGAAGTATTATTGGGTACAAGCCATTATACTCCTCCCAGTGGAGAGAATCTCAGTGGTTATATTTCGGCCCTGGAAATATCAAAGAGCTAATAGAGTTATCCATAACGTAACCCTCTCTCTTCACCCTATCTTTGGGCCTCCTTTCACCCGCTATCCCCTCTTTCAGTGGTATCCGCAAAGTAAAGACATTTTTATTAAATGTCAGTATGAGATGCTGAAACTCAGCATTTAATACACGAGGTTCGAGACTAATTATCGTGGTTGTACAGTTAGGAGCAGTGAAAATATATGTAGCAGCAGTGAAGGCGTTCAGGAAAAAGGAAAGACAGGATGAAACTCAGTTTACCACCAGAAATGATGGTTTTCTAAGTTTCATCCCCTGCTGATGCTAATGTACTTTTCTGCAGGTTTTTTTGAATCTCACCCTGTGTATGACCAAACTCAGGGATCTGGAAAAATGGGGGGGTGGGTTGTATGGTGGTGGTAGGAGTGTGGGTGATGGCTGGTTCATCAAATCTGCCCAGATGAAAGAATGAAATCCTCGAAGCCTACAACCAACAAGGGATGTGTCACACTGTGGCCTTGCCATTTACATTAAAAAGTATCTTAAAGAAAAAGAAGAATTATGGAACCTCAAATAATTCACCATGCAAAACTATAATCTTAAAAAAACCCTCTAAGAGAAATCCAAATCCTTCAAGATATTATAACTCTATAAATAATCTCAAGTTTCAACACAAGCCAAAATATCATCTTTCAGGAATCCTCATCTGAAAATAGTGCTATTAACTACCCTTAAGCTACTATACTCTACAGTGAATCGAAACACAATATCCTTGCCTTGGTAGGCAAGGCCAACAAAGTGCACAACTACTGTGCTAGAACCCTGTTTGGAAATTGTACTTACACATTGACTGTTAGTTCACTCCAGATAACTCAAGATCAAGATCAAATTCAGATCACCAAATCCAGTAACCCCATTGGTCTTGAAAAGATAATCTTCAGGCTTACACACAACCTATTCTAGTGAACATGGAAAAAAGTGGTCCCTTTATAGCATTTCCATTGATCCTCTATAATTCTCGCAAACATACAAAAACTTAATGCAGGTTAAATTGTTAGTTCACTCAAGATAACTAGAAAAAAGAAATTTCAGACCACCATATCCAGCAAATTTTATTGCTCATAATATGTTTTTTGCAGACTTACACACAAGCCTATTCAACACCCTCTGTAAATTATTACAATCACTAAAACTATAACCCTTGTCTGACGCATGAGCATGGGATTTGGGTGTGGAACTTGAGTTGTGCAACTTTGTGGACAATTAGTTGCATGTGGAACAGCCAGCTAGCTAGTCACCCTTCACCTGAATTGGTGGGTGCAACTACTTCAACTTATCTAAGTTGGCTTGGACTGATAGCCAGCGTGAAGGTGGCGGTAGTTTGGCAAAGTGAAAGAAGATAACCAATCAAGTTTATAGCCTAAAAGCATTAGTTGGACCCCTTGGGTATTTTGGGGTTACATTATAAGAGCTATGGCTTTTCCCGGGTTGGGTTTTTTCTGTTTTCCATGTGGTCCCATCAAGTTCCCAAGGGGCTTCTGTCAAAGTTTTCAAAGGGTTTCCCAAGTTTCGAATGCATTCCTCAAGATGTTCTCAATAGCTTCACACTTTTATCCCATATGCTTTGTTCAAATTTGTCTCTTTTCACCTATAAAAACATAGTTATGTTGTTGGCCCAAGTGAGAACTAGTCAGCTAAATAATTTGCTCTTCCTAAACCATTTTTTGTAACTTAATTGAAATTTAAATGACAAAGAAAATTTAATAATAAAAATAAATATTTCCCACATATGAGGTCTAGTAATTTCTACACCACCTCCATTTAATCATACTCACAGAAGGCTTTCCAATAATATCAAGAGTGTGTCGAAATTCCGCTATGCTTTCTAGTTTTCATTTAAATGATTGTTTAGTGAAAAAATTGTTCAATATTTAGTAACTTATCCAATGTAAGTTGACAGATTATGAAACCAATTTGGTGCACCTCTATTTGTTGATGGCTTTCCAATGATACCAAAGTGTGGCAAGAAGCACCATGGTTTGGGAGATAGATAAATAGGTGGGCCAAAGGGGAAGGCATTTCGTCTTCCCATAGGAACTTCTATCTTAGATAACCTCCAAATTTTCAGTCTTTTATGGGGTGATGAGCCAATAAAGAAAAGAAAGAAAAGTTGAACTTGGGAGGAACTCCCCATCTAATGTATACAAAGATGAATAGATACCTACACTTAGGAAGGGGTATTAGTTCAAGCCAAAATTGGTGGCAACTAGTTTTAGGAATAGACTTTGCATGCAGACAATGGGATGCCTGAACATGCATTCAGGAGGGCTTGTCTTTTTTTGGGGGAGGTGGGTGGTGGGTGGTGGCATAATTAAAAAAAAATCTTGTCTTCGCACATGTTCCCAATGATGTTCCCTTTCCCACTGCCTTCCCAATTGCATTACGCTTTTATCCCAATGGTTTGCCCAAAGTTCTCCCCTTAACCTATGTAGGTGGGCCAAAGGGGCACAACATCTTCACATAGAAACACTTTTGTTTTGGGTGAGCTTACAAAGTTTCACCTTTTTGGTGTTCTTATGATGAACCAATCAAAATGCCTCATTGCAGCCACAAAAAGAAAAAGAACTTGGGAGGTACCCCCAATCTAATTAATAGAAGCAACAATATAAGTAGCCTGGTACCATGAAAGAGTAGTACCTAATGTCTTCATGCCATATCTTTGCAAACTCAGAATGAAAGTTCGAAAGGAGCTGAGAAAGATTCCCCCTTTGATTAAAGACATGGTCATTAACTGACACTGCCAAACTGGAAAAAAGATTCAGGCACTTAAGCAATGTTCTTTTTTGAAAAGTAAAAGAAGTAAAATGATTATTTAAGAAAAGAGAGATTCAGACCATCAAACCACTTCAAAACTTTATTTGTAAACACACCCCTGATTTGGAAAATGAACAAAGGTATTAGAAAGAAAAAAGAAAAGGGAGAATTCATTGAACAGACTGGAAGAGTGAGTGGGTGTTTTCTTCTTTCTGTCCATTTCTGTTGGAACCTGCTGACAAACAGCCAGCCTGCATGTGTAAGGTGTTGGTAGAAGCCTGTAGTAGTGTAGTTGAATTGCCAAATAGCTCCAAAATTTGTATGTTTCAAGTCTGCAAATTCTCCAAGTTGGAAATACTTTCAATATGGTATGCATCAGAGAATTCTGCTTTTTCCCACTACCAGAGAGTGGAGGAAGGATTATGTGACCCAGAAGTACCCACCAGTGCGCCATGCATTTGGAAAACCTATTATGAATCAGTTGTGGATGAACCACAGCTGAGTTACCAAGGTTCCACTTTGGTAACCTATCATTTAACCCGTGACCTCACCCTCACACTACCTAGGTCACTACAGGTGTGAGTAAGTGGGTACTTATCATAGGTAAGTAAGTAGGGAACATAAGTGAATACTACACCCGTATTTAATTAGTTAAGGCGCTTGGTAGGCTAGAGGATGGTTAGTTTGTAGCTAACCAGTGTGGTTAACTCTGGGACAGGAATACAACAGAAAAATGTTTCCTGTCCACACATCATCCATCTTGCATGGTGCCCTGGTGGGGTACTAGTTCACTCTGGCACACTTTAAATAGTTCCATGAGCCCTCCAATCCAAGAGACCTGTCAAGTGGTGTGCTAGGCTCATTAGCTATTTTGTAATCACCTCCCTACTAATCACTCAACACTACTATCACACCCTGAATGCTAGCCTCTCTATTTAATGGTTAACATGAGAGTGTACACGAAAAGATCTCTATTGCAAAACTGATTTTTGATTATAGAGTTGACAATTGGAGGGGCCCAGTAAAATTTGGATACTTACTTATTAGTGGTGTTTTATGGAACACACTTAGGCTTGCTTTACACTAGGAGTAAGGGCCAAAAAAACTTGGGGCCAACTTTGAGCATTTTTGGGTTGCAAATTGGCCTCAAGTTACAAATAAATGCTAGAACATTAACAAATGCTGGAACATTGGCCCCAAGGGGTTGCAAATTGGCCTCCCAAGTTTGATGGTATCCTATTTTCAGCCTTGGGGCCAATACAAGGCCATAAAGTTCAGCATTTATTAGAACTTGGGGGCAGATTGAAAAGTTTTTTTAAACTTCAGCCTTGACTCTTAGTATAAAGCCCTTGGGGCTGATTTGAACTTTTGCACCAATGGGAATGCTGGATTTGGGCTGAACATTGGCCCTGACTCCTAGTGTAAAGCGGCCGGTACTTTGGCAAAACTTCAGAAACTGATATGATAGGCATGTGAGGAGGGATGATACAAAAAGTGGCAGCCAAAACAACACTAAAGAATGCCTTCACTACTTGATGAAGTGTGTGAATGTACTTAGTACCTACTTGTAAAATGTCTACCATTTGGGGCTTCAGGAGTGGTGGAAAAAAGGAAAGCCACCAGCTTACGAGCCTTGCACTCCCACACTTCCCAAAACTTTATTATTATTTGTTGGCCCACTTCTGGAAGTGTGGGTAGACAATTGGCAGGGAGGGAGGGAGGGAGGAAGGCGGGAGGAGGATGGTGCTACCAAGCACGGTAAGAGTGATCGTGTGATTGTCGTGGGCCACCAACATCAGTGGTAGAAGGTCCAATGATAACACTGCTGAGGTTTTGTGTCCGGAGAAAAGACATGAGAGAGAGATTCTGTGTGTACACAATGGATCATCTCAACTTTCTGTACCTGGAGTGTAAGTCAGATTATTTTAGAATCCTTATGTTGGTGATGGGGGAGGGGGAGGAAAAAGACAGAGAGAGAGAGAGTACACATTCACTAAACACTAATTTTCCATAACTTACTTTTGCATATGATGTCAAAACTCCTTCAAAATTAGCCAACACTTCAGGATTTCATTAAAATAATTATGATCGAAGATTATTAATAATTGTTACTTCATCATTCAATCCAACTATTCAAGACCTACCCCAAAAAGAGAGATAAAATTGTTAATGAGAATGAACACCATGTTGCCTTGGCAGCTTCCATACTAATATTATAATATTCTTGGAAATGTTGACACATTCAAATATACTTTTTCCAAAGAAATGTTTTGGTATATTTCATGATTTGACATGGAATCTTGCAAATAGAATAAATATTCAGCACTGAAATGTTGAACTTGCCATAATGCTACAGTAATGTTAAAGTACTCCATAAACATATCGCGATGCTAAACACTCTCTTTTGTTACTCCCCAAATCAAACAGACAGACCCAGTAGTGATGACAGATTAGATGAATCATTTGTGGAGATACATTTGCATGTGGATTCTACAATCACCCTTCTTATGTGCCGAATCGCATCAACCGTCCAAATCCCCTAGTCATCTTAGGGTTTGATTATTTGTGAATACAAAGTTGTCGTCACTCCTTGCTCGCTAACAGCTTCTTTGTACATAAAGACTGGATCTCACTTTCTCCTCCTTACAATGGCTTAACCTATCAGAAAAAAAGAACCTTCACACTTTGGGACCCATTTCTTAGCCAAACTTAAACAGGAATCTCCCCTTCTCGGAAGCCTTGGGTTCATAGCACAAACAAAAAGAAATAAATATAATATTGTGACTAATGCATAGTAACAACAAAAAGAAAGCATCGAATTACTAGTGGCATAAAAAGTGCAGTCAGTACTAACAACTGAAAGAGCCAATGCAAACAAACCAGCGAATGAGTAGGGCTGTTGTGTTGGACTCTTCTGGGGTTTTGGGAAGCTGTGCAAAACAGAGTTCCCCTTAAGTTGTTGCTGAGGTTATCAACTTTTTTGAGGCCTTCATGCAATGATCCATGAAACTGTAGGTTAGAAAGTAAGGAGTTGTTGCCAAGTAGCAAATGTACTGCAACAAATACCCAATTTCTTGAAGTATTGTTGCAGTATCCTAGTTGTTTGAAAAGGTACATGACCATCTCCCCAATATAAGGTTAAATATTATTCAACCTTGTTGAGGTTGCAAGATTGTATGTGATTGAAATAATTTAAAAACTGGTTTATCTGTTTAGGATGAAGACACTACTTACAAGTCACTTCACTGGTGGAATGGTTGGTCTTCTACATAGCAACATAACATAATAATACCTCTAACGTATCTAGTTGAGCAAGTGGGGGCACCAGTGGAGGGTGAGGATGGGGAGCCTCACTAAGGCTAATGCTGATCAGTGGGTTTTTCTCAATTTTTTATTTGCAAAAGTGGTGAATAGTTCTTTGGAAACCATATTTTGGACCCCAAATAAAATTCAAGTTTTCTTCAAAAACATTTCACAGCGTTTTGCCACACAAAGAAGCAGTGATGTAGATTACACCTAGTAAAATCTGTACATTTGTAAACATATGAAAGCTTAGCAGCACCAATATATAATTCACTCCTTCAAATGCAAAAATAATTTCAACACAATTGGACAAGTTGAAAGGAGATTTGAGAGTTGGGAGCAGGGTTTTTTTTTTCAGTTTTGTGAGATAGATAGCTTGGCCATCTTCCACAAGTAGTCTAAGCCAAATTTGGCTACAGGTCAGAGAGGACATTAGAGAAAACTAGGATCCCTGCTATGTGTTATCTAAACATGGTGAATTCAGTTCTTTTTCCCCTAAAAATATGGTGACTTTGTACATTGTTCTAATAAAAAAATCCTTTGTAGGATTTGCATTACTATTTTTTTTGTGGTCAACTGGGAACATTTGGCCCAAAAAAGATACCCTTGTCGGGGGAGTGGAAAACAACAACCAACCTTGTGAAACTTTATTTATAAACACACCACAAATCTGAAACTGTACCAAGGAATAAGAAAAAAGAGAGGGCAAAATTTGACGGACATCAAGTTGGCACAAACTAGATATCAAAATCTCCCCATCACAAGAACCAATTGCCTCTATCAAATTAGTTGTGATGAGGGGGGTTGTGTTTTGAAACGTTGGAAGTTAGGAAGTAGGTAGGCCTATTATTATTGCTTGGCTTAAGATGGAGGATGTTAGCTTCCTTTGCAATGTAACTGATATTTTTTGATAAATAAAAGTAACTTTAAACCCTAAACCTTCATCTCTTAAGGTTTTTTGCCTTTTGAAATTCCAAATGGCGTTGACACAATCAAGTAAAAACACACAAGCCTATTTGTGTAGACATTCAAATATCTCAATTATCAAAAGAAGAAATTGATTAGTGTGGTGTTAGTCACAATACCTCCTTTCTTTAGTTTTAATTGCATTGAAAGCAACAAAACCTTGAATGGCACAAGATCAAAAAAATAAACTTGTTTACGTTGGGTCAGCAATGATAGCATTAGTTAAAGTGCGAATTTCATTTTTGGTGAGCACATTATTGATTTGTCAATGAAAGGAGTTGGACATGGCTAAAACAAGCACATGTAGTTGTTTTTGTCCAACATGGAAGCTAACATTTCGCACAATGGTAACAAAAATGTCACAAATTACATCATGGGTTCTTGTGTGTTCATTGCCATGGACATAACATAGGAGACGAATACCCATAAGATTGATGGGGTGTGCACATGCATCGAAAGACACTTACAATTGAAAGATGCGATAATCTTAACTATGTCCAAAATGTTGTGGAGAGAACTTGGGAAGATAATTGAACTGATGTGAATGTTGGTTGATTTGTAAACTAAACATTTGCCCCAAGGCTAAAACATGGTAAAATTTGAAAACAATGAACTATAAATATCTTGTTTAAAAACATGTTGGACAAAGTATGGTGATGTAAATGCTCCGAAATGAAAATTTAAAATTGAACCATTTGTTGCCCATTGAGTTGTTGAAAAAGAAAAAAACACACACATGCTGAAGGTGATAGAAGATTACATGACGTTTTGAGGTGTTGCTAGAATGGGAAGATGTTGTTGTCAACTCATGCTAAGGTTTTAAACATGAAATGATGTTCATTGACCATAAACCTAACATGATGCACCCCCAAACTCCTTGATGGATTCGACTATAAGCCCAAAATTAAAACAACGAAAGGAGAAAGAATTGGGGTGCACTTTTTGGCTTGCAACATTTTGGAGATATAAGGGTGTGCTGGAGCTCCAGAATGGGACTAAGGATATTGATAAGCAATTCAATCACTCACATGGACTTGCACAAATCTAACAATAAGTTGGTTAATGTGTAGTTGGAGCACCTTGGTGCACAAACGAACCATGGGCAAACATGGATTAACAAGACTCACCATGGCCTAGACTTGGAGGAAGCCTCCACCTTCCCCCTTATAATATACTCTATGCTTGGCCATGGGACCAACACCCAAATGTCATTTTGTCCCGATTGGGACTCTTGTAACTTTGGGAGCCCATAATTTTGTGTGTACACCTTCGGTTGAAATGAGGTTTGAAGCAAAGTTGTATCCCTTGTTGAGAATTTTTCAATGATATGTCACATGTCACTTGCACATAAGGAAATTGGGGCAATTCTCAACTTTTTCTGATCGGGAGTCAAATTATTAATTTTACTCTCGACCTTTTTTTTACCATAACTTGTGTTTTAAGTGTCCAAATGGGTCATGTGAGCCCATTGTAGACATCTATGTTCCAATAACTTTCAAATGATATAAAAAATTCTTTAATACAATGGGTTTTGACCACTACAATTACTCTTTAAAAATTTGAGAATCCATTGAAACTCAATTCCCAAAGTGGTAGTTCATTTGGAAGTGTAAAGGTTCATTTCTTCACATTCTCTTACACTCTTGGGCATATGAGATGTGATTTTCGAACTCCTCTCTTCGTTCGCTCCTTTGCAACCCCTTACATTGATTATGAGCCCAAAACTAGGATTACGACACAATAACTATGATTAAAATTATAAGAACTTAACTCCATAAATAGGCTACCAAGGTAATGGTGACTATCAATATGAGCTTAATGCCACCAATTTTTTTTCTCCATATCATATCCAAACAACCCTCCAATAGCCATATATTGGGGCAATTTCCTATTGCATGTGTCAAAAACTATCCAAAAGTAAGGAAAATTAACTTGTTGAAAATCCAACAAATTGTAGTGTTTCAATGGACATTACATAGGAAGTCTAGCCTATTCCACCAAAAAGGTAGTAGTGAATCATGTCTATGATTGCATCCTCACAAATCTTAAGGTAACTATAATACACAATATCCACTAGAAGTAACTTTAGCAATAGCAACAAGATTATACAAGAACCACAAACAAGTAGCTCCAAATTCCCCATTCCAAGAAGGTTAGTTCAGGTACCGGAAATCATATATAATTAGTTCATAAAGATCTGGGATCAAATCTTGACCAGACCTCCTATCCTAACTGCTATTCTCTGATTCCAAACTTTGTGAATAGTAGAAGTACACCCACACGTTGCTTGTGTTGTACCCATGCACTAACCTTCTTTACATCAACACTAATGACATCATCTTTTGGAAGAAGTTTGGGGATCATTTTAGGCTAGAATGAAAATTTAGTTCCAAAAAGTTGCCAACTTAGAGTTATCAGCAAAGTCACACTATCTTTGGAACCTAGTTTGACCCTCTAATCTCTGTTTCATCCCCATTTTGAGTGCATCCTCAAAGTGGGTAAAATTGGGTATTGTCTCATGGAACTAAGCACCAGTTGAGAAGACTTGCAGGATCTTATTTTGATAAGGCTTTGATTTAATGAAGAATATGAGCAGCAGGAAAGGTACATCTAAGGGAAATGGAAATCCCAAAACTGGACGTGAAATTTTGCTAAGGACCTATTTAGGTGCAATCACTAATTTGTCCCATATCTTTTCCCTCTCTAATTTCTTCTTCCTGACTTCTCATCTCCAGTTTCAATGTAACTGGGGCCCAGTACCACAGTTTGAGATACTTTGTGGATAACTCCAATATCTCAGGAGATAAGTTAAGGATTCTTCCTGTTTGCAAAGGGAAACAACAAACAAGAATCTTTTGGCCAATCCTTTTACCTATGACATTTTGAAACAGAGGATAGGTTACATGGTTGCAATGATAGAAGGTGGAACAAGGGGAGCGGCTAATTAGTGCTTTTCGGGGTATTCACAATCTCTCCATCAATTGCGGTGTTTTGTTGAGAATTGGTGGTCATCTAGGTCCACCCGGAAATATGGACTGCCTCATTCATGAAATCCACTCCAACAACAACCAAAAAGGAGTCTAGTTGCCTGGGTAATTGGCTGCTGGATCCTGTCTAGAATATACCGTTGGGAAGTCGGTGGGTAATGAATTTATGAGGTTTCACCTGGCTGACAACACCTCTTTCTTTTCCATAACAACTTTTCATTTTACCTTCTTTGATTACATTCTTTTGCTACTATATACATGGTTTCAGAGAGTCAGTTTGTATGTCTGACTAGCTAACTCGTTTCACTAGCCACTTAGCTTGATGTGATATCGGCTACAACAACATACATACAGGCAAGCTCAGCTCATCAGCTCATATGGTATTTACGATGGTCGGCTATAGTACATGCCCTACAGTACGAACCAGGGGGATGGATGGCATGGTGGTGTGGTCAGCTTATCACAGCTTACTCGAAAACAAAATGTACTGACTGGATATGGATGAAGGAACGGCTGATATTGAATTGCATCATCAACAACAGCACTCCCTTCTCTCTCTCTCAAAGTACGGAAGTAGGAGGTAAGTAAGAGGAAAGGCCCACTAGCCTGATGGAACCCAACACTTGAGCATGACTGGCAACAACAACAACAGCAATCAACAGTACCCAATCTATACTAGTTTATTACAAGGAAGCTTTTTATCTCACCCTTGAACCCTTGGGGCCTCGAGTGTCCAGCACAGAATCTTATTGCACATGCATTCATGAATAGTAAGAACAAACTAGGGTCAAAACTTTGGGACTTTGGATGGTCAGATGGGTCATCATCAGCCAGAAAGCCCATTAAGCCCACTATGTGCGTTGCTAGACTACTATCATAGAATTCTTTTTAATTTAAAAAAATACCTACAACAGGTGTGTAGTCAGAGGTTCTCAACTGGTTTATCTGAAAACCTACCTGTATGCATAACCAATGGTCATTATAGTAACCGATCCGGTGGCTATTACAAATAAAGCAATAACTGGGCAACACTAATATATACCCTATTGTTGGAGGGACTCAATTCATTTGGCCATGAGTGGAAAAGACCAGCACAAAGTGGGGCTCCTGATTGATTGTCTTATGGATGTGAGAATGGTGTACAGGAATTGGAACCTGATTTTATTTTCTTAGTGAGGAACCAAACTCATTGTGAAGAAGCTGTGAAAGAACTATAAGTGAATGTAGGCAACAAGAGAAATGCTTGAAAAGAGGAAATCTTACTGTGGGGCAAACATTGTAATTGAATGCGGGCAACAAAAGAAATGCTTGAAAAGAAGAAATCTTACTGTCGGGAAACATTATCAAACTGTCTGAATTGGGCTATTTTAGACAACCCATAGTCCACTAGTAAGTATTTTATTCAAGAGGTGATCTTTGCTACTCTCTATAAGTTTGAAACGCAATTCATGCTTTCTATCTTTATTATCTTGCGCAGGAGATTTCCTTGTGTACGTAACACATATTTACTTGATTGAACTTTTGGTGGCAAGCAGAAGGTGAGAAACAGGCCCACAGGAGTCCTTCTATTGGTGGCAAGCAACATGATGGGAAATACCAGAACACATATTCACACCCTAAATGCCTGATGTGTCAACATTGTTCCTTTTGAAAAATTTAATTGATAGGTTAAGCAGTAAATTCAATTTTCGTTAAAGGAATCTTTTTCAACCATGTGGACTGTGGAGATAAGCTCCAAATGGTTCTGGTGAGCAATACAAAACAAAAAGTTCAAAGCCAGACACAGAAAGGAAAATAAGAAGAAGAGGAGAATCCTGGCACTGTAGGCTGTTGTTACCATGTTCCATCCCTCTGACACCGCCCCCCCCCGCCCCGCCACCTCATCAAGCAATTCCCTCGTGAACAGTTGATGAGTCTGAGCGTCTAGACACAACCCTTGTTTGACCTTAGATTGGGTTTGAAGTCATATTCCTCTTCTAAATGATTTGCACCTAATAAATATCCCAGCTGACGATGCCCATTGCCTCCTACCACCAGATCCATTCCTCTCTATAAGTAGCTTACCTAGCTTCTGGTCTCATTATCCTGACAGCATTTATCAGAGGTCATGGACAGTTATCTGTACGTCTATGCAGTTGAATCCCTCTAGTTGTTAGGGGTTGGGACAGTTCTCTGTACTTTACACATACAGTGGACTTCTCTGGTTGTTAGAGGTTGGGAGTATGGGCTTTTCTAACGTGTAAACCCATAATAATAAAAACCCCGAAATCTTTTGGAGTTAGGGAAAAAAACAGAGGCACAAATTTATAAAAACTTTAACTCATAAATTTATTCCCTTTGTACAATCACCTTTCAAAACCTCAAAAGTTGAAGAATAGAAATCTCTGCCTGAATGTTGGCCTAAAATCAACACAACTATATTTGACGAATCAGAATGTAGATCTATTCCAAACCCTAAATCTAGGGGCTCAAATTAACATTTGCCCAGGTGACCTTTTGTGTATTGTGATCTTCATGTGGCCCTGGTGGAGACTTTCAACTGAAATTAACATTTAAAATGTAACAAATTTTCCCTGTGTATGTCCTAGGAATGCAGAGCTCTCTCTTTCATTTATGACTAAAAAATAATTCAAAATTTCCTTTGTATTTGTCAGGTAAGATTTTTCTATCACTAAGAGCTGTTCCAACAGTTATGGGGTGGTTCATAATTACAGACCGTATTGCTACTACTGATCAGATCTTTTTCTATACCCACCACACCCCCAGTGCTTTTTTATATGGAGCAGACGTGGCTAATCAAAACAGTCACTAGTTCACAGCAGCAGTTTAACTTATGGTTAACTGAAGAGGGTTAATGAGCAAGACACAAGCTGGATCAACAGAGATCTGAATAAACATGTTGCAACTGGTAAACAAAGCAGAACAGCAGGCAGACAATAAGGCAACGCCATCAGCTAATAGTCCAACTAGTTGGGTTAGGTATTGGTTTGATCTGAATGCAGTTATGCTCAAGTATAAGTGACCCAGTATGGGCTCATGGTTGCTGAAACAGGATTCAAACAGTCCAAATCTTGCAGCACTAGCAAAGTGAGTGAGGCAGATGAAAATATGTTATTATTGGCCCTAAAAACCTTTTTGATGTAGAGCTGGTTTTAAAGTATTATATATACCCCTTGAAAGGTGTGCAACTGAGATTTTCCAAAAGAAAAAGTACTGGGTCCTTCTTGACTCACCACAAAACCCATGAGTTTACATTTGCATGCTCTCTATACGCATCTAGTAGAAGGAAAGATGATAGGTCTCCATAGGACTGATTAAGCTTTTGGTTTTAGTAGGATACTAGGATCCCAATCCCCACCCCCACCCTTAGTATTAGCTAAGGTTAGCTTGGACAGCTAGAAAATGGTGTCAACTTGGAGGATCCTAACCAGATTTGTGTGGACATGAATTCTTTATTGTGAATGATGATATGTGTGCCTTATGCAAAGTGTTGCAAATGGACAAAAGATTTGTGTATTGCTCTGGAGCGAGGTATATTCTTAAAGTCATGATCACTAACTAGTGCTTTTTCAGCCTGCATATATAAATATACATATAAATTATTTTGTTTTCAAAGTTTTGCATATACACCCAGAGCTAATGAGCAAACCATGTGTACTGCAGAGCTTAGGTCACAATTTAAACGTACTTATCGCATTATGACAGCAGCTGAACAGTAGAGCTGTGAGTCATCTGTGAGTCATCTGGGAAAAGTGCTGTGTGCATGTTCTGTTCTGCTGTTTACCCTTTGTCAATCAAGAGCTTAACACAGCGCCCTGCAAGATTAAATAACATTTAACACTTAGAGCTGCCCCACTTAAGACAAATACATCGAGGCTTTAAGCACGTGATTAGCCCCAGTAGTTGTTCTGAGAAGTACTTGCAGCTCTGGAAGTACTTGGAACTAGAGCTTTACTAGAGAAGTTGGATTTTAGCCGTTTATGAAAAAGATACCAGAATTTGTCGACCAGAATCTGCGACCTCGCACAAGAGCTCAATTAATGAACTGATTTGGGAAGTTACTATGAAAAGATAATTTTGTAATGGATTTTGTTGTAACATTAGATTCAACTCTCACAAAGTAATTTCATTGTTTACTTTATTATGCTTCCATCCTCAATGTCCTTGAGAGTACCTCTCTCGCTAATTATCCTTCTTTCTCAAGCAGATTTGTGAGAAGTAAAGTCTCTAGAGTTTAGAAGAAAGAAAGGATTAATAGATCATCTTATGAATATCAATAGCTAACTCAGCTAGTACTGGATCTAATTACTGAAACTGCCTACCAATCTCACAAGAACCTTTTTTAGGGTTCCCTGTGGGACCGTCAAGAAAAACTTGAATTCCCCCTATGCAAACATGAAATGGCTTGTTTGTCAATGGAAACATACAATGATTCCTCTGTTTCACAACCGGAAAATTAGAATAAAGCATTAAAATATTCATCACACTATTCCCCTGGAGAGGTTTCCCTATGTTTTGTGAATTCAGGTTAAATTTGTCAGAGGTTTCCACTCTTTTCTTTTCCCTAATGCCAAAAAATTTCTTGTGTTTAATTATGTTTCCTGCACTTGAATCTCAGCTAATCACTCTGCTAATTTGTCTCATTATGATCGAAACTTCCAGTACTTGAAGAAAGTTGACATATATTCATCTGTTGGAAGCAAGATACGTGCATGAACTACGCATTAAAAAGCTCAGGACTTTATATATAACTCTGGACAAATCAGAACCTTTGAAAGAAAGTGCGTCCCCCAAAACCAGAATTGATGATATCAAGGAGGTTGAAACATAAACGGCAGCTCCGTCACAGCTTCCAGGACAGATCAAGTAGTTCTAGACGCTGAAATCAGGAACAGATTAATTAATTACTCGCTTAAACTTCAAAACTTTAAGGACAGAAGCAGAAACAGCACAAGAAAAACTTTCTTATAATTTTACTAGTCCGAACAAAATTAAACTCAGTTCCACCACTGCAGGTGCCTATTGCTGCATCAATTTTTGCATGCGAAAGAAAGAGCTAGCAGCTGCGCCTGATAATGTGACTCTAGTGGCCGAAGGACGCGATACATATATTGCCAGTTTTTTCGAGACAAATCTACACTAAACAAAGACGTCAAGATTATCACATTGGTCGTGATCTGAGAGAGAGAGAGAGAGCGCAACGCATTGGGGCCACAGTTGATACCATACAACCCAGGGGAATTTGCCAGCTCTGGAACCTACAAAAGTTCCTTGTGAACTATATGATCTCTTTATTATTAATTGTAATAATTCTGCCAAGCAAAATTGCTGATTTTCTGTAGTACTCCAAACGAAGCTGGAGTCTTATGAGGGCCTCACTGATCACGTGAGAGTAAAATTTGCTGCTCGTCCTGCAATGGAACTAGCTGCTGCCACCACTGGCCACTGCTGCATGTTCTCGACGACGTTGATCGATATTCAAACCTAGCAAGCTATTGTCTACATCTCGAAGTCCAAAAAACAGTACTGCAACTGCTGCACTAGAGCTATCATACACTCGGTGCATCTATGAGTAAAGCCAAATAGGAAATTGTAAGAAGCTCATGAGCAGCCCAAACATGAGTCCTTCCACCGAAAGAAGAACGACAATAGTGATCATCGTCAGTCAGTCAGTCAGCTGAATTTTCAGTTCAGTTGAGCTCTTTGATCTCAAACAAGCTGAAATGAAATGCTAAGTCTCTCTAATATTGCTGCACACTAGTTTTTTAGGCGAGCAGCAGCTGGTGACTGCAGCTCGAGAATATTCAGGTGCCCTGCTGCCGCTTGTAGCTACGTACAGTCAACAGCAGCCGTGATGGTTGCACTGGTATCGAGACCTTAATCTTGATTCGATGCTAATTGATCATTGCTTATTTACACCACACCACATGGATCGATCCCTCATGGCAACATGTCAATACATCAAGCTGTTGACGATTCACTGAAACTGCCGGTGATGTCAATTAGAATGAAAAGACGCGTCGATCTAAGACGCGCGCGCGCACCATTTCGGTGGTCCTCTCCCGAGCTGGAAATTTAGAAAATTCATACACACCTGCATCATGCATGATGATCAGAAAAGACACCACATGATGAGCAGGTCATGAGCGAGATTTGCAGCTCCATCCCATGATCAGCTTGGAGAACTTTCAAATAGAAGAACCTACCGCGCTGCGTTAGGGTTTACCGCGGTCGAATTCTATCACAAATCAATCCAGAATTTTACCATTTTTATCACATCACATGGCAGGTCTTGGCCGGAAACCAATGTCGGCAGCCTGAATGCTTCTTTGTTTTATTGCAGGATAGATTGCTAGGACAATGCAAGTTCGAAGGAAGGATCAATTGGTTAGCCATTGAGCGCAAGCTGTAAATCGATCAACTGTGACAATGCTATCATGTCTGCACCAGTGAGATTTCGAGAATGAAGCTTACCACGAGATTCTTCAACCTTGAATGCTGTGCCTCGTAAAAAGCTGTTCCAAAGCTCATCTGCAGAGTGGAGGCTGCATCAAGATACTGTCGTAGAATAGCCCATTACTAGAGCTGGAGACCAAGGGTGGCAAATTCAGCGGCAAATCTGGCAACGTGGATCCGAGACCTGCGAGAATATCCAAATCGCTGAAACTCGCTAGTCCACTGTAATCAAGAGGTGGAAGAGGCAAAAAGAAGTCTCTGGACGTGATTTCTGCTGCAAGAGCTGCTGCAGATGATGATGCCGCAGTAGTTTGCTGCAGTGTCGACGCAAAATCGTGAGTGACGTTGCAGCAGCTCGGCATAAGTTCTGCAGTGGACTGCAGAAAGTCTCCCGAGAAGAAGGGCGCCGGAATTTCATTCAGCGAATACTGAGCTTGTCGGTGCGAGAAGAAGCTGCTTCCATCTGATCCTGGAGAATGCATTGCGCCTTGGTTCTGGAGCAAGTCCTGGTTGCATGTGTTCGAGTCGATGCTGCTGTAAAAACTGAAAGTAGAGCTGTCCATGCTGTTGGAAGTCAGACTGTAATTATCAGTTTCCATGTTGTTGCTGCATCGTAAGTCTGGTGAGTCTTGTTGATCCGTGCAACACGCGGACACTCCTTCCCTGACCGTCGGAAACGTAGTCGAATCACCGGCGGCGTGCGTCGACATACTACTTTGCCGACTCAAGAGCTGGTGATGGTGATCAGTATCAGCTTGAAAACCTGAAGAAGAATCCGGCGAACCCACCGCTGCGCCGCAAGCAGTTGCTGCGACCACCGTCTTGGTTCGAGCTCTTCGTACTTTCGGTTCAATATTATCCGGTTTGCTGCGAGTTCGACCAGTCAGTCTTTGAACTGTCGAGCGGAAGTTGGCGATGTCAGTCTTGATGATCTTGGGAGCGAAAATGTGGATTACTCGAATAGTGGGCGCATTCATCGTCGACGTCGCCTCAGGATGATGATGAGTCGATCCCTTTCGACGAACTCCGCCTGGCGACCTGCTGCTTGTGGCGGGTTTTCCAAGAGTGTGCGAGGTCTTACACAGGTCAAGCATTGGGTCTCCACTCTTGACATACTCCTCGGTAAATCCGTCGTTTTCAGACATGTACGGAGACATGGCTCGAACTTCCTAGCTGCTGAAGAGGCTGTGATCTTGACGGAAATGAAAGAAGAATTTTTTTTGTAAGTCTCAGCTTAAAATGCTCAGAAGTTCAACTTCTCGACCTGAGTCGAGGACGTCTGAATTATGGTGGTGGAAGTCTAATCAACATCCTCCTCTCTCTCCAAAGGGACACACAGGCACACGCAGTCGATGTCCGCACTCTGCGTCTCTGTTCCACTACCTTACGGAGGAATAAGTAGATCTCTAAAACGCGTTGTTCTCTATAAGATTCAGGTCACGCACAAGGAGCTGATCACATAGAAAACTAACACATAACCTTACATGTATGAGCACAACAGTATGCTTGCAGCACTTGAGCTCAGGTTGCAAAACATTAAGCTAGACTACACCAGTGCTCAAGCAGCAAGTCAGCAGAACATGGTTTCTAACAATTTTCTTTCTTTTGTGGCTGTCGCCGGAGACCTGCGAAGCTAGGAGCACGACCTTGAGCTGTTCCTGGAATGTGTCTCTCACGTTGCACTGTCTTGCGCTCCGAATCTCCCCCCCAAGCCACTCGAATCTGAATTCCTGACCTGAAAGCTGACACTGTAACTGAAACCCTTCCTCAAAGTCTAGAGCTCTACTAGATTTCTATGACTAACTTTGCCACACAGTCTCTCTAGATTACGATCCCCTCTCGGTCGGATCTTTCTCCATCAGTCTCCACGAGCTTCAATGATGAACAACCGTACTCTGACTGAAACCCTCTCTAACGCCTTCGATTTCACTGGTCACACTCAGCTTGGATCTCTATGTCCTCTCTGATTCAACCTTGATCAAGGTACCCCTCTCTCTCTCTCTCTCTCTCTCTCTCGGTGGAAACCCACAAATATAAGAAATCTCTTCAACTCCTATTGTCTCTGATTTCTCAATGATGGCCTAGTATGTCTGCACTCTTCACAACACTGGGCGAGACCGAGAGAGGTTTCTACGGTGGGGACAATGGACGCTACTAGTGAACGGCCGCACGAGAACAATAGCCGCTAATACTGGAGGACTGAGCGATTTGTGAACGATATGTTCACAAGAATATGAGCATCTGAGAAAGCAATAGAGGCGAATTGGAAGCTTGCTGCAAGGAAGTCCTGAAGACACAATGATAGTCGAGGTCGAGAAATAGCGGAGAGCGATGAGGGTAGCCATATAACTCTACCAGGGAAGCTTCTGAACTAGAGGCAAATGCTCGGCCAAACCGCAGGTCGATGTCCGTAGTAACCTTCAACCATCTCTAGATGACTGTAGAGCCCCACAATAGTGGTGGTCCCTATGGAACCCAGCAGTAGGCCGCCTAAGCTGCTTTCTGCAGTCTCCTGCTTTCACAGTACTAGTGTCCAGTCACACCGGCCGGCCATGGCAGCTGCTCGCGGAGTGGGACCCAGCACATCACGATCTCAATGATACGGACTGCAGCTTCAAAGTATCGGTTATTGCAAATAAGCGATTACAACTTGAAGCTCAACACGGACTGCTGCAGGGCTATTGATCCGTTACCTTTCCCTGCAGATCATATTGACTCCTGCAACAAAGCTTTCGAAATTGCGTCATGCAGGTCATGAGAATGGTGTTGAGCTTCGCCCCATTGCAGGTTCTTAGGTCTTGGTTCTAGATCATAGAAGAATCATCATACCTGTAGACTTTTCTTTTTTTCTGGTCTTTTTTCTATGGATGTTTTCACTGGCACCGATGCCACATGAAAAATCAATCTGATCACGAAGACGCAGTGCAGACGATGATGTCTTGACGCTGCAACAATAGTGCAGATGATGTCTTCGTCGTGATTGCCTCTGCCGCTTAGGTTTTTTTAGGTCTTCTAGTGTCCCGCGTGATTGACTAAGCTGCTTCAGTTTGTGAAAGTTTTTGGAGCGAATTTCACAAGATCTGAATTTTGCTGAACCGCCAAGTTTTGTTTGATCCATATTCACAGCATTGTAAGCAATATATTGTCTTCTTTAATGAATTGCGAAACTTGGATCAACGCGCTCGTCATCCAAGTTGCAGCTGGAGCCGGCTTAGAAATGATACCAGCTGCAGCTCTTCGTTGATCTAGTTTTGGTGCGGCCCGTTATTTAATACTGTAGCAGCTAATAGGTAGTGTTATAACCGATGTTTTGCTTGATCCTGCAGAGTACTTCTAGTTGCTGTTAAAAATGTCGAAACATTCTTGAGCATATATATTGACGTGAATCCTGGACTATGACTGCATATACACTGGTTTTGAAACCTTATTTAATTCTCATCGACACATGGATCGCATGATCAGATCTGCGAAGATTGTCAGAACCCCATCGGAAATGAGCCTCCATCAAACAAACCCCCCAAGGTTGTTCTAAAAAGCCATGAAAAAGTTTCTGGTCAGGACGTATAGCTGGTTTGATCACTACCTAAAATCTAGTTCGAAATAGCCTGGCTAGGCTGATCTCTTCAAGCAGAATCCGTGGCTGCCTGCACTAGCTAGCTAGTGCTACAAGGTCTCATGTGTGGATTCTCTTCCATTACTAGCTTGATCTCACAACTTGTTGCAGGTAAGTATGGAATCTGCTGCAAACCCCTATCGATCATCATCAAATCTTATATATTAATTCACTTCGTCCGTGCGTCTGTCTGACGCGACGGTTCCGCGTTTTAATCCGCCGGCGGAACCCGGCCCGGAGAGTCGGACAATTCCGCGTTTTAATCCGCCGGCAGAACCGACCTCTGCCCGTCCGTTTGTCCGTTCATTTGTTTGTCTGTTCGTCCGTCTGTCCGGACGTATTTGCTTTTTTTTTTCATCTTTTTTTTTTTGGATTTGTTTTTCCAGATTTTTCTCCCCGTCTCTTAAATTAACAAAAATGAAGAAACAAAATCTTTTTAAAAAAAAGAAATCGGCAGAAAAATCTAAGGCTACGTATTTGCTTCTTTTTTATCTTTTTTTTTTTTTGGATTTGCTTCTTTGGATTTTTCTCCCCTTCTCTTAACAAAAAAAAAAACAAAATTTAAAAAAAAACAATCGGCAAAAAAATCTAAAGCTACATATTTGCTTTTTTTTATCTTTTATTTTGAAAA
This sequence comes from Sphagnum tenellum, assembly GCA_963921925.1. Taxonomy (NCBI): domain Eukaryota; kingdom Viridiplantae; phylum Streptophyta; class Sphagnopsida; order Sphagnales; family Sphagnaceae; genus Sphagnum; species Sphagnum tenellum. The sequence continues at coordinate 10,927,338 of OY998153.1, read as the reverse complement.
AATAAGAAAAAATAAACTTATAATAATGAAGAAAAACCTTACTTGAAAAAGAATGAGGTGTGTCTTCTTTCTCCAAACTTCAAACTTGCATCCAAATAAACAAAAATATAAAAGTGAAAAATAAACACAAAATAAAAACAAAAAACACATAAAAATAAAAAATAAAAAAGATAAAAGCTCGCTTCACCATGTATGTTTTCATGGGGACTTTTCAACGAATTTTTGAAACAAAAATTTTTTTTTAAAAAGAGAAAAAAAAAAGGTTGCTTTGCGCCTTTGTGTGTCCTTCTTGGTTTAAAGAAACCAGGGGACTTCACAGTGTCCGAAGGTCATGGGCACCACTAGTACATATATATATATGGGCTCCTGTGCCGCAACTGGGCCCACTTGTATGAATTAAACCTCATGTAAGGTCACCCATCCCAATACTACTCTGTCCCAAGCAATACTACTATGTCCCAAGTGCGCTTAACTGGGACCCTAATTGTCATAAAAACCAATTTTTAAAATTAATCTCCAGAGACTAAACTAGGTTTAAATTCAATAACTTTTGCTCCATTCGGTTGAAAATTGTGAAATGACGAAAGTGCACACTGGCTTGTTAAGTGCTTTCCAATGCCACTTTAAGTGGAGTTGGGGGCCCCAGGGTTACAGTGTGATTACATCAGACCAAACCAACAAACAAACACCCATCTTACTATATAGACTAGTGTGACCTTTGCTGTTGGCCCAAATGTGAACTCATTAGGTAACCAACTAATTTCTCCTTCCAAATGATTCTTAAAATTCAATATGTCCCACACCATAGGTCTAAAAAATTATGAAAATCACCTCCAAGAAATCCTACTCATCATCGGGTTTCCAACAGTACCCTTAAGAGCATGCCTCAATTTTCTTAAATTGTTTAGTTTTGATTGTTTTAACAGAATTATCCAATATCCAATAACTCTCACCCCATAGATTTAAACATTACAAAACCACCTCAGTGCACCTCTACTCATGAAGGGCTTTCCAATGATACCAAGTGCCCAATTGGGAGCACAGTGGTTTGGGAGATCTCAACGTGACAAACAAAACATAACTAACTAACTAACTTCATATATATATATCTAGATATTTACAGACACACAACAAGAACATTGATTTTGTTTTTGTTTATTGCAATAAATCAAATGCAAGAACATGATCAGCTGCAGCTACTGCTGTTGCTGCTATGAATTGAGAAATGGGAATCAAGCCAGCAGCTTGTTCAAACCTCTTTCAACTTGTTTAATTGCGTGAACCAAGTGATCCGTCCACACAAGGGCACTGATTACTTTATATATTTAGGCAGAAAGTTGGCTCTTGTGAAGAACTTCACATTTTTTTCTTAAATTCCCTTCTTTTTTTCTCTTCATTAGTAGTTCTTTACATATTGCTAGTTGTCCCCTTAAATTGTCTTTCACGTAAGAGGCAAGATCTGGTCTTTTTCTAGAATTTCAAGTACCTAGAAACCTTGACCACAATTTGTGATTTGGTCGGTGAGAATTCTATACAATTCGCATGAATAAGTATTACCCAAAATATTTCATGGTCTAATAAAGAGTATGAGCGTATAGACCACATATTAGGGGCTGAAAATGATTGTATGGGCCTAGAAGAGTGCAAGAGTATATATATAATATACAATCCACACATTACTCAAATGATTTCGTGACCTAGATGAGTGTAAGTAAAGTCACAATATATAACCCACATGTTACCCAAATGATTTCATAGCTGAATGAGTGTGAGTATATACACAATATTATGCAATCCCCATATTACCAAAATGATTTCACGGCCTCGATGAGTGTGAGTATATATGCAGTATGCAATCCACATGATGCCCAAATGATTTCATGGCCTATATGTAGGAGTGTGAGGATATACACAACTAGAATTAATAATGAATTTCTCATATCATGTGGTATGGACATGGACATTCGGTTATTGATGGATATGGACATTTGGTTATTGATGAGCTGTTTGCTTGTGCAAGCTTCAAGTCAAACCCATTACAAAAATGTTGAACTTTTGTGCATCTTTAACTTTTACAATAAGCTCTAAATAATAGAAACTTTTACTATCACTAAAATTGTAAAGGGAAGTGTTGAAATGTTAGTCTATTAATTCAATTATTAATCTCAATCTACTAGTTTGTTATTATCATAGTTTCTAATGAATTGTTGTAAAGTATTCCCAAAATCATGTGTGACCTGTAGACTGGGGTATGAGTGCAAGGCATATCAATATATGTTCTGATTTGCCAAATGATTGAACAATGAATGTAGTAATTGGAAGCAAACAATCATGCACACATTTTTTCCCAGTTCTTTGGATTCAGGGTATTACATAGTAAATGAGCTGAAAGTGTTACATATTTGGATCTCCCTTTTGATGTAGATGTTACTTTTAAGTGTTATTGCAAGAAAATTTCATAATTAAATGTTTAGGTAAGTCGACTAAATGTATAAAGACGCCTTTCTATGCTCCCAAACCTTAAAAATTGGAGTTGCGCAACAGCTACATACACGTGGCATGTTTATCTACATAAATAGCATTGCCACATAAATAGAACTCATCAAGCATCATCATCTGATGTGGCTTACCCCAACCATTGCAACTGCAGTCTTTACGTGTGACAATAACACTAATCTGCAATAACTAACCCAGAGATGGTAAGTACTAGTGTGTGAGATCCGTACACAACAGTTCATTGTTGAGCAATTATTTTATTTTGAAGATTACCCCCATATTTTAAAAAAAGAGAATTTTTTAGAAAACTCTAAAAGATTCTTTATTTTCCTCCACAAATTTTTTTTGATGTTTTTTACATTTTTGAAAAAAATACAACTATTGTTGAAGCTGCCATTGTATTACAGTGTGTAAGTAGATAAATACATAAGGCATGCGGTTGCTAATAAGGTAGATGTATGTGGATGGTTAGTACAAAGCTAATGACCATGTGATTTGGTTATGCAGGACAGGAATCTTCAACAAATAAGTGTTTTCTGTTCACACACCATCTATCTTGCATGATGCAATAGTGGGTGCTGGTTCACTCTGGCCAGGCGCTGCATATTATGATGCAAAGACTGAGAATTTCAACATTGGTGCATTAGCTTTTGTAATTTGTAGCACACAAACATACATCATGACCCATGTGATGAAAAGGGATAACGATCAGATATATTTTTGGACCAAGGATTTATAAAAGTTTGAAAACTATAGCTCTCCTAGCAAATATGAAATTTTAAATGTGGAAAACTTTTATGACGTTCATAGTACTGGACGTTGACAACTTGATATGAGATTGTGTATTGAACAAGGGACTTCAGGGCAAGAGATCATCAGATGTAATCCATAATTAGTTGTCAACTAATACGGATAATGAGAGGATCAACATGCACTTAAAAGCAAATGATGAGATTAGTTTGTACTCTCAAATTGTGATGACTCAAATTAGTTTGTGGACCAATGATACAACCTCCCCCTGACCCTCTCTATGGTAAGTACGGTGTTGCTCACTGCTATGATCTGTAGCATATACTTAATTAGGTTTTACTCTTGTTTCAGAAGAACGGGGCTGGCACTTGGTGAGAAAATAAACAGCCCAGTTATTTTGCAATTCAGATGATTTTTAAAACCCTAAACCCAAAACCCATTGTATATTTTCAGACCATTGACCTTTTTAATGAATACCGGTTCCTTTGATCCTACTAAGGCCTCAATACGGAAAGTGTTGGAACATCCTTCAAAAGAGAGGCAATACTTTCTTAAATAGTTTCATTCAATTTTTTGGAGACTTGAATATATGAAACACAAATATATACAGATTCCCATTTCCCTGGATTTTTCCAATTTTTGAATAACTTTTGAAAAGGTAATTGCCTACATCCACATGATTCATTATCTGATGTCAATGCAATCTAGAACATCCATGGTGGGCAGCCTTTTTTTGGTTGGCTATATATAGCCAAAAAGCTATACCAAAAATTAAAAGTGCTAAAACCAAATACTTTTTGACATTTTCAATAGCCAGAATTTGATGAAAATTAAGAAAAGTCATCAGATTTGTATACATGCATGAAGTAGGTAACCAAAAATACAGAAGGATACTTTAAAATTTTGCTTTCATAGCTTGTAGCCAAATTTGGCCAAATCTTCCTATGATGGGTGCCACGTTGTCCACATTACAAAATTACAAAAGAAACACTCATGATGAGGGCTATCCATGAGTTCCCATTGGGAGTTGAACCCAGTGTTCCCAGTGTGGTTTAGTTGTACTTTACCAGATGACCGAAATAGGTAGAATTGATTACATGTTAACATCTACCATAATGACCTCACAAAATGGTGACAAAGTTATATGTGCTATATTTAGAAAGGAGAATTTAGACCTAAATTGTAATTCATCAAATAGTTCTGATGATTGTTAACTGATATTCATAAATATGTTTCCCTATCCTCCATGGAATTGGTGTATAAAATGTGACAAAAATGATATACATGTTACATAGTGAAGTTTTTGGGGTCTTTTTTCTCCTGAAGGAAATGATACTGCAGATGAATTCACAGTTCATATGTGTTAAAGTTAAATACATATAAAAGCAAACTGTGCCAAGGCATCAAGTCAACTAGCTATGGTGTAAAATCTGCCTGGAGGGGGAGCCTTCCCTTGTGTAAAAATTCATTATAAATAGTAAGAAAAAAAGTAAAAGCTAGATGTGAAGAGGCCTTCTGAGAGTAATGTCATATAATGTCCACCCTCCACTTACCCCGGGCAGCACTCAAACCTAAGAAAAATTCTACCCGAAAATTGTCCTAAAGAACAAAGGCATAACAGCAACATGTTTTTTAAGAATTGTAATCATAATTTTGTGAGAACCCCAACTAGCGAATTATGGCCTCAATTTTCTATGCTTACAAAGTACAAATACACCAAGGCCATTTTTTAAACCCAAGTTTTTAAGCCACAAGCCAAGAAAGTTCCGAACTAACATTGTCAGCCTAAATTTCCGCACCAGACAAATGGAACCGCCCCTTGTATACGGGAACTTGTGTGCCAAAAAATTTATGTCCCAGACAACACTGTCTGTGGAAACCTCCTGCACCCCCACACTCAGCACCTTTGCTTGGCTGTGTGTATGTATGTGTGTGTGTATGTGTGTGTCTCTCCCTCTCTTGCGCATTGTTTTTTCCATGCATTTGTTTGAAGATATGTATATGAAATTCAAAGAGTCATCAGTGATTAGGTCACTGTACCTACTGACTAACATACTTCGTGCTGATTTGTTTTTTGGGATTTATCATGAAGTCTGATATTATTCTATGGGCACATCCTTTTAGGATCCTGTCTCCAAAAGGGCACGGTCTTTCAGAAGTGGGCTCCATTCCTTAAACTTGAAGGGCAAGGTGTTTCTCAGAGTGAAGGGCTTGAGGCTGCCCTTCAAATTGAAAGGCTACCATGAACCCTGCCTTTCAAAGTGAAGGTTTGGACCAACACTTACCCTTTACAAAAATATGCACAAAGAAATTTTATTTTGCACACAAAATTTCAAGACTAAGAGTTGACATAAATGTGAATCTTACACCTATGCATAAGCATATGCATAAGATACTGGTTGTTTTTGGGGGATGAGGACAGGGAGTGGATAGGAAAAGGCCACTGAATAGACCTTGTTTGAGTGCCCTTCCGATTGAAGGGTTCCATTGGATTATTGGTTTAGGGTTTTGGATCCATTCAGGGCTTGAGTTTGAAGGACAAAATTGAAGTCCTGGTGGGCTCTCCAAGGACATGGTCACAGCAAAGCTGTTAGGAAAAAGAGGCTTTGAATCATACTTACTTCATGAAGTTTAACATGGTAAAATTCATGTACCCATCATTACCGTTTAACATTTTAATGGTTTTTTTTTGGGTGGGTTGGGAAAAAGTATAGAACTCTGAACCAACTAAGCCAAAATATAGTGGGAGATGAACACACAACAGCCAATGCCTTTGCTCACATAGTACATACCTTTTGGACTCCCAAGATCCAACACAATAATACACCAGGCATTTGAAGCTTTCTTGATTTATTCTAGAACTGCTGAAATTTTTTATATTCAATTAGCCTGTCAGCAGCCAGGATCCTTTTTCCTTTCAGGAATTAAATAATCTTTGCTATTTTGTGCCAAACATGAGTGTCTATTGATGTATAATCTAGGGTCATATACTTTTGTGTATAGGTATTTGTGAACAACAATGTGAATTGTCATTGAATGGTGTTAGATAACTTGGCACCAAAATGGCAGAACAAAAGTAAAGTATATTTGACATACACAAACACATACCCTAACCCTATCACTCATACCACATGTGAACATTTGTAGGCTCTATATACCAGTTGTTAAAGCAAATTCTAATCTATAGTAAGGTATCCCTTACTATGATTGTTCTCCCCCACAATCTTGGCATTGAGTTTTGTGGCTGTGTGACCATCCTGCACACCCACAGACTCTTGAAAATGAGAAGTGGAGTACCAGGTGTGTTGATTAGCCCAATACAATAGCCAGTTTCTCACGATGGTGACAAGAAATGGGAGACCTTTTCTTCTTTCTCCCCACCATGCAGCACAAATTTCGTCTATGGTACATATCCTTGCTCATGCATCCATCCTAACACTCTCTTCAGTTCTGCATGGATTCCACTGACCTGAGGATGGTCTTGATCATCTCCTACAAATTTGTATGCACCTCATTATTCACTTCAGTCAAGGTATGACCTGGCTGCTTTTTCCCTTCTCAGCTGTTGAACATTTTCCTTGAGATCCTACTCACCAACAGCAGCATAGAGATTTGATAGCAGCACATAGCCAGCAGCATTCTTAGGGTCCACAGCAAGAACACTACCATGAGTTCTGCAGGCACCAAGCAAGCAAAGCCTTCCATGTTGCTGCATCTGGTTTACAGGGCATTGCATTGATTATATTCTCAACCTTGTGCAGATGGCCAGCTCGTCCACGAAAGATAACCATGCAGGTGTAGTGTTCCAATTTTTCAGAAATCTTGTAAATTACATTCATGGAATCATAACAGCACAATCCTTCATATACCAGGCCTGCATGGCTACAAGCTGAAAGAAGACAAAGAAAAGTAATATCTTCTGGCTCTACACCCTCTTCACACATCTGTTCAAGGTGTTGAAGAGTTTCCTTACCATGCCCATGCATGGCAAATCCTCTAAGCAACGCATTCCAGGAGACCACATCATGTGATGGCATCTTGTTGAACACCCCTCCAAGCCCTCTTCCATTCTCCCATGTTTGGCATAAATGTCAACAAGTCTACTCCTAACAAAGACATTTGACTTAAAGTCACTTTCTATATTTTGTTTATGAGTGAGCCTGCCCTCTGCAAGTGCCAGTACACTGGCACAGGCTTTCAGGACCCCAACAAAAGTGATAGGATTTGACAGAACACTTTCCTGCTGCATTTGTTGAATAGTTTCAATACAACCTCCCTTCCCCACATGTCACATTTCCCAATATCATGGCTGTCCGCAAGAGCACATCCTGTGAGAAAATCTTGTTAACATTTTCCAACCCTCCTCCATGCCCCCAGATTTGGCATACATATCAACCAGGCTACTCCCCACAAGCACATCTGAGCCACAACCACTTTGAATGATCTGTTGATGAGCCCAGCTGCCGTCTTCAAGTGCCCATACACTAGCACACAACATTCCAGCAACCCCACAAAAGCAAAATGGTCTGGCTCCACACCTTTATGGTGAATTTGTCTAATTAGTTCCAAAGCCTCCCAACCTTGCCAACATTTCACATACCCCAATATCATGGCAGTCCAACTGACCATACAATTCTGTGATAGCATCTTGTTGAATGCTCTCCAAGCATCCTGCATGCTCCCACATTTGGCATACATGTCAATCAGGCTGCTCCCCACAAACATACTGGACTCATAAGCACTTCAAATAATCTGTTGGTGAGCATGCCTACCCTCTGCAAGTGCCCCTTAAACTAGCACGCGCCTTAAGCACCTGAACAGAAGTGAACATGTCTGGACATGTGCCTTCTTGTTGCAGTTGTTAGAAAAGCTCCAGTGTCATCTCAGGTTGACCAGCCCTGACATATTTTGCAAGATTTTTATTCCATACAAAAATGCTCAACTGCTCTATGCCTGGTGCCATTGCAACCATCTCGGCTTCCACCCATTCAGATGTTCACTGGTCATCAATCCACAGGCCCAGCTGCATCTTCTTATAAGTAAATTCAGGATACCTTGCATTCATCTACCACCAGAAATACAAACTCAGTGCCTCGTAGCATGTGCAGATCATGTTCAACTAGAATGTTGTCACACAGTCTGAGTCCGAACAAAACATTCTGTTTCAAAAGGGTTTAGGGTTTAAAGGACATCTAACGCCTTGCCACTTTCATGTAACACCCCAAGGTTTTCAGATCTTAACAAACTGCTTACAAAATTGAGACAATCATAACTTCGGCAAAATCTAAAATCTGCCACATGCTTCAGGCTCACCCATATTGTCAATTCTTAGAAGACGACTTTGAACTGTTGATTATCAGCACTTATGGTCTGAGATACATCTTGGCTAAATTGTGCACAATCCTGATCTTTGAGCATTTTTTTAAAAACTCTTGCTTCTTTAGTTCAATTGGCTATTATGCATGTAATGTAGAGGTTTATGTGACTAAGGTTGACATTTTGAGGTTGCACAAATATGCTAATACTGCCTACCATTGAGCTAAATATGATGACAACATAACAATATGAATCAATTCAATACTTAGGGGGTTTCAAAACATCACATTGCTTTGAGGCATTCGTCAAATACCTAAGTGTAAGGAAATGATTCAAGGGTGTAACAATTGTGCAAAAACATGCCCACCACAATATAGAGGTGTTGATGGAAATCAATTTTGAAGTTTTGATTTCACAAAAGCAAGGGTTGAAAATATGCATTCATCTTCCACAAATTCAATAACTTAGGCCATACTTATTTTAACTAGCTTGAAATGTTCAAACATCTACAACTTAAGATGCTTAGAAGCAACCAATTAGTTGTGCCACAAACAAGTGAATGGGTTTATTCAAAATAGATTCACCTCCATGGCATGTGGAGATTGTTGTAACATTAAGGACTTGAACACACAAGCTTACAAATCCAGTTATCCTAACAAATAGATTGATGAAGAATAGATCTTAAGTTTCAAGTATTGCCCATAACAATAGTAAATAGTGATTCTTAATCAAAGTCAAATGTTTAACAAAGTTTTCATCTACATGGACTTGAAGCAAATATTGAAAATAAACAATATTGAAAACAAGTGGCTAATCAAGACTTTGTTGGTCAATTTTTTCATCAAATTTCCTAGTAATCATATATGACACAAGGGAGGTCACTAACAACCACTAACTAAAAAAAATTCAACTTCCAAAATAAATTGTTGAAAATGAAATCAAAAGATGAAGCAAAAAAGGATAGAGAGTACTTGTGCAAGTCACATTAACACCTTCAACAATATTTTTGAATGTTTCTTGACTTACTAGAGTTTGATTTCTAGAGTTGGGATCAATGCAAGGTAGAAATTATGTTTAATTCCCAAAAATGAAAGCTAAATATTCAAATAGTGGAAAGTTAAATATTCAAGCCCCATTGAATTCATATGTAAGCCAATGATGGTTTCTCACCCCTTGGAAATTATTTCATGCTTACACAACAAGTCTTAAAAATCTTTGAATGCAGTAGACTAATAGGCTATTGTATTGGTGATACAACTAAACAAATTTTCATACCTATCAAAAAATCACAAAGAAAAACATCTCTCTTTTGGGAAAATGTAATAAGCATTTTCACAAACTTAAGCAAGGGTAGTAAACATGTCAAAGTGGCCACCATAGAATTGTCACATAGAAGTTCAAATTTGTCTTAGCAATTGAAATATGTGCCACATCCTTGGCCATTTTGTCCACTAAAGTTTTATATTCTACCAAAGACATGTTTGGATGGGCTAAGCATAGATTGAAATCTAGCAAGTCTTTACATTTCACAAAATTTTGTTACCTTTTATATGAAAAATGATAGCCAACTTAGCAAGGGGTTTGTCACATTGTGGCCTTGCCATTTACATTAAAAAGTATCTTAAGACAAAAGAAGAATTATAGAAATTCAAAAATTCCACCATGCAAAAATATAATCTAAGAAAATCTTGTAAAAAAACCCAAAATCCTTCAAGATATTATAACTCTAATGTAATTTCAAGTTTCAACACAAGCCAAAATATCATCTTTCAAAAGTCTTCATATAAAAATAGACTTCTTACCTAGGGGCCAAAATTCCTTAAACTATTATACTTTCCAATGAATTTAAACACAATATCCTTACCTTGGCAAGTAAGGCCAATAAATTGAATGTGTTAAATTTTGAGAGAGTATGCAAAATAAACATAGATCAACTTCATTATGAACCTCCTCCACTAGAAGAAAAACATGTATTTTTTATTAGTTTTTGCGACCAAATTTTAGTTGCAAGAGACATTTTTGCAACTAAAATCCTTTTAGTCACCTAAAACAAGTCGCATGTGATAAACTAGTCACAAATGACAAAGGGTATTGTATGAAAGAAAAAGTCAATAAATACATTTCATCTTTTGACTTCATTGTATATGTATTGTCATATTATTGAAATGCAACTATTTTAGTCACAATTGAGGGCAAATGATGTGTTGTCACATGTTTTAATATTTGATTATTTTAAATATAATATTATTATTATTTTGAAATAATTTAAGACATTCAATTCAAATACTTGGATGATATTATATTATGACATGTGGTCCAATGTAAGTATGCCACGTGGCATTAACAATAATTTAATAATATTATTAATATTAAGTTGGTAGGTACCTAGGTAGGTACATAAATAAGTGCCTACAAATGTAGGTTACATACCAACCTACCTATTTAGAGAATAAAAAAGTAAGTAGGTTCTACTTTCCTAGGTTAAATACCTATTCATATAGGTAAGTACTTAGGTAGGTAGGTACATAAGTCAACCTAGGTGTGTATGTCAAACTAAATACTTAGCTAGCTAGGTAGATAAATAGGTTGGAAAGGTAAGTACTTTAAAAATGTGCATAATTTTCTTTTTGTGTTGGGTTGAACTTTTTGATTAGCCCATCCCATGTGCATAATTTTTTTAATGGGGAATTGGATGACCACACCCCCTTGTTTATGAAATGTTCAAAATAGGAATGAAAAACAACCAATATCAGATAAATTTTGAAGTTGCAACTTCCTCACAAACTAAGTTGTAATTCTAAAAAACATTTCATGCCTTACTTTCTTAGTTTTTAAATTTCTAAACAATTCAAATACTAGATAATTAAACAATCATTTAATTAATAATGATTAAATATAAATATATTTAAATTATAAATTATAAACTACAAATACTTAGTATTCATTATCAATTGCATAAATAAACAATAACTTTTTAATATTTAACAAATTAAATATCTAGTTATTCACAAGTTATTAATACATAATTCATAAATAATTACATAACTAGAATATTTTTAAATGTATTATTATTTTCTAAAATCTAATTTAAATATATATAATATAATTAATGTAAAATTATTTTAATCAATATAATTTAAATATTAACTATTCTAAATATTTATGTTAAATTTATAAATAATGAATTAACAATTGTTATTAGAAAATAAATTATTACACGATTTTTTTTAAATTATTATTCAACTAATCACATTACTTATTATATAATTACATTTATTTTTATAAAATTTATTATAGGTCAAATTTTTTTTGTTGGTAATTATTAACTATAATTACAATAATTTGTTAAACAAAAATTTTATTTTCACAATTATTGTAAATTTACTATAAAATACTTATCACAAATGATTAATCACAAAATGTTTTTTAAATAATAGTGTTATATAATAATTCGTGAAATCAAAATCGATCAAACAACTAAATGACTACAATAAGTTTTTTCAAATTTTTAATTCAGGTTTGAAGTTATAAATTACAAAGTGTGAATAATTATGTTCAATTAGAAAATAATTATGCAGATATAATTCATTCTTATTTGAAATAATCACAATGACATTAAAGTAATGTCACATTAATCACATTAATTAATTTCTTCTAGTGTAAGAATATAAATTATAAAATATATAAATCTATGTTATAACAATAATTATTTAATGTAACTTATATTTAATAAACATAATCAATCATAAAAGTGATTTATTATGGATTCAAATCGAAAAAACCCTTAAAACTCAATCAACAATTTTTTAATTAAAATATAAATTTAAATTTCCAAAATAATAATTCAGAATTCAAATATTAAGTTCTAGACTAAATAACATTTTTGAAGTTAAATAACAAATTTCAGATTTGAAATGTCAATTTTCAGATTCAAATAATAATATTCAAAATTAAAATGCCCATTTTAAAACTCGATTAATAATTTTTTCAATTGAAATATTAATTTCAAGAATCCATAATAATAATTTGGAATTCAAATTTCAACTTTCAAGTCAAAAATTTCTTAAAATTTAAATTTTAAACTTCAGAATTCAAATATCAAATTTCAAGTTCAAATAGAATTATTTAAAATCAAAATGTCATTTTTTACACTAAATTGTTGTTTTTGAATTGAAAAACTAATTTTTAGAATCGAAAAATAATAATTTAAAATTCAAATATCAAGTTTTAGATCAAATAAAGTTTTTATATTCAAGTAACAATATTCAAAATTAAAATGTCCATTTTTAGACTCAATTAATAATTTTCAGACTTGAAGTATTAATTTTGAGAATCCAAAATAATAATTTGGAATTGGAATTTCAAGTTCAAATCAAATGATTATTTAAAATTTATATGCAAAATTTTTAGAGTTGAAATATGAATTTTCATATTCATATAATAATATTTGAAATTAAAATTTTCCATTTTTATAATCAATTAATAATTTTTTGAATTAAAATACTAATTTTTGGATTCGAAAATATTGATTTAAAATTCAAATATCAATTTTTAGAACAAATAAGCCTTTTTGAATTTAGATTAAAAAATCATAATCAAATCAAAAATTTCAAATTCAAATAATGTTTTAAGCAATTGAACTAAAAAAATTCAGATTCAAATATCAAGTTTCAAATTCTAATATACTTTTTAAAATTAAAATAATAGTTCTCAATTTGAAATATCAATTTTTAGATTTGAAAAAAATTCGAAGTTCAAATATTAATTTTGAAATTCGTTATATGAACAATATACATACGTATGCATATTATGTATATAATTTTTGTACATACATAAAAAACATACTCGTATGTCATTGTAAAATATTTTTAGGATGTAACTAATTCGGTGATTATTGCGAACCAATGGGACATATCAACCTATTAATGGATGGAAATAAATGTAAAATCAATTCAACCAATAGAATGAAATTTTTAGTAGTTGCATCATAGTTGTGAGAATGACCAAAATAGTTGAAATTTGGTCTTGTAATTGTAAATATTTCCAAATATAGTTGCAAACAACTACATGTAGTTGTAAATGGACTGGTTACATTTTGGCTGATTTCTACTAATGATCATGGAAAGAACATCCAAGTGGGACATAGTTTGCGTAGCAATGTGGTGGGCACAACAATGGATTTTTTCCAAATGAAAAGAGTAATATTTTTACATTTGAATAATATGACCAAAAAATCTATTTATTTAAAATCGAAGGACAAAATACCAAATCAACACTAAAAATGGGGCAAATATTTATATGACACAAGTGATTAGAATATATCACAATCTTGTGGTTATTTTCAAAAAGTATCAAACCAATATATAAAATCATAAATTGCAATTATTATTTATTATTATTCATTATGTTCTAAATTATAAATGCAGATAAATATATGATAATATTTTTCTTTAAATAAGTTATGCAAATAATAATGTAAACATCACTATACCCATATGTGTCCAAGTTCACTAATGTGTTTCATTTGATTTTGAATAAAATTGAACAAATTTACCATGGTGAAAGTGGCCAACCCTTTAGAAAACAAAAATCATTTATTACGAACAAATGAATTCATTAATAACTAATTGAATTCACCAACAGTTCATCAAATTCATTACTAATTAAATCATTAATAATAAATTCACTATAATTAGTTCAAACTTAAGAACTTAACCCATCTAAACATTTAGCCCACCAACTTAAGGTGCAAGCTTCTTTCTTCCATGTTTAAGGAGCCAATCCTTAACCATTGAACATTATTTAAATGAAAAATATTTTTTGTCATCTTATATTATTATGTTTTTTTTTTGGTACCCTATGTTATTTTTTGCAATTCTTGGTTATTTTACTATAGGTTATTTTATGTTATTTTATCATACATTATTGTTGGTTATTTTACATTATTTAACCATAAATTATTATTGGTTATTTCATCATAAATTATTGTTGGTTATTTTAAATTTATTTACCATGAGTTATTGTTAGTTATTCTATTGTAGGCTATTATTGGTTACTTTAAGTTATTTCCCAAAAACAATTCTAGTTATTTTATCGTGAATGATTATTGGTTATTTTACATTATTTTATCATAGGTTATTATTGGCTATTTTAAAATATTTACCATAAACTATTGATGGATATTATATCATGAGCTATTGTTGGTTATTTCAAGTTATTTACCGGAAGTTATTGTTAAATATTTTATCTTACATTATTTTTTGGTTATTTTAAAATATTTACCATTGGCGATTTTTTATTATTCTATGGTAGGTTTTTTTGGTTATTTTTTGTTATTTACCATAAGCTATTATTGGTTATTCTATCATAGGTTATTGTTGGTTATCCTATGTTACTCTAAGCTATTTACCATAGGTTATTGTTAATTGTTATAGGTTATTTTATTTGAAATTATTCTAGGTAATTTATTGGATAGGCTATTTTTGGTTATTTTATCATTGACTATTATGGGCTATTATATCATAGGCTGTTGTTGGTTGTTTATCATAGATTAATTTTAATTATTGTTAGTTATTCTATCATAAGCAATTATTAGTTATTCTATAATAGGTTATTGTTGAATATTTTATCATAGGCTAATCTAGATTATTCTAGGTTATTTTTTGTTATTTTAATTTAACCCACCTTAAGTTAATATTGGTTATTTTATCATAGGCTTATTCTTGGTGATTTAAGTTATTAAATCACAAATTATTTTTGATTGTTCTAAGTTTATTTTTCCATAAATTATTTTAGTTTATTGTCCGTTATTCCACCTTATTCCATTTTTGGATATTTTAAGTTATTTTAATGAAGGAATGATTGGTTATATTATATTATCCACCTTTAGTTATTATATGTAATTTTTTACATGTTATTTTTATATTTTAGGTTATTTTCAATTATTATACTTATAATAAAATAACCTATAATAACATAGAATAAAATGACCTTGAATAGTTTAAGGTATAACTCAAAATAACATATAATAGCTTAAAATAAAATACCCTAAAAATAAAAAGCCTACAATAAATTAAAATATAACCTATGATACCTTAAAATAGAATACCCTATAATAGTTTAAAGTTTAAACTAGGTTATAATAACTTGCTTATAACACTACTAGAAATCTTGTCATTTGCAACTAATCCTTATGCAACTAGATTGCAACTAATTGTCGTTTGCAATTATCTTGGTCATGTTTGCAACTATAAATTTGGTAATGTATAAATTTTAAGCCATACAATTGTGTGTGCAACTAAATGTGTACAACATGGACACGTGTCATAAAAATGATGGCCTAAACTTATACATACTTAAATTATTATACTTAATATATCTACATAGACTATGTATAATAATATTATATGCCTCTAATACTAAGGTTAACCCCATGCTAACTTAGGCTAACTTAAACTAACCTAAGTTAAAATAACAATGGCTAAATTAAATCAAGCTAAACTAACCATAGTTAAACTAAGTTAAGTTATATTAATTATGGTTAAATTGATTAGTCTAAAATATTTATGGCTAAATTAAATTACCATGAAATAAATATGGATATATTAAATTAAGTCAAACCAATTATGGCTAAATTAAGTTAGGCTAAAATATTTATGGCTAAACTAAATTAAACTAAAACTAAAAATGGCTAAATAAATCAATGTTAAACTAAATTATACTAAACTAAATTAAATTAAATAAACGATGGTTTCAATATCTATTGCAAGTTTTTAAATTTTATTTTTCAAATATATTTGTATTTTTTTTTGGCAATTATAACTTTTTGGTTTTATTTTATTTTGAATCTTTTTCAGAAAATGTAAATTTGATTAAACAAAAACATTATCCATAATCAATTTATATGATAATATTAAAATTTATTATAAATATTCACAATTAGCAATTAAAATTTGTATTTTAATTATAATTATAATCAATTATATATATAATATCAATAGATATTACATATTTAAATCTTATTATTTATGTTAAAATATTAATGTAAATAGGCTACACAAATTAACCTACAAGTACACAAACATCTTAAGTTAATTACTAGTTTAAGCTATATAATAATGTTAAAATCATATTTTCATTGAGTAAGCATAATTATTAAAAATATTCTATAATCCTCTTTGAAGTGCAAAAGAAAAGGAGTAATGAAAAATTAACAAAAAGAAAAAATTTAAAAATAAAGAAAATAAGTTTTCCAAGTTACAAAACGTTTTTCTTTTTCTTTTCTTTGGACCCCTCCTACTTTGAAACCTCATAACTTTCTTATTTCTTATTCATTTTAAACGATTTAAAATGCTATAGGAGCAGCATTTGAAGTTCTAAAAATTATGTTGGAACTTTAATAGCAAAAACCAAACATAAAAGGAACTTTCTGAGTGTTTAAAAATCGGCCTTTGTAGTGTTCAATGGTTTTTTATTCTGAGTTTTTTACCCCCTTTACTTTGAAGGGCCATAACTTTCTCATTTCTAATCTTATTTTTATAATTCTTATTGTGTTAGATGTGCCAAGAGGAGGGCTTCAAGTCTTGTTTGGACACTAGAAGCAACAAAGCCTTCCCGTGACTACTATACTCTAATACATTAGTCGCATATAATGTGCAACTAAGTTGGTTCATGAAGTTTGCAATGGAATTCTTTTATCCCATATCCTTTGGCCTTCAATTCTATTTGGCTCAATATATATTTAGAAACAATAACTTTGTAATAACTAAACACCAAGTGCCATTGGGGATGAATGAATAAATAAAGCTTGACCTTTATGTAATGGCTAACCTTAAAAATAAAATCAGATTATTATAATCTTACCTATATGGCCTAAACCTAGCTATGTTCAGCCTATTCACATACCAAAATAAACATATTTACCTAGTAGCAATTAATGATTAGCTACCTACCTAGGCAACACTTGTCAACATCTTATTAGCCATAAATTGGACGATTTAAATTCAATTAATTAATATTTTGAAATTAAAAAATATGTGGGCCTTAATTGCCACGTGTCATCATATAATTAGTGATTTTAAGGACATGTGTCAAATGGTCAATGAACATTCCATGGTTGCCACATGTCATCATCTTAATGGAAAAAATTTCAATAATTGAGATTAATCCAATGAATTTCTAATTTTGAAAACACAAAAATAATTAAATAATGACACGTGTCCACAAGCTAGTTGTCCAATTTTTAAACACGTCATATTTTTATTAGTTACATTGTTGTTGCAAAGATAATTGCACATAATGTGCAACTACATTTGGATTAATATGTGTGGATGAACATGTATATTACCACCGTATATACATGTAGTATACGTAGTGTAGCATGCAATTGAATGTCATGTGCAACTTGTCTTAGGCAACTACACATATTTGTAGTTGCATGTGTTGCATGCAACTAAATTCTAGTTGCAAAAGACAGTTGCAAAACCCAAAAAATTTAGTAGTGTAATAGCCTATAATAACATAGGGTATAACTTTAAATAACCTAGGGTTATTTTAAATAACATAGGGTAGAACTTCGAATAGCCTAAAATATCAAAAATAACAACATTTAAAAATTATTTAGCATAGTGAATTATCTCAACTAATAATGAAACATGATGTTTACATAGTGACCTTACAATGAAATAACTTTAATTAGGGTGAAATCACTAAAGTGTAATGAAAATGTTTCATTTTTAAAGTCCCATAATGATTTAGGCTCGTAAATTGCACCCCACTTTTGTCCTTGTGCATCTATGTTGATTTCAATTTTTTTCACATTTCTATAAACAATAGGAATATTTAAACAAAATAGTTTAAAGTGTGAATACATCATAAAGCTCTTTAGGAAAGCAAGAAATTTCTTGTAGTAATAATTCCAACCTTTATTTCCTACATGGTCCTACCCAATTCAAATTTCATTTAAACAAATTGTGGTGTTATGATTTATAATGATATAAATCTCCTTAACAAATCTGGACAAACTCTTAGCTTGGAAATATCATCATGGGAACCAATCCATGTTAATGAAACAAACATAAAGAAAATGAGGATTTGTAAGGCAAATCCAAGGCTTGTATAAATGTTAAGGATTTGATTACTTTCTAACAATGAATACAATGGAAATTTGCAGGTTAAAGATCTCACACTTGAATACACTCATCTATATTTGAATAAAAAAAATTGCCAAATTTTCAATATTACAAAATTGAATGTAAAAAACTTTGCTTACAATTGATCATTACCACCTAAAAATCTCAAATGACCACATTTATCTTTAAGGTTATTTATAAATTACAAAAGTAGTAGCCATGGACATTGAAAAATAAAATAATAATAACTTTTATAAAAGAAAAATCTAAGTAATAAATAGTTTTGATATACTCATGATACTTTTTTTTTTGTTTATTTGGCAATTGCATTATAAATCCTAACACCTGTGGGCAACCCCTTTAAAAACCACAACATTTGGGGGATACATGTCCTTGTGATACCATAATTTGCATTTGGATGTGAAGACAACTAAAAAAACAAAAAAATCCTCAAGCTTCCCAACCACTATGTTAATTAACATGGGTGCATTTTTATTAAAATAGGCCAATTCTTGTGTAACAAAAAAAAAAATTCATTTCAAGTTGTAAATTAAATTAATGTTGAATCTTTAAAATGAACTTTCACAATGTTATTTTCAATGTATTATTAGACCATTTAAAAAAGTTTGTAATGAATATGAAGTACCAAAAAACATGTTTAAGTGTGTAAGACATATTTTTGCTATTTACTAGACTCCTTGAAGGCTTTCAATTGTTTTCATCAACATATTTATGGGGAAATCTTTAAATACAACATTACATAATAATATGATGTAACATCTTCTTAACTCTTAACTATTATAAAAATAATTATGTTAATATGTCAATCATGACTTTTAAGAATAACATTCTTATTGAATAACCTTGTCATATTTGATGATGTCATTTTGATTAGACTACTAGTTCCTTATACACACTTAATCAAGTGGGAACTTTTGGCTCACTTTAATTAAAACACACCCACATGTACAAACAAGTGGGTCAAAAAATAGGTGCACACTACACACACCCTTTCATGAGTTCTTTTGGAAGATCTCAAACCCACCCCCCACCCTCAAATGATTTTGTGATTATTTTAACAATTTTCCCCTAAAAAAAATCACTAGCTTTAACCATCTTTCTTTGTTGCATTGCATGACTTAAATTATAAACATATACAAACATGTATATATTACTATGTATGTATCTAATCAATGAATTTAAAAGAGTTATTTAGTTTTCATGTACAATCAATTTTGACTTTTGGACTTGAAGTTGTGACATACTAGACTTGTAAGATTAAGAATTGACTTCTAGTAACACCATTCTCCAAGGATTTTGAGACCAATTGCACCACATATTGGGTTTGCAACCTGGGTGTGTGTGAGGTTTCCCCCCCACCCCCCTCCTTGTTAAGGATAAATATTAAAGATTTGACTACTTTCTAGCAAGAAATATAATAAAAACTTGCAAGCTAAAGTGACCACACTGATCTATATGAAGTCAAATGATTACAAGTTTAATTGCAAGTTTTATGTGAAACTTTTTTTAAAACTTAACAAATGGATGTGGGGCTTCATACTAGAAATAGGTTACATGAACTTCCTAAATGGACAACACGCCACATCAAGAATGAATGTAATAAATTATTACAAAATCATCACTACTCGACACATTTATCAAAAGAAATAGTGAAGTTATGAAAAGCTCAACAACTATTTGAGTAAAAATGTGTAATTTGTAATTAAGTCTTGAGTGCACATTACACAACATTTGCTACAAATGACCCAAGGGAGGTTACTTCCATGTTTCTCCAAATGACATGCAAAAAACTATAGGTGCAACTTAATAAAAAGTAAATAAATTTTATCATTCACTTCAATGTAAATAGAGTGTCAAGAATTGAATTATGAAAATATATCTAGAATATACTTAAAATATTCTCAATCTTAATAGAATATGTGAGGTTGTTACTACTTCTTCCTTTCATAACCCACTTAGGAGATATCAAAATTGGTCAATTCTCCCAATTTTGAACCATGTACAACAATGGATGTCAATCCAATTGTTATTATCAATTGTTGTTACTTCGTACATGTAAATGCAAAATATTGTGCGTTTGAAATCACTTGATCTCTAGACTTGGAAATTACCTTTACATGCATGAACTTAGCCATGACCCAAGCAATAGAATTAAACAAATGTTTTTTGGGCATTTATGGAACTCCCTAGAATATAAAGAATGAAGTTTCATAACCTTGTATTCAAGCATGGGTCTACCTTGTTGTAATAAGTGGAAAATAGTTGTAAATTGATATTGTTTGTGGCTCCATTCATTTCCAAATTGGTTTTTACTCACTCCAAAACAATTGTTTGCCTCCAACCATGGAAGATTAGAACATTATTCAAATGAACACATGATTTGTTAATGTATTATTCATTAACTTTCGCTCCAATCTTAGTTCCAAATTATGTGTTGTTTTCCTCTTACTATCATGTTTCTTTAGGTTATCAAATTGGGCAACCAAAATGTATTTTCCCATTCACATTTGTGCAAATGGTGCATTTCACTTGGTTGATTATTCCTTCTTTGCCATTTGTAATCTTACCCTACAAATCATTTGACGCCCAAGACTCTTGACACTTGGACACATGGTAAAATTAAACTTCAAAGTTCAATACATATCCTATATTCATGCCAAATACTAAAACAAAATTGCATATATAACTTTGTAATCCACACACAAGCACGTAAGCAAATTATGCAAGCTTGGTGGTGAAAACTTATTTGCATTTAATAAAGTTAATGCAACTCACATGTCCCCATATTTATGGACCTTCAATGAGGTTGTGAATGGGGCAACAACAAACTTTCCACCCACTCTACATTATGATTATATTAACAAATGAACAACCATCTTCATGTACTTCATGAAAATAAAACAATCAAAATGCACCACAACAATCACAAAATTTCAAGAAACATTAATTATGCAGGATTCTTGACACACAAGACATTCATGGAAATGTACTATGTTGTAATTAGTTATCAACATGAAGTTGAAACTCGGTGATGAAACTTGTAAACTTTGGAGAAAAAATTGGTGATGAAGTAATCATCTTTATATGAGCCTTTAGTTATTTTCACATCAATGGTGGTGAGATGACAATAAACCAAATATTTCGATGTTGGGATGTAACCACAATATAATAGTAATAGATTTCATTAATTTGTGAACATATTCCATCAATCACATCACATCCTAGCTATCATTGCTTGCTATCATTCCATTTTTTTTTACCAACCTCTTTTATTTTTTTAGTCCTTTTAAAATGTGCATGGAATTTTGTAACAATTTGGTTATTTTAGCCCCTCAAATAAGGTCGAATGTGCCCATTATTTACATA
This sequence comes from Sphagnum tenellum, assembly GCA_963921925.1. Taxonomy (NCBI): domain Eukaryota; kingdom Viridiplantae; phylum Streptophyta; class Sphagnopsida; order Sphagnales; family Sphagnaceae; genus Sphagnum; species Sphagnum tenellum. Next base: position 10,905,259 of record OY998153.1, on the reverse strand, counting down.
AAGAATTTTTTAGGCCATTTTTTTCTAAAAACTTGTTAGGTATTTGAAAAAAAATTACATTATGCTAATTATGGCTTTTAACAAGGAAAACTAACTATTATATTAAATTTGAACTCCACGTTGTTGTGCACTACCAGTGATGATCAATTATTTAAATTTTTTCTTATGTTTTCATATGGTTTTCAATAATTCATCATTATTGATGTCAATGTAAAATTTAGCTTAAATTAATTTACTTTTCATGGGCATGAAAAGACACATGTTAATTTGTTTTCTCATATCCATGTTTGTGGATAGGGAAAAAAAGTGAAGTAGTTATAAAATGGAAATAATTATTAGGAAAGGTGGGAGATAGTTATTAAAAATAAAATGAAGGAGTTAGGCTTGAAAATGTAGTTATTTAAAAAATTGTCTTTGGAATGGTCCATGGACAACCATACAAAGGATTCCAAAAAATCCCCGATATACTAATTCCGATGTTTCATCACCAAAATTATGAACATGATACAAGGACATATAATCAATGATGACCTTGGATAAGATTTGGAGAGACCCCCAAATACTTGCCACAATGCATTGAACTACACTTTTTAATATGATGCATTTTGAAATTTTTGAAAACCTTGGGTGTGTTCTTAATTAGTTCCATGCACTAGGACAAGATGAATGTGTAGAGTTTTGGGATGGGATTAAGATGAGTTCACAAAGTTGAATTCAAGGTGAAGTCAATTTGCACAAACCACAAAAGATAGTGGTCAATGAAAATTAAAGCCAAAATGGCACATGGAAGAATCACATGCAACCCCATTCACAAGACACACGATGTGGCCTAGATTTGGGAGGAGTCATCACTTTTTTCCCTATAATATATTTTATGATTGACAACATGGATTACATTAAAATGGCTAAACTTGCCAAGATTCCAAATTAATGGGAGTCCTAAAAATTCCCAATTTTGCCAACTTATGACTTGCACAATTTTGTGGGCTCATAACTTTTACATATGAATCAAATTCAAGAACTTTCAAAAAAAGTTGTAGCCCTTGAACAAAACTTTACAACACCATATTGCATGCTTTAATCAAAAGTCATGTGGCTTTTATTTGCTAGGTTCTAACCGTCAAAAATCAATTTATCATTCAACTCTTAGCCATTGTTTTGGCCATAACCCTCCTAAGAAAGACATTTTGTTGTCCCTCCCATGAGTTGATTGCACACCCAATTAGAATTGTGACTTATTCCCTCAAAATCCTTGAAAATCACCTCTAACATGATTTAACCCATAAAATGTTAATCAATAGAAAACAATGACAACATAAATTTTGCAAGCCTTCTTCATTATTATTATATCCCTTCCAAAATATAATTTGTGGAGGCATATAGCAATGGCATACATGTGTGTTGTACATTAATTATGTGAAGCAATAGTCGATCAATCCTTTTGTAATGTTGTTTAGAACATTTTTGACATTTTTACTTAAATATTTGTTCCATTGCCATTAAATTCACCATTAAACTCAATGTCACAAAAGCAATAATCACTACTAAATTTTTGAAATACCATGTTGATGATGAATTTATGATTTTAATTAATTATTTATTAAAGGGCAAGCTAGAAAAAAATGAAAAGATGATCTCACATTGTCAATTTTTCAAAGGATTGAACCTTGAACAATCCAAAATAGTGAGCTATCACATTACATTCATAAACTACATGCAAACTCAATGTAATTATTCCAATAATTATTAGAACATTTAATATTCAAAATGGGGCTACCACACCCAATGTTTTTGGGAAAAAGATTATTTTGATGATATGTGTCAATTATTTGTAAAATTTATGTGAAATAATCCATATTTTGTGCCCTTGCCATTAGTTTAATCCAAAAATGGTAAAAAAAATGGTACACATGAAAATTCTTGCCAACTAATGAAGTGAGCTAATGTACACCCAAGGGGCCCATTTTTTTCTTTTGGTGAAGGTAGCGGAATGTTGGATTTTTTTGGTTCACAATGTATTCCCATCAATTTCCCAATGCATTCCCAAAATGTTCCCAATAACAACTCATTTTATCCCATATCTATTTTTGGGATTGTCCACAATTTGAATTTTTTTAATGGGCCAATCAAAGATGCCCATCAAAGAAACTTTGGAATCACCATTTCTAATTAATATGGGTCACATTATACACTCTATTTCTTTTTGTAAACCTTCTTATTAAAATGTTAGACTTTAGATTAAATGTGCACAAATAATGTCACCAAAAAGGAGTAGCAAGAGTTCATTCCTTCCTCCACGTTATAATAATCACCATATATTTCATAACTTACAAAAGACAATCGAAAGTCCTTAAAAAATAAAAACAGTTGCCATTGCCAAACAATTTGAAAATATTGCAACAAAACCATTAAACATGCCATTGTCAAAACATAACGTTTACAATGCATTAAAGAACAACACATTAAAAACCAAAACATTGTTGTTTTGCTAATGCACCCCCAAACTCCTTGATGGACTCAATTGCGAATCCAAAGGTGAAAATAGTGGAAGGAAAAGAAGTTTGAATGCGCTCTTTGGCTCGCAACATTTTTGGGGTAAAAGGGCATGCTGGAACTTTGGGATGGGACTAGGAAGATTGACAAGCAATTCACTTACTCACACGGACTTACATAAACCAAACAACAAGTTGGTTACTATGTAGTTATAGCACTTTGGTGCACAGACGAACCATAGGCAAACACGGACTCACAAGACTTACCACGGCCTGAACTTGGGGGAAACCACCACCTTCCCCCTTATAGTATACTCTATGCCTGGCCATGGGAGCAACACCCAAATGTTATTTTGTCCTAAGACTTTGGGAACTTGGGAGTCTCAAAATTCCCAAAGTTGAGACTCCCACAACTTTGGGGGCCCATAACTTTGTGTGCATACCTCCAATTGAGATGAGGTTTAAAACAAAGTTGTAGCCCTCATCTAAATCTTTCCAATGATATTTGGCACGCCACCTGCATGCAAGGAAATCAAGGCGATTTCTAGCTTTTAGTGGTCAGGAGTCAAATTGCCAATTTGACTCCTAACCTTTCTTTTGGCCATAACTTGTGTTTTAAATCTCCAAATGGGTCATGCGAGCCCACTTTAGACATCTACATTCCAAAATATTTCCAAGGATATAGAAAACTCCTCAATCCAATGGGTTTTAACCCCTACATTTACTCTCTAAAAATTCAGGAATCCACCGTGACTCTAACTCCTAAAGTGGGACCTCATTTGGGAGTGTGAAGGTTCATTCTCTCACACTCTCTTACACTCCCAGAGCATGAAATGTGATCCCAGGCTTCCCTTTTGGCCCACACCTTTGTAAGCCCTTGCCTTGGTCGCGAACCCAAATTTAAGGTTACGACATTTGCATTTGTCTACAAACAAACAAACAAAGCACATAACCAAATCAAAAAAGAATATGAAGCAATGATTTTCACACATAATCACCACCATTGATAATTTCTTTAACCTTTTCCACTCATCATAATCTTTGCAACTACCAAAAGCCTTGTAATTTCCATCCAATCATTTTTTGCTCATCCATTTAAGTTAAACATATTTTCATTTTAAAAAAAATCTTATTCATCATTATATGTTGGAATCATACAATCCATACTCCATAAATACTACTACTATACATGTCCTAAATATAAGATCTTGGACACAAATATTCCTATACACCTACTATAAGGTGGTGAAGGCAAAAATTGATTGAGGAATAGTTTGTAACCCCTTCATTAACAATTGTAATCTAGGTGGCCATAATATGTCATAAATTGAAATAACCACATGCCCACAACAAATTAATCTTCTAAAAGGAAAACATGGTTATGATCGCCTCATCCAACAATTTTACAATCGATATATCATTTGATATCAATAGGTTTATGACCATACACCATGAACAAGGGTTGAACATTAGATTTATGTGATGATAACCTAAACAATGTTCAAGGCAACTAGCTCCTTGGATGTTACATGAGGATGAAATGTGACAAAATTTTAATGAAAAATCATCTTTTTTGAACATTATGAATGCTACCAAAGAATGTTTTATGGAGCCTTTTAATGTTACATCACCCCCCCCCCCCCCCCCCCCAAATAAAAGGTTAATCACATTGATTCAAAAATTAAAACATGAAAGAGATTTTAACTTCTTACAATTGATCAAAAGAAAGAATTCTTCAATTTTTCTTTAAATTGAAACACCACACCTTGAACATCATTTCACATATTCCCAATTTTATCTCACACAAAGACAAATCACCTCAAGGAATCCACATTAACTCTCACAACCCCAACCTTGGGCTCATAACCAAAACAAAAACATGGAAAGGTGTGGGCTGATAATGCAACTTGGGAGTCACATTTGCATTCCTGAAAATGTGAGTGAATGAACCCACACACTCCCAAGTTGACTTTCACTTCGGGAATTGGAATCCCTATGGAATCCTGAATCTTCAAAAAGGTATTTCAGGGGTCAAAACTGATTGGATTAAAAAGTTTCTTATACCATTAAAAGTTTCTTAAAACATAGATGTTTAAAATTGGTTCACATGACCCATTTGAGTACTTAAACACAAGTTATGGCCAAAAGAAAGGTTGAAAATCAAAATGCCAATTTGGTTCCCACCCGTTAAAGGTTAGAAATCGCCCTAAAATACATGCGTGCAGGTGGTGTGCCATACATCATTGGAAAGCTTTCAACAAAGGCTACAACTTTGCTTCAAACTTAACCTCAATTAGAGGTTTGCACAATAAGTTATGGCCCTCCAAAATGCCGAAAGTCCTAATTTTGAAATTTTCAAGCAACTTGGGAGTCCCGGGACAAAATGACATATGGATGCAACCCTCGTGACTAATCACAAAAAATATTATAAGGGAGAAGGTGGTGGCTTCCCCCAAATTTAGGCCGTGGTGAACCTTGTGAATATGTGCATGCTCGTGGCTTGTCCATGCACCAAAAATGCTTTAACCACACACTAACCAACTTGTTATTTAGTTTGTGCAAGTCTGTGTGAATAATTGACCCACTTGTCATTTGTCCTACTTCGCATCCTCGAGCTCCACCACGCCCTTTTACCCCTAAAGTGTTGCAACTTAGGGAATATGCCCCAACTCTTTTTTTTCCATTGTTTTCAATTTCGGACTCACATTTGAATCTTTCTAAGAGTGTGGGGGTGCATCATTAACCATCTTCAAACAACATCATGGGTGACTTTTGATAACATTTTGTTTTCAAGAACCCTTATCACAAAGGTCAATATTCATAGGAATCCCCAAGTAAATGTTGGCAAATGTGTATAAGGTGTGATTAATTAAAATGCATATTATTGACGCCTCCACAAAAAATATTAAGAGAAAACTTGTTTTTTCATTTTCATGCTTCAAGTTTCTGTGTATTACAACAACTCAACCTATTTACATCACTTCATAATTTTGTTAATGCAATTGTAAAATCAATGTTTGAAACCATTTTTTTGACATATTGATATGATCCATTTTATCACATCGATAAAACTTTGGATTGATGAGCTTTCATGCATTAAAATGAAAAGGTTACAAAAATTCACGGTGGCAAAACACATTTGGCTCTCAATGTTCTCTCAATTCAAAGTAATTGTGTGACATGGAAAAATATTCCATGCCATTTTCATGACATGAAATTTTCATTTCTATTTTCACCATTCATTTGTGATTACCACTTTTTTCCATTTTCAAAAACCATTTAATTTCCTTGCCATTTTTTTCCCTTCTCAATTTGCTTGTAACTAGTGCAAAAATTGGTCTTGGACATGACATACCATCACATTTGAACTCCCAAACTAAACACCTTAACTTTGGTCCTAGGATTAATGACCTCACAAGGAAACAATGCCATAAATACTTTTACAATATTACCTTTGTGGCTTCAACACAATTTGTAATGGTTTTAAAATGGTGAATTTTTCAAAAAATTGTTGCTTTTAAAGAATTTTTTTTTTTATGAAGGGAAACAAATAATCTTTTAAAATATTCAATAATATTTTTTTTTTTGAAATGAAATTTTCAAATTAATAATTTGACAAACATGTGTTGAAGCTACCCCTGTATTGTGGTTTACATAAGCCAGTTTAGAAAGGATGCCAAGAGGTTTTCAATCACATCTATTCATTAAAATTAGAAGGTGTTTTGGGAGATGACCAAGGTATTTTCTTCAAATTTGTGATGTAGTACAAGTGGTGATCATCCATAAAATGATTTAATTAGATTCCTAATGTGATTAATTAATTATGATGCAAAACTTATCACATTCATTGTGTTGTGTTATCCGAAAATGTCCTTATTTTATTTTATTTTTAAAAAAAATTGTTTTAAAGTAATCAACTTATAGGCTATAGCTACAAAACAAATTCTCTATAATCCAAAGAATGTGAATCCTTTAGCTTCCCTCCAATGGTGTGCTAACTAGGGTTTTTTATGATTAGTTCATGGAAATGTTTCCATTGAATGCAAATGAGAGCCATCACCTGACAATTGAACCATAAAGTAGGTGACATTATCTATAAGAGGAGCTCATAAGAAATAATAGTATAATAGGTTGTGAACACTAATTTAGATGAAGTTTAGGTTTTAAATAACATGAAACTAAGTTTGGACTAATGTTGGGCGTGTAAGTGTAAATCAATGTGCAACACACCATGTAATGCCATGTAAATGTAAATCATTTACATTCACACCCAACTTTATACACTTACATTTACACTGACCAACATGTAAAACTTTTTATTTCTTTCACACTTACACGATGGGTAATGTATATATATATATATTTATTTTACTCTTTTTTTTAAACACTGCATGCCCCATGTAAATTGTATTATGGCATCTAAGGTCATGTAAATATTTTAGGTCAAAAGGTTTTAATTTATTGTTTTGAATGTTAGAGATTTTTTTGGTTTAAAATATTAGGGTTTTTTTTTAAATATTTTTCATTTTGGGAACTCTCCTTCCCATTTGTGTTATGCAGCAAGGAATCCTATATATAATTACAAACATGGTGTGTGTGTATTTGTCTGTCCATCTTTTACTTTTCTTTTCATTTACTTCACACGTTTTGGGGACGGTTAGAACAGTGTGTCCGTTCGTCTGTCTGTCCGTCCAGGTCCTGAAACCCATATCCCAAAAAAAACCCATACCTGCAAAAGGAAAAACAAACACTGCCCATTCCCTGTGTAACTTCCTCCTCCTATCCCTGGCAGCAAAAGGAAAATTCGAAACAGGGCAGGTCAGGGGCAGGGCAGGGTAGGGGCAGGGCAGGGCAAGGTAGGGGCGGGGCAGGGCAGGGGCAGGGGAGGGCAGGGGAGGGCAGGGGGGGGGACCTGCATCTAATCAAACAAAAATACAATATAGAGAATATTAAAAAAACTATAATCTTTTTTAAATAAAAAATAGAAAATAAATAAATAAATACATAAAAATAGACAAAATGAAGATAGACAAAATAAGAATTGAAAAAATAAAAACATGAAACAAATAAAGAACTATAAAAAACTATAATCTTTTTTATAAATAAATAAATACATAAATACATAAATACATAAAAAGTAAAAAAGTTAAAAGTTTCTAAAACATGAACCAAGGTGGCCGAAGGTCACAAGCACCCACTAGTGACAAAGAATGCTGCTCCCACCATTGTTGTGGTTTTTGTCCCTTTGAGGTGATCAACCCTTAAGCCTCCACTTCATGGTCTTCATGTGTTATGGTCACTTGCTGCTCCTTCCTACCCTCTTATGCATTGTCCATGATCCCCTTCTTGTTATTGTGTTTGTGCAAGGAAGAATGGGAAGAACATTTCCCCCCTACCAATGAGATAATCTTTGTTTTTGTTTTTCATTGTTGGCTTGGTTCCTTGTCCTTTGTGCCTTCTTATGTTGCATTTGTGCTCCTTTTCATGTTGTTCTATTGTGCAGAAAGGAGCGGCAAGGAATGCTAGCCCCCCACCATTGTCAATCTTCATCTTCATTCCTTTCAAATGAGCAGCGAGCACCCCTTCCTCCCCTCCCCTTATTTTTTGCTCCTTTTCACCTTCTTGTGTATTGGTCGTGTTCCCTTTCTTGTTGTTGTTATGTTTGTGCAAGGAGGAACAAAGAAGAATGAGGAAGAACATCGCCCCCACCCCCCACCATTGTTAGGTTTCATTTTTTGAAATGAAAACAAAACACAAAACATGAAGATGAAAAACGAAACATAAAAATAAAACATGAAACACTAAATGTGAAACACTAAAGATAACTTCGTCATTGGTTTGTTTGTTTTCCCTTTATGACCTCCTACTCCCTTTGACATTATTTTATTGTGCATGGAAAAACAATGAGGAATGTTAGCCCCCACCATTGCCAATCTTTGTCTTCGTTCATTTTAAGTGAGTAGTGAACATTGTCCCTTCCCCTTCCTTCGTTTGCTGCTCCTTCGCACCTTCTTGTGCGTTGTCCATGTTCCCCTTCTTATTGATGTTGTGTTTATGCAAGGAGGAGCAAGAAAGAGTGTTGTCCCCACCCTTCATGCAACCATTGGGTTTCTTGTTTCATCTTCATCCTTTTGTCATTGGTTTGGTTCCTTGCCATTTATTTAAGTGAGCAAACCCCCCCCCCCCTCCCTCCACCCCCTCCCTCCACTTTAGTGGTCTTTGTGTTGTTTGGTTTGGTTGTTGGTCTTTCACATCCTCTTGTGTTGCGTCTATGCCACCCTTTGCACTATTGTGATCCCTTCACATCGCCTTGTTGCGCAAGGAAGAGCAAACTCACAATGTTCAATAGCTAACAACCAATAGCCAACAACACCAATAGCATAACAACTACTTGTAAAATCCAATAACTAGAATTACCTACAATACTAACAACAACCTTCCAGTGATGGTTAGTGAGGATGTTTTAAAACCTTTAAGACATAATCAATCTTTTCATAATCCTTAAGATCTAGAACATTTGTTTTCATCTTTTCCTACATTTGGTCCTCCATGTGGGACTCAAGCTTCATCATCCACATGTGTTAACATGAACACTCCTCCCTCTAGTAAGCAAGCATTTTGATTAGTAAAAGCATTGTTAATATTGCACAAGCAAACCAAGTTTTGGGCTAGTTTTGATCAAAGGTCATCTCCTTGGGCTTTCTTTGTTGTCAACAATGGTGATGAACCAAATTGTAATGTTGTGGAACAAATGAAATGTACTTTTTGTTGCCTTCATGAGATTCCCCAATCCCATTTTGACAAGAAGACAATTTATGAAAGAAAAGGATTTGTGCATACAACAAAAGTTTTGGGATTGGCACCCTGTGACACGTGGAGGCAGAGCATCAAGAGCTCCTTAAAGCATATATTGTTGCCATTGCCCGTCATGAAGGGATTTCATATCCACAAATTACCAGTGCAAAGGAGGTTTGACCTACAAAAAAAATCCAAAAGTGGCCCCAAGTCAAATTTCATCATTTTTTGGCAATCCCATTCCTTACAAGAAACATGAGGAACGTCAAAAAAAAATTTTACAAGATCTAGTCCTTCTTATATCCAAGTGATTTTTTCCCTTAAGCACTTGTGAAAACCTTTGGATGTGATGTTTTGCATTACAACTAGATCCAAGAGTTGTTTTCCCTTTCTCAAAAGTGATGAGTGAAGAAATCCTTCAATGATGGTGGAAAATTGTTTGGAGGAATATGTGACATCATTCCTTGATGCCACATCAACTACAATAACAACATTCGATTTGTGGATAAATAGAGGGGCACGTGACATTTTTGCCCTTGTCATCAATTTCCTTACATCACAATTGGAAGATTGTCATGGATGTGTGGGTTTTTTGAGGTTGATGACACAATAGGGGTTGGATTAACAAGACAAATGAAGGCTTTACTTAAGAAGTTCAAGCTTACTCCAATATTTTTTGTTTCATTAAAAATGAGGGCACAACCTAGGGACAACGACTGCAACTTAAGATTTGTGGTCACATGTGAGGCACTAAAGCTAGATGTGCCTTTTGATGGGTCTTATTTTGGGCATGCAATGAGTAAGGTTGCCCAATATGCAACAACTGATGAAAAGGTTGCAACAACCCTAGCATCAATGAATATTAAATCAACACAAGCATCATTACAAGGTTGCATTACTTGGCCGAAAAAATCAAATAAACCCTAAATGTAAAGGTTGATAGAGTTGATGTTGTGTTGATCTTTGTTCAATTTTTGGAAGTTTTTCATGTTCAAACTAACACATGGCTTTGGGTTGTTCATTATGCATTTTACAGAAAGGCTCTAAGGAATGAAATGTGCATGCTTGGATTGTGGCTTACTTGAGCAAAAGCTAACAACACTAGTGAAGACTCACTTTGCATCAAAAGTATCAATGTTTCAATAATGCTTGATGTATCGACAAGCAATTGTTATGTGTTATAATTGTCAAATTGAAACATTGGCAAACAAGATTCCTTATATAATGACATGGGTGACTATAGAAGCAATTTGTGAAGCATTATTTCCAATTATAATATGTGTGGTAAACCAACATTGTGGATATTGGTTGCTTTCTAATGCACTTGCTAGCACAATTAGATTGCATGTGAAATTGAAGAAGGAGAGATTGGGCATGCAATCCAAGGTCAATCTTGCCACATCTTTTGGACATGCAAATGAAGGTGAAACAACTTGGGTAGCTAACATGACAAAGCAAGTGACACATGTCTTGCACCCTTTTTTGGGTTTCATGAATTCTTAGAGTGCATCCAAGGCACACAACATGTTGGCTCTCATGCTAGATCTTCGTTTTAAGGATCTTAGCTTGGTAGGGGATTATGTTGATCATACATCAGCAATTGAAATTGCTTGTGCTTATGATATGCACTTTCTCCTTCGAACCCTTCAAGAGTTGTATCAAAAGATGCACGGACGATTGGTGACTTCAAATGTTTAGCAAGAGACTATACGCAATAATAGTGTTGTATTTGGAGTTGGGGCATCAAAGATGGAAACAAGCCTTGAACAAGTAAGTTTCTTGTTTCCTTCTTGTGTTTATGTGACATGTGCTTTCTTTTTTTTTTAATCTACATGTAGAATGTAGGCCACTAACATTTTTCCATATCTTACAAGTGAATTCAGGTTAGTTGAAAGTTTAATTGTTTCAAACCCTTGATGTGCCCTTGAAGGAAGCCGAATCACCTCTTTAGTGGTGAGGAAAGCATGAAGGGAAATTCTCAACAATTGCCTTTCTTGCAAGAGCAATATTGGCATACCTAGTAGTCATATAGGGATAGTGTGTTTTTTCTATTGCAGGGATCCTCACATCCCCTTCGTCGATGTCACCTTGGTGCAAAGAACCTAGACTTGTTAATTTTGCTTATTAAAAATTGGCCGGATGACCCATATGTGAGATTAGAAGATATGGGAAAGTTTGAGGAGCTAGAAGAGGGACTTCTAGATGTTCTTGCTTTGAATTTCCTGAGGCAATTGAGTGCCACATAAAGGAGTGCCATGAAGATTGGGAGACCTTTGCTTGATTCATGGATTTTGGACCTTGGACATTCATTTGTACACACTACACATCATGGAGTTTCTTTCAGTATGCCATTTCTTTTTTTTTTGCCCATGCAAGCATTTTTTTACACAATGTGTATGTTTAAAACCATATACATTCCAAACACTGGTTTGGACCAGTGTTGGCACAATAATCAACCGTTTATATCATCATCTACATTTGTACCCTTCCTCATGGTTATCAAAACAGTTTAAAAATTTTAGACACATCGATAATGAATTTCATTACTAAAGTAATAGTCTCAATTATCAATTTACTCAGTTATTTTTGGGTAAAAACTATCAGTTATGCATAAGGTCCGGTTCTCAAATATCTGATTGAGAACCATTAGTTATACCGTTAGGGAATTTATCTATTCTTTAATTTATTAAAAAATCCTGTTTCTCCATTTTATACAGTAAATATGTATATTGTTTTCGGATTGATAACCTACTTGGATGATAACTGGGTCATCCATGTGGGTTATTAAAATTTGAAGAATCAATATTGACTATTAGGTTGTTGATATCCGACCCCTGCTGATTCTGCTGGTCAAAACTCAGTAACTGGCCAACTCTGGTTTGGGACCTGAAAATAGGCATAAGGATATAAGCTCTCCTACAGGGCTAAGAAAGAAATGTGATTGGCTTTGATTGACTGGTAACAATGATTGGCTTATGTGGTGTAGCATCTAATTGATTCTTCTCTTCATACCCTTCAATATTTACACACTATTTTCCACTCCTCTTCTCCAACCCTGGTGTAGTGCAAACCGAAGAAACATCGAAGTCTTTATTGATTTGCAAATGTTCCACACCCCGTGCATGAGCATGAAGGTTTAAGTCCTTTCTCTCAGATAGATCCTCAGGATTCGATATCCTACAGCATCTCCAGTGCTGCTCAGTATGTGACCCCGCAAAAAAATTTCCCACATCCGTAATCCAAGTCTAGTTATTACCTCTTTTCCAACCCCACCCATAAAACTAAAACTGGTACTGCAAATAGATGAGAAACTACTAAATAGCAAACCCACCTGGACCAATCAAACTATCTAGCCAATAAGCAGCAAGTGTTAACCTTTGATGTGCATTTTACCAGCCTGTGCATGGTGTGCAAAAATGCTGGGTCAAAACCATTTTAGCTTGACCCAGATCAGCATGTTTTGACTTTTCTTCACACAATTTTTATTTCCAAGGTCACATACTGAGCACCAGTGGAGTTGCTCTAACAGAGATATAATTCCCTGAGCTCTTTGTAGGAAGCTTTCTGTACATCTGTTCCTACACAAGTTGACTCTCATGAGTGGGCAAGAGGAGGGAGAAAGCTAATACATACACTAGGCAGCTCTAGTACAAGATACAACTTCCGCACACAATCACTCACAATGCATCATTCTGCGCAGGAGTCGCACTGCAAAAGTTCAGAACCTTTCAGTTTTTTTCAGCTTTGTGTCAGTGGAGCTGGCTCCGTCCACTAGGGTTCAAAGATAACAACTTGATTGTACACTCTGCTGCTGCTCCACCCACTTGGGAGTTCAAAGATGAGAAGCTGAATGTACACACTGCTGCTCCACCCACTTGGAGTTCAAAGATGAGTACCTGAATGTACACTCTGCTTCTCGTCATAACCCACCAGAATCTTGCTTGCTGTAAGTATATGTCTCTTGACCCCTCATCATCACAAATGCATGCTCCAGCATTTAATGGAATTCCATTTCTCTGCAACAATGATGACCTACAGCAAACTGGTCAAACCACCACCATTCATTGCTTGAATACAGGAAACATTCAAGGAGTCTCCTGCTGCTTTGGGAACCTGATCAGTAGTCATGGCGATACTTGTAGGTTTCCAACAAGCTTGAAAAGTTTCCAGCCCACAAGCACAAATGTAACAACAGAGCCTACTGGCAACAACAAAAAAAATTGTGAAATAACTTAGTCAAAATAGGTAAAATGGCAGCTGCTGCAAAGCGACGAAGAATGTCAGCTTTGCAATCAAGACAATAAATTGCTCACTGCAAACTCCCAATAGAAGCCATACATTTGACTGGCAATTTGAAAAATGAGAAATGACAAGCTACAAAATACAGCAAGGACTACAATTTAATCCTCAACTTTACAAAGAGAATGGTAGAAAAGAAACTAGCTTGGCAAGCAATTTACTTGCTGAATTTGGTTTTTCCCAATACATGTCAGTTAAATACTCACCCAGTCTTCGAAGAGTGCACACTAACACTCTGCACACTAATGAAGAACTAAATCACCATACCCATTACTAGCCTCTTACAAAACTTTGTTGCAGGAACACAACAGCTCTCCAAGGTGCTTAGTAAACACCAGACTTTATGATTGTAGCAAATGGCTCAAAACAAAAGCATTTGTTTGTGGGAGCAAAGACACCCATAGACTGCAACACTTAAATCTAGCAAAAACCATTGGATCGTCATATTGTCTTCTCTCTAAGATCAAGGAGTCCTAGACCCTAATCGTTGTGCTTCAATGGCACAGCAGCTACAAAATTTTGTGAGCAAATAAACTCAATTTGCTGGACTGCGTCATCGAGAAGCTCAAATTGAAGCTTTGTGAATCAATCCACATTAGTCAAAAACCTTGCAATATGATTGACTCAAAAGAAAACAAAAGTGTCATCAGTGCTTGCAGCATGTGGAGATTCTCTTGTTTCAATCTTCAAGCAACAGCTGGGATATCACTGGCAGCAGCTGCAAACCAATTGTTGGTCCTGTTGTCATCAAAGACCAAATCTGCAATGTCACCTCCTGCCTCATCATCAAGAGGATCAAAGCTGATTGCAGAGAAATCCATCAATGGTTCTCCTTGTAGACAACTTGACATATCGAAGATGAAGTCTGCATCTTCAAAGTAGTCATGTGAGAGAATATCTGTACTCATGTTATGTTCTTCCTGTAGGATGTTGTTTTCTGCCATAACCTGACCAACTAGATGTGGTTCAGGGTCACTAGTGCAGTGATCACTGACCTGCAGTCCCTCTGTTGAAGCACATGATTCTTCTATCCTTTCTTGAGGCAGATCACAGACTGCAGTTTCTGAAAGGCATCCTTGAAAGGAGTCCTCAGATTCTCCAGCTCTCAAGAATTGATCACACATTGAATTCTCAGAACTGGATGGCAAGCACGCAAACGAACCACTCTGATCATAAATCTCAGAGCATTTCTCAGTCTCTACTCCAACAGAGTCTGCTGCATTGCCCCTTGATTCTACACTATTAAGTCCACAGAAACTAGAAGGAATCTCAGTCGAGCCAGCCGATGTTCTTATCGCTGGTGTATGGCTGGGCTGATCTTCCAGCTGACCATGGATGGAAGTCATGTCAGAGTGAAGTTCAACTGGTTGTTGCAGATGACCTTCTGGCATTCCTGATCTGTTTTCTACCAGGTTCTTCACTAGCTTGATCTCTGGGGCTTCTTCGCGCAAAAGATCTGCACCTGCAGCTACTGAGGGCATATCAGACTGCACCTGCACCCAGCTTTCGAAATTTGTCTGCGCTTGCGGACCTCTGATTTCCCTCGCAGCTTTGTCATAAGCTCGAGCTGCTTCCTCTGCTGTGTCGTAGGTTCCGAGCCACAGGCGCAGCCCTTTGAAAGGATCCCGGATCTCGGCTGCCCACTTTCCCCATGGCCTTTGTCTCACGCCCCTGTACTTTGGGGGCTTTGATCCTTGTCGCCCTTCTCCTGTCTTCAGCAGCTGAGCAGCTTCTGCATGAGAGCCAGACTTGCTGGTGATCAGCGATGCAGACAAACGGGTGGCGACAATGCTGCTTTTCTCTGACCTATCTTTCTTGCTGGATTTCTTGGCTACCAGCTGCTTTCTGAGCTCGGGTGATTTTTTGGTTTGGCAAAGACTCTTGAGAGACCCATGGGTACTCGGCTCTTTGATTTCGGACCTTGTGGTTGCAAGATCAGAGCTTGCACAATTGAGCCCGCATTTCATTGCAGTTGCGGTGAAGACAGAATAGTAGCTCGGGAGTTCTGACTCGTCTTCGCTATCGGAAAAGGAAGAATGAGCGCTTTCTGCACGGAACTGGAAGAGTCCAGTGGAATGGTTGTAACAACGGCGGATCAGACGGTTACCTTCTTCTTCATCGCTAGAGGAGTCGGTGGCATCAGGATCCGTGCAAATCACTCGAACTAATTTCTTAGGCCTCGTGGAGTCATTGAACTCCTCGTCCTCCTCCGAGTCTGTCAACAGCTCTCTTTTGACAATCTTTTTGCTGATCTTTGGCAGTTGTGTGCTGTACTTGTGCGAGGGAGTCAAGCTTCTAGAACTAAAGGACTGAGGTCCTGGCATGCCTACCACGTTTCTGCTTGCCCAATGACTCCGTTGTGGACTGGTGTCACTACGGCGGCTGCTTGCTAGTCGCTTCTATCGTCCACACAAGTGACATCGACTACTCTCAAGCGATGATGAGTGTCGCACCTGCAAAGAACAAGACAAGAAGAGAAGAAGAATAAGACACAAGAAATCAGCGATTTGCATTTGCAATGGTGTTCGTGGGTTTATACTCTAGACTACGAGAGAAGTACTAGAGGAGGGAGAAAAAACTTACGCACATCAATGCAGAAAACCAGTTTAGCTACTCCCTTCAACAATTGGAGGCGTATATATCTGCAGAAACAATGGCCAGTGAGCTTTCGAGCAGAGAAAAAAGTCCTGAGCTAGTTTAAAAGGCAGGAACAACAAATCTCTCACAAAGACGGAGCAGCTTACGCGTAGGATGATGCATAAGGAGCAGTCTTACAGCGATGGTTAGAGAAACACATGGATACATTTTCTGCTAAGAATGCCTGTTGTTCCAAGAGAGATGTATTGCAACTGAGGAGAAGCAAGCGTCCCACGAAAACCCAAAACTGCGAACTCACAAAAGACACAGAAAACAAAAGATTTTTTTTGTTTTATGAAAACCTTCCAAAACCCCCAACCTTTACCTTACCTTTTCATTTGGTTTATTTGAATTTGCACAAAATCCTCCCAACTCAAATAAAGCAAATTAAGGCCCCCCTAAAAGGACAAAAGACGCCTACTTCGCAGAGAGACAGCAATAAATAACAGCCAAATTACCCACTCTCCCCCGACCCACCCACACACACAAAAGCAAATAAATAAATAAATAAATAAATAAAACCAACTCCCTCCCCTGAATACACACACCTGAATTGGAGTGTCACCTACCTAGCCCAAAATTACACTACAAAATGGAAAAGACAACAACCACCACCCTCTACGTACCTACCCACCGTTTGCAAAAGTAAGTAAGTAATTAATTAATGATGTAAGTTGTATTATGAGAATATGGTACACAAGGACTTAGGAGATGTAAATATAGCCTGCAAGCAAATATGGTAACACCCAGCCAGAACCAGCCAGTGAGTTTGTGGGTACTAGTACTATTGCTACTGCAACTAATAATATGTGAGTATAATATAATATAGTTTTTAGTAATTAGTATCCAGCACTAATTGCTCAACCTTTTCATCATGCCTCATGTGTACTTACTTACTACTCACTTTTGTTGGCCTTGCCTACCAAGGCAAGGATGGTATTGTGTTTAGATTCATTACAGAGTATATAGTAGTAGTAGCTCAAGGGATTTTGGACCCTAGGTAATAATAATAGGTCTATTTTTATAATGAGCATTTTTGAAAGATGAAATTTTGGCTCCTGTTGAAACTTCAGATTAGTTATTGAGTTATAATAATATCTTGAAGGATTTTGGTTTCTCTTAAGGATTCTTTGAAGATTATATTGTTGCATGTTGATATATTTGAGTTTTCATAATTCTTGTTTTTTGCCTTAAGATACTTTTTTATGTAAATGGCACAGCCACAATGTGACACACCCCTTGTTGCACAATTAGAAGCATGCACATATTGCATATCTAACCATGAAGCAAGGTAAGTTGTTTTGTGTCCTAATTATGAGATTTATCAAACTGAGCTGTTTCGGATCATGTTCTTGGAAAGCTCTGGTTGAGGAGGGGTGCATCAGCTTTGTTTCATGATGTTTGGACTTGCAGTGTATAAGTTTTTTGAATATTGAATGATTTTTTAATTAAAAATTAAATTATAGCTCTGAAATTTTTAGACAGATTGGGATGTGCCATTTGATTATTGAACTATTTTCTTAATAAAAATTAAATAAAATCAAAACTGAAATCTGTATTGGAATTGGGGGTGTTGGTGTTGTTGGAAAGCCCTTGGCAAGTCAGATTTAATAGAGTTTATTTCACAATTTTCAGAGCTGAAGTATGGAAGGTATTGATTTTTGAGTGGATTTTGTTGCTGGAAATTCAAACAAATTGCAAAAAGTGGGTTAAGTTGAACCCTCGATGTGTTCATATTGGCACCAATAGCATAGGCTGAGCTAGTGTTTAATGATAGATCGCATTTCTTTTATACTTTGGAATGACCCAATGTGTCTACATTTAATATGGGATAAATAGTAAAGTTTGTAGCTTAGATTGACCAAAAGGATTGTTGTGCACCCCTCAAGGTAATGGTATAATTCTATGGGCTTATTTGTAACACAAAGATCATGAGTTCAAGCCCATTGATGAGAAAGTATCTTCTAACATAGGGTTGGATGAACTTGAAAATATCCAACAGCTTCAGATTTGAGTTTGTTGTTGTGTTCCAAAAAAAAAACAAACAAAATTATGGTTAAATCCTTTTTTCCAATTTTGTAATGTAATCATAGTATCCCCAAATGTATTTTGCTTTAATTGGTGACAATTTTGTCAATGCCCATCTTATATATAATTACAACAGTGTGTCCGTGCGTGCGTCCGACGACGGTTCCGTGTTTTAATTGATGCGGCGGAACCGTCCCAGACAGTCCGACAGTTCCGCGTTCTGGGAGCGTTTTCTGTGGCGGAAAGGGGGGGGGGGGGCCAGCAGGGGGGGGCCAGCACGGGTGGCGGGGGCCAGCAGGGGGGGCCAGGACCGGGCGGGGCAGGGCAGGGGAGGGCAGGGGGGGGGAAGGCAGGGCAGGGGAGGGCGGGGTCGGGCAGGGCCGGGCAGAGGGCAGGGGAGGGCAGGGGGGGGGAAGGCAGGGCAGGGGAGGGCGGGGTCGGGCAGGTCCGGGCAGAGGGCAGGGGGCAGGGCCGGGCCGGGCAGGGGGGCAGGGGGAAAGGGCAGGGCGGGCTGGGGGGCAGGGGGCAGGGCAGGGCGGGGGCAGGGGCACCCACGGGGGACTTCACAGTGGCCTTCGGCCACGGGCACCGACTAGTTAAAACAATAACTGTAGCAACACTCTTCCAGAAGAATAATTGGGTGTTATTAGGCAAATGTTTTTAAAGAGAAAAGAATTTTCATTTGAAAAAGGAATTATATCACCTTTTGATGATTTTTCACCCTCAAAAAAAAATTGATGCCAAACTTTTTTTGCATGCACTCCCAAATTGGGAAATGGGAAAAATACCTTAGAAAAGGGAGTGTGATTTGGTGGACCTTCTCCAAAATACGATGAACACATCAAATGAGTTTTTCCCATCCTTGATTGTGCAAAGAGTGGGCTATAGAACAAGAAAAAAGGGTTTGCTGTTTAACTCAGTCCTTGAAAGACAAATTTTGACACCAAAAATTATGAATTATTTCCTTTCATTGGCCTATCAAAATAAATACATATTCCTATTCAACCCCATTCTAATTACATAGGAAAAATGTCTCATGAAAGAGTTGCAAGATGCCATTTGAAGACTTGGCACCTATTTGTATTTTTAAAAAACTTCATACCAATGTTTGGTTTGTCCATTTCATGACTCGATTATAGCAAAAAACAATTCTCAAAAAAAACATATTTGAAAACTTGTGGAAAGTATGTTTTTGTTACAACCTTGCAATGTTTTAGATCATCTCCATTACATACTTGGAAAGTCAAGTTGTCAACCCAAAGTTGTCAAGGAGTTTGTAAGTTGCAGCAAAGCTTAAGCCATTTGTAAGAACATTGTGGTACATTGTGCAACCACAACACAAAGCCCCTTAAATGGCCACAGACTAGTGGGGCAAGGTTTACACATTGCATAATTTTGTTTTATCAGTTTTGAGGATTTGAAAATTTTCATGAAGATACATCAAGGACATGAACTATGATAAAAACATCAAAATGAAAATGACCTTGAAAGTCCTAAATTGGTAAAAAGATTGTTACAAGATAAGGAAAGAAATTTCATTAGGACTTATAATTAATGGAATGAAATTTATAGCTTAATAATGAGGTTTAAGTGCCCTTATTTTTCATGGATTATAAGAAAAATTCACAAGTAATTCATACGTGTTACCTAAAACCTTTAGACTTTTATAAGTATTCAAATACATTGCCCTTTATATTTCTTGGAAATTGTAAAACATTTTTTTAATACTAAATACGTTCTTATAAAATTATAAAATGATGTTATGTTTTTGTATGTCCTTAACAAGTTGTGATGGTAATGAATGAGATTCTTCAAATTTCAAAGAAGGCTATAATATTTTTTTGATTATGTGTGATCTGCCTCTTTGATTTCTAGAGGCGATGCGTGTTGTTATTATCAACATTTTTCCTTATTTTTTTTCTACCACTACTACACACAAAGTCTTAAAAAAAAAAGGTGATTTTCAAACTTTTGAAGCTAATTTATCATCTAAGTTCATAGTATACACATGCTCACAAATGTACGACTTGTATTGGTTTTACATGGCAAGAAGATGGAAATGCTTGAATTTGTCAACATTTCATGCAAATAGTATAAGAGAAAGGCATATCTTTAGACCTTTTCAAAAACATTAACAATAATTATGAGGAAAAGAGGTTGAATATTGCTATGAAATTTTTTGAAGATAAACCCCTCTCAAACATAAACAATGATTAATATTATTTTTTAAATTATGTTTTCTCTTTTTTTGTATTTTTGCTAAACAACACTTTTTTGTACCTTTTGTTTTTCAAAATTATACTTATTTTTTTGTTTCATATGTTGCTAACAATGATGATTTCTTTTTTATTGCCATCAATATTTTGATATGCCATTATTCATAGTATTACAAAATTGATTTTCTTTAAGGTATAAAATATATTGAGATCGATCACATGAAAGTTTTGATTGAATAAACAATTTTTAAATACACTTTAAAAACCATGAATCTTTTGTACATTGCTAGGTTTTCTTAGGTGTTGGGTTTGGTTGTTAGATTCAACACCTAAAAGAAATTGTAATGAAACCATTTTTAAAATCCTCATTCTTTAAAGGATTTTTTGAACTTTTTCCAAACTTTAAATGCATGTAGATTTTTTTATCATATTATTGTAAAGTTGGGTTTGTCACGGTTTCAAATGTCCTTGCAATATACTAAACTAATTTTTCTAGCATTTATTGTAAACAAAGGTTATGTCTAAAGAGCTTATTAGCTAGGCCTATTGAATAAAAGGATTGAGAAAATGGATACCTCATTGATTAGTCTTCAAGGCAAACTTTTGATCTATTCACATCAAACATGATTTAACATTCAAAATTGTTTCTTGAATATTAATATGCACAATGTGTAATGTTATTTTTTTATAATTTAAAAAGAAATTATTTCACTCTTGTTCACTCTATAAATGCAATGAAATACAAGTGTCATATGTTTTAATCTAGTCTATTTTTAAAATAAATTTGATGTTGATGTAAATGGATGTTTAAAGATTATGAACATAGTTCAACAATATTTTCTTTTCAAGCATCATGAAAACAAATCAACAAAACGCCACACAAGAACAAAACATACAAAAACTAGCAAAACACAAACAAAAGAAATTGTTCTCTCACACAATATTAACTTTTTTTATGATGATGCCTTGCACATCCTTTTTTTACTTAATAACACTAGCTTATCATTGACAAGATGCTTGGAGTACTATGGGGAAGATGATCTTAGAACATCTCAATCACATTGCTTTAAAAAGACATAAATGCCAAATTTAGGATAACTCTTAGACCAAGTTATTATAAATATAAAATTGCACCAACATTTTGATCAAAATTTATTCAACAAACAACAATGTCAAACCCTTGATTCATTGCATTTATAAGCCACACATTGACTATTATTGATTGGTTAGCCATAATGATTAACCCATGTGTGGGCTTGTAAATCCTTCTTCAATGTATAATGTTCAATATTTATTATTTAAAAATGAAAAAGGACAATAATTCAACATTATATTTGATTATAATAAATACTAATGTCATTCAAATATAGTGTAGGAATGGAGATGTTTTTAGCAATAGCATTGAAAAAATGTCATCAACAATTGTTTGAAGGTTGGGAAAGAAGAAAAAAATCTCATTATACCAATAAACCTCAGTTGAATTTAAGCAAATCAATTGGAAGTTCTTAGCAAAATAGGATATCTTGGACAACACTTAACAAATATTTTTATATTTAAAATTTTGATTTTCCATGTTTTGTTGCATTTTGAAGGCCAAAGGAAACATGACATTTATTCACCTTTCAATCAAATTCTATTACATATTTATTCATTTGAAGATTGATTGTTTGGCACCAAAAGGCGCAATGCACTTTGATAAATAACTTCCTCACATTTTATTTTTCAAAGTTTGTCTTAAAGAAGTGTTTGTTTTTTCATTGTCACCAAAGTTGTAATTATTTGTCTATAAAACCATTTAACAAAATTTTGGTTATAATTCAAATTATGATAGTAAAAAAAATTAAAGATCATTTTATGTTCTTGGTTATTGGAATGCATTGTAAAAACATCTAGCAATTTGATTTTTTTCTTGAAATTTGGCCAATGTGGGCCACATTTTCCATGAAAAACCTTTTGAATATGTAAAAATTAAAATTTTAAAAATGCAAATCAAAAATTGAAAAAAAACTCACCAAAAATAAAATTATGGCTCTAAACCCTAGAAACCTTTCCAACAATGGCAACATTCTAGTTTCATTTTGTTTTGTTTTGTCCATACACTTTCAAAACATGGTCTTCAATAACTATGTTGTTGTAAATGCAACCTACATAGGTTGGACATATGAAATCACATGGGTAGTACATTGGCAGTTTAAATGATAATTATATTATTTCAAAAATGTTTTTAAAATTTTAAAGTATTTTTTTCAAAGAAAAAAATTTCATGGAGGAAAATAAAAAATCTTTTGCATCGTTTTGAAATATTCTAGTTTTCGACATAGCTTCCTCATAATAAAATAATTGTTCTACAATGAAATGTTGAACTTGCCATTATATTATGGTATAAATTCAAAACTTAAACAACCCATGTTGAAAAATACTTTGGTAACAATCACTTCCCAAATTCCAATTAACTTGGAAAAGAACTACTACTTCAAGCCATTTTAGATAAAGGTCAAAGGAACAAGGTCTAATGGAATCAAACACTCCTATTGGTCAAGATTTTAAATTGGTCCCAAGGCCTTTACACAAGGGTCTAAGACCAAGACAAATTAAATTGTGGTTTAACTGACATGGTATAATTTTGGATGGAAAACCATTTACTTTATACCAAGAAAAAGGAGCTTAAAGGAAAGTTCATGGTTTGGAGAACTAAAGTTTAAAATTGGGTCCAAGATTATTCATTTCTTTGTTTTTTATTCTTTCCATTGTTTTCTTTTACCTTTGTTGCTCAAATTATGTGAGAATGGAAGACATGTTATGGATTGAGCACATTGTTGAGAGCATATTAGCCACCCTATTTTTGATCAATTCTGGAGTTGACATGGGGGTGACAACACAATCAAGTAGACCACAAAAGTAGTATTCTCTAATTCGAAAGTAGTGATTTTCACATTTAAGCATGAAAATAGTTCAAGAACTCCTCCTATCATAATGTAAAACCATGGAGCTTCAATTGACATCATAACAATGTTTTTTCATAAGAATGAAAAGCAATTGCATCATAAAAGTGTGAAAATAATGTGTTTGAAAATTAAAAATCTACATGTTTTAAACTTACTTCATTTCCAAAAACCAAATTTAACATTTTTAAATGACATGTTTTCACAAAATTTATGGTATACTTTAAGGCTCCCATTTTTATTTTTTTGATTTGGACATTGTTTTAACTTGCACCTACTTTTATGAAATAGGACATTTACGTACACCTATTTTCATTCACAATAATGTTACTTAACTATTGATTACATATTTTTACCATATATTTGCACATAATATCAAGAAAAATATTAATTTCAATCTTTCTACCCAACCAAATTACATGTTTGATAATTCCATGACATATTTCAAGGTACTTGTAACTCAACCCAAAAAGATACATTAATTGGTGTACTTGACTGTGTTTTCCCCCATGGTTGGTTTTGATAAAGGAGTGCATTTTTAGCCATTTCAAATGCATGTAATGGAGGCAATTGAAAAGGTGGGGCAAAAAGTGGAAGGTTGAATCACCAATTTTCACAAGTGGAAAGGGATTTGGATTTACAAGAAATCCCTAAACTAATTCCAATGTCAAATTTTAAAATGTGAAGAAAAAAGGCAACTGGGGTGATAGATAAAGATGAAGAAGGTGAAAAGATTAGAAAAAAATGGGTGGATGGTGAAGTATTACACCTCATTACTTTAAAAGGAGAAGAGATGTCAAATTTGCGAAAAGTGCACAAAGAAAAAAGGTAAAGTTTGTTTTCATTCTTTAAATATTTTGTCAACTTTGAAACCTTAGCTATGTTTGATTTGATTTCAAGTTTAAAAATTGCAAGTAATTTTTTTTTTGCAAAAAATCATATTTAAATTAAGCCAATTGGATCTTTTGTTCTTTTTTTTTTGGCCCTTACCCCCCTTTCCCCCCATTCACCCTTGTTTAATTCAGCCATTATGGGGATTGAACCTTCATGTCCTAGGGGAAAGGAGAAGAGGTAACCACCAAACCATTTTTATTTCAAATGATTTCGAAGAAATTGTAGGTAGTCCAAAATCCTAAATAGATTTTGATGGTGCTTCAAAAGATGAGGGTATTAAGAGGCCAATGGAAAAACCTTTCACCCTGAATTGAGGTTTAAAAAAAGAACAAAAAACAAAAGTTTAATTTTTTTAACCATGGCTGAAAATAATACAACCATGTTACAACAATTTATTAAGACCAATGCATTATTTCAAAACATGGATGCCCAATTGAATATTTTATATATAAATTGTAAATTACATCAAATGTGAACCTATGAGTCATTCATCACATTTTGACCCAAAATCAAATGTATCTAAAAAAGGCACTATTGCCTTTTTTTACAAATTGCATTCAAAGAAGTTTTTTTGTTAAATTCTCATGAGTTGCCATAACTTCTATCAACATCTTCTTGATTTATTTTTCTTTTGTTTTCTTGTTGGGAATTTTTTTTCCATGGTTGTTAACATGTGATTTTCATCTTCACCTTGATGTTCTATGTTTTCCATGTCTTCCGTGTCATTTCTATCATCTCCACCCACGATCCTTAGATTTTGTAACCTCTTCATTTGTTTCTTCAACCACCTTGAAAATATCAACCCATTTCAAGTTCCCAAATCTTGTATTTGTTTCAATTTGTGCATTTATTTGAACCTCTAAAGTCCAATCCACGTCAAAGCCATCCGAGTTAACAATGCACATGACAAACATATGCAAGTCATGACCAAGTCTAACATGTGGCATTATGGAATGTCTATTTTCTTTAGTAAAATCCTAAATCTACTTTTCAACATTCCAAAAGTTCTTTCCACTAGCATCCTTATACTAGATTATATAAATTCCAATGTGTTTTGTGATGGCAATCCATATTTTTCACTTTTGAAAGGTGAATAAAACCATTGTTGCATTGGATAAACAACATCTCCTATCAACTTATAAGGTAAAAATTTGCCTTTCATCTCACAAATTTTTACATCTATTTTTTGGAAAGAAGCCCAATCATGGATATTTTCTACCCATTCATAATTATAATCCCAAAACCACACTTTGCATAGATACAATCCTTTGAATCAAAGTGGAATAAAGCCATTTTCAACAATAGTATGATTTTGTGTCTACTTTAGGTGCAACAACTGGAATATGACCACCATCTATGACTCCTAGAATGTATGGAATTCCATGCAAGTTCTTAAAACCACTAGTGAATTTTTTGATCTTGTCTCTAATTAATTTAGGGGTTCATCAAAGTGTTTTTAATTGTTGAACAAAATTCTATCACTATAATTGATGTTGTATTTTTTACAATGCCATAGACCTCTCGACACATTTGCAAAGAATTCAAACTACCTAATTGTAGTTTCAATATGGATGCATGTGTGCATTTTTTGAGTCAAGACTTGGACTCACCACCCTAATCAATGAACGAAATGTGTCATAGTTTAACCTTGTTTCTTGTTGAAACATATTTTCAAAAAAGCTTCCCAAAAGTTGGATCTTCATGTATCCCATTGCCCTTTCATACCTTCACATGTTGCAAACTTTTGATGTCATGTCAACAAACTCCATGAAGAACAACATTGCAGTCGTCATATTCCAATGTTGTCCAATAGCTACTCATTGCAATTCAACCACTTGTGCAATCACTCAATGCATGGCCATAGTAAAAACAAGAGCCACCAATATTTTGTGCCTACACTCATCCATTGTGTGTAGTATGAAGTAAAAAAGTAAAGTAAAATTTTTAATTTTAAAAAACATGAAAAAAAGAAGAAAAAAAAAAAACCAAAGGTTAACCGAATTCTCTCACATGTCAATCACACATTTTCAATATTGGACCTTCAAATTGGACCCCAAGGCTTTGAACACACTCATCACACCTTAGAAATTTTATTGATTTTTAATATTAAAAAAAGGTCCAATTCAAGCTTCAATTTGTTTCAAATTGATCCCTGGGCTTTTGATCCTTGGACCCTTGTCTATTATTACCTGCTTATTTCACAATTATCCCCCAAGCTTTGATCTAGAGTTTGTTGTTTCTAAGAATCCAACAAAACCAAACAAATAAACAAGTCATGCATCATGATGATTTTACCTTTTTTTTCCCCATCCAACTTCATGATCATGTCAACCTGTGCATAAAAACCAGTGGAAAATTACAGATCAACTCAGTTGCAAAGACCTGCACTGATTTTTCAAGTGTGACTGAAGAGTGTCTCATAGAGAGTATATTTTCCTTCAATTGTTTGTGGGGCATGTCAAAAAATGGAATGTCTATTGTCAGGGCATTTGAAAAAAGAATGCCCACTTCCATGCAGTGGGCATTTTGCTTTTTGAAATGCTCTGCAATTTGGTTTTGCTCCGTGATATGTGCCAGATATAATATGAAACAAAATTTTAAAAATTAAAAGCAGTGCAAGTCTTTACACTTGGTAAGGCCCTCAACCACGGACTTACCAGAAATGGGTGTGCACTCGACTTTGCCTCGCATGGGCCCTTATTCCAATAAATTTGGGACTTGAGGTAGGTACTGTAGCACATTGACAGCTTAGACACATGTTTGTCAAATAATTAATTAATTTTTAAAATTTTCATTTTGACACATAGAAATTCTTAAAGATTCAATATTTTACTTCACATAAATAAATAAATATATAATTTTTAAAAAAAATTTAAGTTAAAATTTTCAACATTTCTAATATAAAATATTTAGTATAGAAGCTGCCAAGGTAATATAGGGTAATAAAAATTCTGGGGAAAAGCATTCATGACAAAATTTAGGGCAGCCCGATTGCTTTTCTTTGGGCTGTTGAAATAAAAATTCTGAACAATTTTGAGCAGGTGTTGGATTAACTAGCTAGCACTACTTCACATTATGGTGCATTCACACTTGATGTTAAGTCGGCGTTAAATGAAAATCTAGGTGGCATCCTAGGTGGCACATAATGTTAAATGAGTGACGATTTAATGTGAAGTGAATGTTAGTTTAACGTAAAATTGTACACGATAACTAGGTTTAAATTTTAAATGGCTACCGTGGTGTAAGGGGAACTCAACACTAGAGGTCCCTAGCACCAAGTGTGAACGCAGCTTAACTAGCTGATAACTGACAGGTTAGTTAATAATTTGCAGCGTACAGGTAGGTACTTTGTAGGTTAGTTCCGCCAGTTAGTTAGTAGTGATTGAGCATTTTAACCCAGTAGACGACGGAGAGATAGCAACGTACAAAGGAACAAGACGAGTAAATTAACTCATGTAATTAACGTTAATGGGGGCATCTCCTCGTTTGAATGCTAAAAATACGTACAGTTAGTAATTATTTACCAACAGGCGTGGAACGGCGGTTAATGAGCTCTGATTTAAAAAAAGAAAACTTGGGGAACAAGCACCAGTTTCGGGGTGTGCACTCCATGACCTTACTATTTATTTATTTATTTATTTATTGCGCCATTCAATGCCATGAGCCAATTAATAAAGCCTATTTATTTGTCCAAATTACCTCTTCTTTTTTAAGCCCATTATTATTTCAGGAATGCCCTCACAAAAGGCCTCCACCAGACCCCTCCTCCTGAGTCCTTTACTTTCGGAACGCCCTCAACTTGGGACCTTATTTAGGCCCTTTACTTCGGTAACGCCCTCAACCTGGGGTTTTGTAACCTAGGCCCCTAATTAGGGAAATAGCTCTCATGCTGGGGCCTTACCTAGGCCCTGTTTTTTTGGAAATGCCTCCACCTTAGGTGCCTTAAAGTTGTAGTTCTGATCACAACTAGTGATAAGTAAGAGTTATATCTCAAATTTAGAAAAACTGTTCAAATGATGAATTCATTGAAGGATGTTAGAGCCACTCTATCAAGGCCATAGTCAACTTGCACCCACTAGCACACTAGTTGGTTTATCTAATGGATGTCGTCATTTTTTCATCTTATACTTATCCCCTAGCTAATCACAGCTTGTTAACTGAGTTATTATATTTAAGACTTCTATCTAGTTGTACTTCTCTTGTTCTCCTTCCCCCTCCCCCCTAAGAAAAAAAAAAACCTTTTCTTTTCTTTTCTTCCTACTAACTTACCATGTTGCTTACCTATAATGTGTAGGGTAAAGCCCTAGGGTGAGAGCATTCTCAAAATAAGAGGCCTAGGATGAGGCAATAGCTAAATCTAGCTTTGCATTTTGAGAATGTCCCCCCCCATGGGCTTTACCTATTGTAAATCACTAGGCAAAAATTATCATAACCAAATTGTATGTAAATCACAAGGTGTTGAAGGGGAGGGTTTTTATGTATGCGCCTCAATAGTGAGAGGGAAATTGATAAATATACGGTGCCCTCCACATACATTACAATTGTTTTCGAGTGATTTATGAAGTACTTAACAACATACCTACTTTTTGATAATCTACTTACCTACTAACAACAAACCTACGACATATTTACTACCTATTTACTTAAACAATTTACTTAAGCTTTTTATCATTTAATATAACCTTATCCACATGGGCCCAGCTACTTGCCTACCTACATAATATCCCTTAAACTTACTAAACCTATCACCACAAAAAGATTGAATGTTGTCATCACCACATGTAGGTATTACAAAAACCTTGGTGTCTTCCATTTAAATTATTTCTAACATTTTGACGGTGATATAAGGTGAACCCCAAATGTAGACATTACACAAAGCTATATTGCAATACATTTATTTTTGGGGTATCTTACAAAATTATCAACCACCATCTAAACACGGGTTACAACAAAAGGTGGGAAGCAAAATGTAGTAATTTTTATGTAGTTAGAAATTCTAATCATAAATATCAAAATGTTGGAGTATTTAAGTGATTGTAATACTTTCATATAACATTAAAAGCTTAGATCCGCAATGGGAAAATGCTTAAGGTAGTGTATTACCTTATTGTTAATTCATTTTCTTGGTATTTTTTATTATTTTGTAAGAATTTATTTTTAAGGGTGGGTGTTTATTTTTTTAGATTTTTTCTATTTTTTCTTCTTTCATTAAATTTCAATATATGTCATCTAAATATAAAAAATTGAAATTGGATGTAGATTTTGTAAGATTAGCCCAAATAAACAATGCATATTTTGTGACCCACATGTGGGTATTACATTTGGTCCCATTATGTGTGTGTATGTGAAGGATCACAATATGATACACCAAATTGCAACACATCGAACCAAGAAAACAATAATGACAAATCAACCACAACAATTCACATCTTGTTAATTTTATCCATATTGCATACTTTGCTACATATCCACTAGTGGGTGCCTGTGACCTTTAGCCACTGTGAAGTCGTCTGGTTCCCCATCCATGTCCTGAAATTTTCATCCTCAACTTACCCGTCGACCCCCCCCAAGAGTGAAGGCATTTCATCCATCCCTTTAATCGGGACGGACAGTAGCTAAAAAAAAAAAAAGCTTCCCCTAAATCTGTCCCGTCATTAAGCCGGATGGACATTTCATCCATCCCCTTAATCAGGACGGATAGTAGCTAAAAGAAAAAAAGCTTCCCCTAAATGCGTCCCATCATCTAGCCGGACAAACATTTCATCCATCCCCTTAATCGGGACGGACAATAGCTAAAAGAAAAAAAAATTTCCCCTAAATTCGTCTCGTCATCTAGCCGGACGGACATTTCATCCATCCCTTTAATCGGGACAGACAATAGCTAAAAGAAAAAAAACTTCCCCAAAATCCGTCTCGTCATCAAGCCGAACAGACATTTCATCCATCCCCTTAATTGGGACGGACAGTAGCTAAAAGAAAAAAAAGGTAGTCTTGGTCAATACAAAAAAAAAACAAAAATTGATTTTGGGCTGTCTAAAGCCTAAATATTTTTTTCTGGTCTTCCCCTAAATCCGTCCCGTCATCAACCCGGACGGACATTTCATCCATCCCCTTAATTGGGATGGACAGTAGCTAAAAGAAAAAAAAAGGTAGTTTTGGTCAATACAAAAAAATAAAAATAAAAATGATTTTGAGCTGTCCAAGGCCTAAATATTTTTTTTCTAGTCTACCAAATCTTTTGCCTCAAAAAATCAGATTGCCCTTGATTTCTTTTTTCCCTGGAGTTAGTTACATTTGGGGAAGTTCCATAGGGAACGGGTAATGACTAGAAAAATCTTCCAGGCACTGCCCAGATAGACAGACACTGTTGCTTTTATATATAAGATTTTATCCATATCGCATACTTTGCTAGATTTAGCAAATTAAGTATCATTAAAACCCTTTTTGATATTTTGGGTACATTCTTTTCACATGTATTTTAAATAGTAAAAAAATATTTTATATTATTGGGGATACATTTAAAACAAACTAAACAACATGACGATTGATTAACAAAGGAAACCAAAAGCCCTTTTAAGAAGTTGGATACACAAACCAAAACTAAATAAATAAAATCCTTTCAAGCAATGTAGCAAATAGAAAACCATGAATTATTGCACCTCAAAGGAAACATAAGTCCACATAACATCAAACAAAAAAAAAACTACAAAAGTTTTTTCATGATCATATTTACACCACAAAGATCAATGGAGACAAAAGAGTCATAAGGGGCATCAATAATAACAAAAATAAGTAAAGAAAGAAGGAAAAGAAGGAAGAGGAAGGAGGAAAAAATTTGAGCTTCTTCATTCACTTGGAGTTGTAAAATATTTTTGTCCTCCATGAGTATAAATGAGGCTTTTCTTGCACAAGCATTTCCTTTTCAAACTTGAACCTCCATGTTGATGGTAGTGGCAAGAAAGAAAGGGGGGCAAAAGAAAGAAGTGGTGATGGCAACAACCAAGAAAAAAGGAAAATGGGGGGAAGTAGGTTGAAAAACAAAGGCTTAGAAACTTATTGGATTGGGGATGTTGTGGGATTAGGGTTATAGCTCATCTAAGAATTGTTAAAATGATGTGACATAAAATTAATGTTAGGAATTTTTTGTGAGTATATGGATGTGGATGAAAGGAAAGAAACAACCCTAATTAATGATGGGTGTGTGGCAAAAGACATCAAAATACATCACAATTGTTCATCATGAATTGTTGAGGGTGTCGAAAAATTTAATGTCCACTATTCTTTTTTGTGTTTTCAATGTGTTTTGTTTGTTTATAGGTTTATTTTGTTTGATGTTTGCTCTCCAATTGAGCTGAACTATTGAATTGGTTTTGGTGATGAAATGGGTTTGTAGTTGCTTTTGGTTGGCTCTTGAATGAAAAATGTGGATCATGAAGCTAAAGACTGGTTGGTGAAATAGATTTGGTGAAGGTGGCTGATGATTAATGATAGATTATAAACAAGGGAGTCCATGTTTTCTTAAAGGTGAATGGAGGAGATGAATTCAATGTTCACCTTGATTGATGTTAAAAAGTAAAAATGGTCATATAATGTATTTGTGAAAATAGAAAACAAGAATGCCTTTTTGTTAGCATTTTTTTCTATCCTAGAATAATGTTTTCCGTTGTGTTTTAGTCTTTAGGACAAAAGAAAAAATAATATTGTTAGGATGTAAAAATTGATTCATGGGAGATGATGACAATGTCTAGAGGTTTCCAAGTGGTCCATGTGGTTTGTTTGTGGATTTTTGAGTTGTTGGGAATCCTAAAGGGACCTATCAATTTTGGTAAAATTTGGGAAATAGACTATTGACTAATTTGTGGGAGCTCCAAAAACAGAGGGATTTCAAATCTATCTATGGGTGCATGGGAAAAATTATGTTTATGTAATATCACCTTTTATCTCTCTATCCAACTTTTATTTTGAATGAATATAGTGGAAATGGGTTGGGTATGTGAAATCAATGTTCATATTTATAAACAACCACATGACCAACGAGCTTTTGAAAGGAAGCCATGAGAGTTCTAATCCCCTAAAGTTTTAAATTTACATTTTGAACATAATTTAAAAAAGGAACAAGACCTTGTTTATGTAGCAAATGTTGTGATACATTGTTAATTACATAGAGTAACAACTCTAATGTTGCTATGATTAGCAAGTGTAGGGGCTTTTGTTTAAATTATTCCCCCCCTTCTTTTTGGTGACAACGACCTCATCTCCAACTTGTGTTGGTGGGTGTTGTTTCACATGGGTTCCCTATTTAGATTCAACATTTGGATTTGTATTAATATGTTTCATATCAAAGATTATTTATTTACAAAATAAAAGCCCTACCCATAAACATGAACA
Source organism: Sphagnum tenellum (assembly GCA_963921925.1). Lineage (NCBI taxonomy): Eukaryota > Viridiplantae > Streptophyta > Sphagnopsida > Sphagnales > Sphagnaceae > Sphagnum > Sphagnum tenellum. Next base: position 10,872,568 of record OY998153.1, on the reverse strand, counting down.
GATAAAATGAACATAAAATATCATGGATAATAAAATATCATAACCCACTATTATCGAACCATTTGGGCCAACCAATACATTTGGCTAATCAAAAGTAGATGTTAGATTGTGTAATGACATTTTGTTAACTTCATCATATTGAGCAAAAATGTTGAACCACAATCATTTTGTTGAACTTGTTCAATAAAGTTTTGTTGATTTTCATTCAAAACATGTTGTGTAGAATGTTGGTAGAAATGTTTTTAGGTAGCACAAATTTGAAATGGAATCCCACAAGGATCTATTTTGACGATAACTTAGTGATAGTGTACCATTCAATTTTTTAAAACCTTGAATGGGATTAAATTGGCAATATATTGACATGATGTAAATTAAAAATATTATTTTTTGACTGATAGGGCCAACATAAATAGGTTTTGAAATATCCCACAATTCATTATGAAGGAAACATGGTTTGTTCATTTGTAGCAATGCGATTGAAATGATTAATTATGTTTGAATTCATTAAAATCAACATCATGTGTGTTTATTTTCCAAAACGGCCTAGTTTTTTAATCAACGTGAACATTAAGTTGGACACATAGCATTTATGACACCCATGTGAAATTATTTGGCTTGAAAAATGTGATTTAAATCAATCATTTAAATATGATTAGTTATGCTCGTAATGTTATTTTTGATGATGTGACAATATTAAACCTAAAATTTTATCATTTAATTATTTTCTAAACTAAATTACCAAAACAAATAAAATTAACCTATGAATTTCATCTTCTCATGTGTAGTTTTAATTATTCATATAAAAATTAATAATATGGGACAACATTTGAAATAGAACAAAATATTATATTTAAAATGGATAATAAAACTTTTTAAAATTTTAAAATTTTATTTAAAAATAAACATAACTAATGTACATGTGAAACTTAAAATTGTTTTATTTTATTTTGTTTCTTAAAAATAGCTCCTTTTTCAAAATTAAGGACATGAGAATTTTAATTATTTAATTTTAGAAATGAAATTACTTTCATTGTGAGATTACCAAAATAGTTTTTAGTACAATGATTATGCTCGAAGGTGAGGGTTCAAAGCCCACTTTGAACATATTTGTGAACATATTTTCTAAAAAAGAAACGGGACTTATGCACTTTCATTCCTACACCTCGTGATTTATTTATGTCAAATAGGTTCATGATGACATTCACTTTATGTTTTCCAATAAATAAAACTCCTATATGAAGGACTTTCTCAAAATGTGAAAGTAACTTTGCTTGTGCCTCATCTTAAGCCCCTTGATTTTTTGTCTTGTGTAATTTTGTTAATCATTTTAACTTTCATTTTTGTGTTTGTTTATTTTTATTTTTTATTTTTTATGTAAGTCCGATGTTTCTAATTTGGGTGAAGAATGAAATCTTTTATTATGAACATTTATGCGCATGACCATTCTTTCCTGCCAATATTTGATTTTTATAATAAAATTGCCTAAACCATCTTCCACATGAAAAATCATCATTCCTAGGTGTAATCATCCATTTGCCTTTGTGAAATGAATGTTTCATAGATCTAATGCCATAATTCTCATGAATGAAGTGGCATGGTCACAAAACCTGGCCCTTTTTTGTTTGCATTTTTCGATAATTTGTATCATATCATGTAAATGTGCAAATGTTCTTTCCATTGGAACATTTGAACTTTCTAATTCATTAAATCCTCCAACATCATTCACAAAAAGCTTATTGTCATTCATGGGGGTGATCCCACCAATATTGATGACCCCTTCTTCACCTCAAATACCATCATTTTTTGTTTTGCATAAAATTATGTGATTTTTGTACGAACCTATGAAACATGGTAAGTTTGTGATGATTAAAATAATCCAAATCCTCTAAAATATGTTGTGCCCATCCATAAACATGGGTGTCATGCCTCCATGATAAAATCCAAACCATGTGTCAAAATAATCTATGACATACTTTTGGGTAAGATTGGTGCATGTAATAATAATAATAATAATAATAATAATTTGATGCCTACATAGATTGTTTTACAATTCCCATGCACATATGCAACATACATATTTAGTAAATGGGTATGTCATTTATATGTGACATTGGCAAGGTGTTGGCTTCATACCATCCAAACATTATCACTTTCAAGTTTTTATTAGTAAAACATGGGTAAGTGGAATCATTTTCACCTTCTCCACATTCTTTTTCACAATGCGTTCCACAACCTTGTTTTTTATGAATATCCTCTTCTTCACTTCCAAAGTGTGCAATTGTCATTGTTAACCTCCACACTAACCAATCAATTTAATGCCCTTTGAGACCTTTTGTTTCAAGATAAAACCATTGTTTCAATACACCATGGTAAAACTCAGTGTTCACTTGTGTATATTGGTTGGAATGTGACTTGTCAAATACCAATCATTTTCAAATCTAAAAACATTGCATATTGTAATAATTAAATCATGGCCAACTAAGTGATTCAAGAACAACCATTAAAAGGTTTAGATGATAAAACATGCAAAACGTATTAAAAGATAAACATTTGGATGTGTTTGGAGTAGGTCATAAAAAGGAAAACAATGGATATGTATGATAATGAATAAGCAGCCAGGCCAAAAAAAAGAAACATTGTAGTGTTGAGCCAGCTCTTGACTTGAATTACGGTGTTTTTTCTTAGTAACAAAAACAGTAGTTATATATTGACCCGCGTAGCTCAGATGGTAGAGCATTCCCATGGTAAGGGAAAGGTCTCCGGTTCAAGTCCGGTCGTAGGCTCTATGGAAAGAAAAAATGATTAGATATGGCTAGAACCAAACCGACGATTATAGATGAGCAAAGATTCTTCGACACATTGCATAAGATGTTTAATGCTGAGATAGTAGGAGCAGATATTAAGGACCCAGACATTTTACAAAGAAATACGCTTTCATTATTACTGTGCAACATTTACTTTCACAAATAAAACGAAGAGATCCTACGCCTGAAGCTTGAGCCGGAGAAGGGCTCAAGTCGAAAGAAACGGGAAATGAAAGTATACCAAAATATGACATAATTAAACAAACAAAAACCTTTTTGAGCCTATTGAGGAACAAAAAGCGGTAATATATATATTTTTTGATTTCATAAAATCCATCTCAACTTGCTTATAACTTTCTTCCCGGAGGTTTGAAAAAAAAAATCATAATTACACGGCGTATAGTCAAAGCCTTGGCTGAGAAGCCGCCAATTTACTTAGGCTTTTTTATTGCAGTATTCGCATTATTAACATTTATAACCATCACTATATCCTCTTGATAACTTTAGATAGTGACAATAATATGTTCCCAATTTGTATGATGTCAAGTCATTGTTTCTATCCTTTTTCTTTGAAACCTAAAAAATAATATAATACAAGTCACCTATTAACAATGATAAATGGAAGCAAGTTTACATACCAAATTAGCAATAGTAAGTCCAAAAGTATTGAGTCCATGAATCATTAAGCCTACATTGTTCAAAACTTTCAACCATCTTTTCTCTCCCACAGCCATTGAAGGATTCAATGGTCTCATTAGAATCGATAGAATTGTACATGACCTTATCAAGGTAATCAAATATTTCATGATTTATATCCTTGATTTTTTCCATTGACCCTTAAGTGTCATGCTTTCAAAACATGCCATGCACAAAGGAAAATGGGCATATATTCCAATTCTAGACAATCCTATTCATGCACAAAATTTTCACATTAAAAAAACATGTACATCCAAAATCAATAATATGTAAGCACGTAAACAACTTGAAAAGGAATTCAAAAAAGATGGAGACAAAATAGTCCATTCATAGTATTGCGAACAATTCTTGTGAAACATCATCAATGATGCAATATGAGGGTTTCCACTTGGGCATGTTTAATACTTATGGGAATCAACCACTTCACTAAATCTTCACATGTTTCTCGACTTTTGATGATCCAAACCTCCAACATTTCAATGTGATATGTATCAAACACCATCATTGTGAATAAATGAAACTTGACATTGTTGGTGCCAAATGTGACATCCATTGAAATAACCCCATTGTGGTCAAATGAAAGCATGGATGGTAGTTACTCTAATGTTTGGATCTCTATGGCGAATGGGACTTGAATCCTATTAACTTCATTTGCATCTGAAAAATGAAACATATCCTTAGTGTGATTATACACCCAAGTTTGAATATAAATTATTAAGGTTTTGTGCAAGCGCCAACTCCTTTGCTTATGTCTTCAAACTAAATAACAATGTTTTATTACTTAATGAAATCATCCCTTGTCTTTGTTTCCCTAACATTCATCCATTGCCACCAAATTGATTTGTGTTTATCATAAATTTGTTTGATAATGTGTTTCAAATTCAATTGAATCCAAATGTGATCTTTCAAGAAACATAATGAGACATATAAGTCACAAATTCAAGGTCATGTTGGTCATATGTAGGTGACCCATTCTTTCATGTATGCGATCTATGGCAGAAAGTTATTTCCATTACATCGAGCTATGTGTACAATCTCTTGATTGATCTAATGAGGGTAAGAAACTTCACTTGATAGACCTAGTGTGGTTTGGATCATCATATTGGGTTCATACCCACATTGGTACCTACACCAACATAAAGTCAATCCAAGAATATATATGTTTGTGTGAACTAAGACATAAAAAAATAAAGAAGTATAGGTTGGAATGTCACAGTTACCACATATGCCCAAGTTGGTTTTTCATAGTTGGAAGTTTGACATCCTTTTGTGGAGGAAAATTTCAATGTTTTTCCCACTCCACTAGGGGGGCCATATGTCTTCATTCACATTTTTAAAATTCCAAGATGTGAACATGTGGAATATAAGCAAATTCCATTGGCACATTGTTTTGGACTCCATGTTGTATGCCAATTGTCCACATTAAGTCAACATTGAAAATGCTAACTTTGTGGGGGTTTGGATCTCAATTGATTGGGCGTTTGGAATCCTTCCCATGTTTGAAGACCACAATGATGTGTACTTGCACCAAGAGATGATTCACAAGTGATATCCACATTTGTTTCTAAACACAACAATGTGCATGGGATTTGAAATGACATTACAAGCATGATTATCCAAAAACCCACATTGTTCATGGGACCCATAGTTATTGATGGGCTCTTTCTAATACATGCATTCTACGTTATAACTTCATTAGTTGACATCATGAACAACATGCGAGTTCTAAGTAGGTGGGTGTATAGGTAGGTAAAATGGGTGAATAAGTAGGTACATCCAATATGAAGGGTGTATGTAAAGTTGGGAAAAAAACCAAGGAGAAAAAATAATTAAAAATCAAAGTTTAAAAAAAGATGGGAAAAAAACTAAGAAAAAACTAAATCAAAGGTCAACACCAAAAAATACCATGGTGATTAATAGAGGTTCAAGTCCTAGATGAAATGTAAACCTAAAAAAAAAAAAACCCTTGAAAAGAAATTCCCATTCCTTTATGCAAGGGAAGTGCCCTTACTATGAGATTTTATCATGTTGAGGTCCCTTCACCCATGCAAGTACTTTAGCAAAAGAACTTCCCCTATACATGACACAAAATAAGAGGCATCAAATGGATCTATTTAAATTGTGAGGCTTCGATTAGGGATTCTTTTCCTACAATCTAATTACACTAGGCCACACATAGAATAATGAAAAAAATCAAAGTTTTAAAACTATACAATAAGTTGTTTATGAGGACCTTCCAATTTTTTGGCTAGCCTTTATAGTACCACTAGTAAAAAAAAAGAAAAAGAGTAAAACTTTACATAGTAGACTTGTATTACAATATAATGATTAGAAATCAACACATTCAAAAAAATGTGGGCACCTATATCTGTCACGCTCACAACATATGTGGTATTTTTTGTATAGGAAAAGATTCCCATAATAACCCTTTTTGGATTTGAGATTTTAACACAAGGCTATTAGTTTGAATGCTGAAATCGAAAATATTAAAATGGCCTATTATGGAGTTTTCTCTTGCGTAAAGTCCTACAAATTTATTTATTTATTTATAAAATTTCCTTTTCGTTGTTTCATTGCCTTAAAGTTTTTCTTTTTGATATCTTGTAACCCTAAAGGTGGAGCTTATGATGTTCTTTCTTTTGAACTTTAGGCAAAGCTTATGAGGCGACCTTCCTTCCTTTCTTTCTTCATTTGTTCCCACTTCCTCTTAGCTTTTTGATTTCTTCTTCTTCCTTACCCAAAGGCTACCATCCTTCTTCTCCTTCATTTCTTTCCCCTCTTTTCAACTTTTGGATTTCTTTTTCCTCCTTACGCATTCTCTAATTTTTGTTTTGCATAATATTTCATTCCTTCTCCGCTTTCTTTCCACTACATTTCTTCTTCTTCCCTTTTCCTTCTCCTATTTTTTCTTCTTTCCTTACTCTTTGTTTAATTAATTAGTTAATTATATTTAGCTATTAAGCTTTTAGTTCTTTGCAATAAAGAGCAACACAAAGCATTATATATTTTTTCTTTTCTTTCCCTGAATTTTTTTCTTTGTTATTTTCTTTGTGTAATGTTATTTTTTTACATTTTTTGGTTGTAGGTGGATGTAGGTGTTTTTGTGAACTTTCAATTCAAGTCACTTTCCTTTTTTTATAATATTGCCTTTTAAAAAAATAAAATTACCTTATCTTGCATCTCTTTTTAATTTAGTCAATTTTGTTTGAATATTAGATTTTCACATATTTGTTGTTGTTGTTTTTTTCCAGGTTTCAGGCTTTCTTCTGAATTTTTTGAATTTTTTTGTGGCGATGTGTGATTTTTTGTTGCATTCATCAAAAAAATCTAGAGTTTCTTCTTTGTTAAGTTTTTTTTGCCATTTTTTTCCTCCATAGTCCAATGTGTGAACTTGGTGAATCTTGTAAAAAGGTTTTTCAGAAAATTTGTCATGATAGTTTTTTTGATGATATTAATTCACTAGTTGCAACTTTTCTAGTATTCCCATCTAGCCAATTTTTTAATGGGGCACAATCACAATTGGGGTGTAAAAAAAGAATATCTCACCCCAAAATCATCCACAAAACATATTTTGAATGACCACTATGTTTATAGATTCATTTATTTTAGTGAGTTTATTTTTTCATTAGATATTCACATTTTTTGAAATTGTTTATGATCCGGATGACTTAAACATGTCCTTAAATGTCATGGAACACATTTCAAGAACATTGTCCCATTATGTAGTTTTATTGAAAAGGAATCAACAAGAATAACAATATTTGTTCAAATTGATTCATATTTTATCCACAAACCAAATGTTTTACATGATGGCATAGAATTTTGGTAAAATAAAAAACCATTGTTTTATACATATTATTGTCCCATTTTATTTTTATTTTTGATTCTTCTTAGTAATTCCTCCCCCAATTTATTATGTTGTCTTGCCATCATGTTATTTGTGGTTTTTATTTTTGGTTGAAGGTTTTAAAAAAATAGGTTTAAGGTTATCATTTTTTTGTTACAATGTTGATGTCTTTTAGTAACCTATCTAATTAGAATGTTTTTTTAAAAATGTAACATCCAATCCTTGATTAGAGGAATTGAAAGGTTGATTAGGTGGCGATATAATCATTACATTGTTGAGAGAAGTACAACACCATCTATCCCTTTCAATATTTTTACTAATGTGCGGTTCTATCGTGGGAAGATTTGCAAATGACGAAGCCACATCGTGGTCATCATGGGCTAGTTTTAGGAAATCTATCAAGAAGTCAGATGTGTTGTCAATTAAAGAAGAGTGAAAGATGCTTTCACAATCAATATGTTAGTCGACATCACCAATAGGGTTGAACTTAAAATTCGACTACCTTTGCACATTGATTGTTTTCATTCAGAGTTGTTTTGAATTGAGAAATGTTGATTTTGAGAAATTTTTGTTGGTGTAACTACCTACAGGGTTGGTTCTACAATTTTTTTAGGGAATGCTAAAAAACTAGCGCATTAAAATCACCAAATGTTTTGCTAATCACCTTCATCCTATTATCAATTATCCAGTTGAAGACATGATTACAACATTTAAAGAAATTGGCCAAACATTGGCCTACTTCTTGGTTTGTTCATATGTTGATATTCTTACCCCATTGTTTTTATGAGCTAAACCTAAATGGTGAAGGACTGAGGATGTGTGGCTTACAATGTTTTTTATTAAATGCAACCAACTCTAACTTATTATTGATAAGTTGACAACAATTTTTTTAGATTTGAAAAAAAAAAATTCAAATGAAATAGGCCGAAATGTTAATATCATTAAAATGGAAGAAACTATGGTTCCACGAGAACATGGTATGGAGGTGATCAATCATCAACACTTAATTTCTCATGGGAAGTGAATTTTTTTTTCTATTTTTTTTATCTCTCTCCTCTTTTATAGCTTTCATTTTTTGCTTGCTGGTTTTTTCTTATTTCATTTTCTTCTATGGTTTTGTATTTGTTTCAATAACCTTTGTAGCTTCTAGACTTTTTTTACAATTATAATTAAATTGACAAGCATCTATGAATAAAACTTTGTAACACATAATTAGTTGGGAGCTAAAAGCTAATTGCCTCCTTTGTTGTGATGAAGCCTTTAATGAAAAAATAAAAAATTTAAAAGGATAAAATAAAACTCATTTTCATTTTTGAATTTTAGTTATTTTCTCATCATTTCTTTCATAATTATTTTTTGATTCTTTAAAAAAAATTGTGTAGGTTTAGTTGTAGATTCATTTTCATTTATGCATACACCAAATATCATTTGAAAATTTGATGATGGTGTTCATGTTCATTTGAAATTCTCTCGTGAAAATGTTTTTTTTATTTTAAAGGTTTTTGTTTCTGATTTTCATAGTTATTATCACTTTCTTTTTGTAATATTTTTTTTGTGAGTTGTTACAAATGATGGTGATGTGGTTAATGTTGTTGATTTGGTTGTTCTTGGTAGACATGGTGGTGTTGTTGATGTTTTTGTTCAAGGATGTACTATTGTTGATAATAACTTTATTTGGACAAACATTGTTGCTTAAGGTGTTTTTGATCAAAACATAGTTTATTTTATTTTTTTTTTGCTAATGTTTTTTCCATGGGCAAGGTTATTGCTAATGTTTCGTTTTTTGCAAACAAGCTTGTTGCCAATGTTTATTTCATGGGTAATCTTATAATGGGTGCTACTTCTTATGGTGTTCTTCCTTTTCATGGCAAACTTGTTGCTCATGATCATGTTTTTCATGAAAGAGGGCAGTCCATGCAGATCAATATCCAAGCAAGGAAGGTTTTTTGGATGATGATGCTTTGAATGAACACTTTGATGCTGACAATTGACACCAACAACGATTGCAGTCTATTTCCAATGGGTGGCAATTGCTTGAGGTTATGAATGTGGACATGATTTTTGGTAATGTGTTAAGTCATCTTCAAAATTGCCCAATCACCATCAACCTTGTTGGTTCAAGGTTAGTTCCAAATTTGGTGTTGAATGCATAATCAATTCCAAATTTGGTTGCAAACACGAGGTGAACAATGTGACATATATTGCGTTTTTGAATTTGGCCCTTTTTTTTTGAGTTTTTTAAGACAAACTTGAAACGGCTTTTGATTTTGACATATGATGATTGTGTAGTTTGATATCATTTTTTTCAGAAATCCATTGATTTTCAAAAATTGGTTTCTTTGTGATTTCATTTTAAAGATTTTTATGTGGACATAAATGTAGTATTACAAAGATTACATGTTCTTCACAAATTCAAAGACATTTTCTAGAAATTCAAAGATTTTGGCCATGGCATTTTATGTGGAATATTTTTTGTAATTTTTGGGATTTAAATCATGCTTTGCAGTTTGAGTTGGCTAACAAACATAGCATTGCTGATTTGAATTTTTGTATATAAATTTTTTTGGGGGGTGAAAATTGGTCATTTTAAATTCAAACTTTGCAAATAATCCATTGCTAGTTCGAATTTTAATAATAAATTATATATTATAAAAGTTCATGGAGGTAATCTGGAGTAAAGAAAAAACCCAATGAATGGAAAAAAAAAATTCGTGAAAAGAAAAAGAAATTGATAGAAATGTAAACGAAAAACGAAGAAAAAAGGAAGGAATTTGAGAGAGAGCATTCCGGAAAACTGAAGTTACTGTTTTGAAGATGAGGAGGGCCTTGCGGAAAACGGAAGTTACTGTTTTGAGGATGTGGTGGGCCCGCTCAGATTGAGGCAAATAGTAGTCCCGAAAATACACTGGAAAAAAATAAATCTGCAGGACTTTACGAAGAGTGAAAAGGCAAGACAGTAAGTACCGACATACGTACAAGGTAAGTTCTTTTTTTGGAAGTTATTGTTATTTATCCTAGGGTTGGGGGCTGCCCCGGTACCCGTACACTTAGGATTAGCGATCATCTTGGGAACTTGTGTCCACGTCCGGACAGTACCAAGTGCACACGACTCCCCACTCGCCCTTGCGCCGCCGCCCCCGCCCCAATTCGTACTAACTGCTTTCTTAACTAACACACAGAGCGATGTAAGATTAAGTACTACTTGTAATTTAATGCTCACTCTGGTAACTTCGTGCTTTATTTCCATTTATGGTTTAGGGTTTCTTTAGTGTTATAATGGCCTGAGGTCGAGGGCTTTACCCAATGTGAAGATCTGCCAAATGCATTTGAAACTATCCAAGAAATCTCGAGGTGGATCATATCTATAAGGGTCAAAAATTGGAGGATCGCTGTGAAAAAAGGTACATACCTACTACCTATCTCCCAACGAATGGAAGATAGTTTCCCTTCGGCGGAAGAGAGCTTCTTGAAAATAGAAGGCCCTGGGCATTTCTTGGAGGTCAAGTTCTGGTTTCAGATTGTGCCATCCAAATACACTAGGGAACTTTTTGCAAGTCTTTAGGGGTTAAAAAGAAATTAGGGTTGCAGTTTGCATCACACTTTGGTATAGGGATGAGTTATCGAGTGAAGTGCCGCTTAAGGTCTCTTTCCATTAGGTTGTTGTGATCCCAGTTACACACATCGTGATCAAAACAACTTAATAGAAAGCCATTGAGATAGGGCCTTGTTTTTTTTGTTGCATTGGCATGCACTTTTTCCTTAACATGATGTTCATTTGTTGATAATATGTATTCAATCAATGCTAAGAACTATGGAAACATGTTCCCATTATATATAAAAAGATAGATGTCAATTTACTTAGTTAAATCAATATTTAAAAAATTTAGAACATGTTCCCATTATATATAAAAAGATAGATGTCAATTTACTTAGTTAAATCAATATTAAAAAAATTAAAAACATGTTCCCATTAACAACAAAGACAGATGAGTCATAATTTAACTTGTGACTCTTGCATTTAGTCAATGCTTGGTTGGTAATGCTATCATCTGAATATAACCACAAATAACTAAAAACAAATAATGGAAAGATGTTTGTTTTTTTCCTCTTTGCAATGAATTCATTCATCAAAATGAGAAAGTTGTTGTGATCATCTAATGGAAAGATGTCCTAATTAATTATAGTTGGTGTTGTGGGTCTTAGGTGTTGCATGACCCCTATTAACATTTGATCTCCCAGCTTGTAACTGCAAGGGTAGTTGCTAGGCCTTAAGAGTCCTTGATAATAAATTTGTTTAATATATTTGACCAAGTTCAATCAAATTGAAAATGGATTTTACTAAGCACCATTTTAGACAATGAAAGGCAGAACATAATTGGTACACCCAAATTAAAAATATATTTTAGGGTTTGGGTCAGGTGCAGTAGGCCTCCTATGGGACATGATCTTCTATATGTGTACTAGGTTCATGATGATTTTTGCTATGTTTTACAAGATGTAAAGCCCTTGGGTGAGGGCATTCTGAGAAGAAAGGCCTACAATGATGCCTCAATTTGTTCACTTGGTAATGAGTCTTGTGGGGCTTTGCCTTTCAAAGAGAAGTTTGGTTTCAATTCACACTCAGATATTTTTTTAATAGAGCTTCTAGGTTTTGTCGAAGTTACATATTAAATGTTTTTTTGATGAAGACCCAATTCTTCAAACACCAGATTTTATCCCATAACTTATCCTTTGTTCAATGTTGTACTCTTGTACTTATTCACCTTTGTATCAATTAAATGGTGGGTGCACTCTCAATCTTTTCTTATATTTTTAAAGAAGAGAACCACATGATTGAAAAAGGGTCTGGCTAACGCAACACACCTCGATGATAGACAAACACACCTCTTAACCTAATGTTGAACCTCCAATCTGCTATTTTGTAGGCATCCCCTCCACAACAGTATGAATCGCTGTATTATCACCTCGGCCACGGCCACGACCACAGCCTCCACGCTGACTGCTGCCACCTACATCGCGTCCCTGTGTACTGCCCACCTTGTCAGCTGTTTGCTGGCGCTATTCCTTCAGTTCTCTGCGTCTATTTACACGAGTCTGCTGGCTGTTTGCCTCTTCATTCTTGAATCCGGAAGGTTCACGACGAGTAGTGCGAGTGTGGCGTGCGGTAGCACCAGTGGGCCTGCCTCGAGGCTGGATAGCATCGGGTTCTCGTATTTGTAGGCGTGGGTCAAGCGGAGGAAGGGTGGCAATTGGTTGAAGGTGCCATTGAAGGTGGAAGTTGGTGACCTGCAGAGAACCAGCGTTGGCATGAAGGTACGTATCGATGACATGTACGCATGGTAAGCCCATAGAGTCCTTCATCGTATTCGTACAGGGAGGAAGAGCAGTAGCAACACCTGTAGAAAGTTGTTTATCTTAGATATCCAGCATACGGTGCAGTGCTTGAGGTGCCACCTTCCCCACGACGTCTCTGAATAGCGGGATCAGAAACTTGATTGGCAGATTCACCTTCGCACGTTCAAGCGCTGCCTTTCTGGCTGCATGTTGATCCTTCAAGGTGCGTACTAGGGCATTGACAATAGTGACAACGTCGTTAGTACTCACCATCTGCTCTCGTTTGATCAGCGCATGAGCCCCTTCCGCCGTTGAGGTGGCTCTATGGCCAAAGTGGAGATGATGATCTGTCCAAGCGTGGACGAATTTCTCTTTATGGCGAAGCCATTCATTTTCAAGATAGGCAATTGCTGCGGCGAATTCAGGCTCTGGATATGCCCCTTGCAGAACTATCCATGCGGCGGCGAAAGCATCCTCAGTCGTTGCACCTATCACAGCGTTCTAGAACCGCAGAAAGGCCTTCAAGCGCTCATCCACACCTGCCTTGTATTGATTGTCGCCTATCTCCTCGTCTCCGAGCTCGTTGTCGAGCTGCTGGCGGAAGATAGGTTTGCACTTCTTCATGACATTCATATTGATATGCTAGATGCAGAGAAAGTGGTAAACGAAAGGTAGATGAGCGAGGATTGCTACGCTGAGGGCGTCATCTTTGTCAGTGATTACACTCTTGAACATGGTCTCTGGTTGCAAATCAATGCTCTGGTACATTGATTTGAGGCAGCGCAAGGCGAATCCATATGACTCCACAGTCTCGGAGGACAAGAAACAGAAAGCAACAAAGAACATGGATCCTAGAGTCGTTGAACCAATGATCTGAAGCTGCAGCATTCTGTACTTGTTTGTCTTGTAAGTACAATCCATGACCAAAAAGAAGGGATTCGAACGAAGAAGCTCCAGACATTGGCGGTGACTGAAGAATAAGGCAGTCACTTTGTCGTTGTTGTCTGTTTGGTACTGATATACACAATCCCCGTCATCCTGAAGGGTATGTAACAGCACTTGGATCGGCGTACAACCTGCCAGAAACTCGATCCGTTGATGTTGGCGATCATTGAGGATATCACGGGTAAGGATGGGTATGTCTAGGTCCTGTTCCCTTAGCCTCCTCATGATCTTCGTACTCTGCAACCCCGTACAATCCTGTGTTCTGATCTCGTCATTGTGCTCCTTCATAGCTGCTCTCTGCAGCGAAGGATGCGTGATCGAGGGTGCTAGACCATGATTATGATCAGCGTTGCGGATACGCAGCTTCCAACCACCAAAAGCAACGAAGTGGTGAAGGATTGCGTCAAATGGGCATCCAACTTGGCGACTGGCGGTCCCACGGCGACGGAAATCCTCATTGACACGAGATCTGTATGTACCACCTCGGTCACAGTGCAGAAACACCCTAACAACCTCATCTTTCTTCTTCTCTGTGCGAAATGAAGTAAGTGCCCGTCCATTAAGACCCGTGAAAACGTTCAGATCTACCATAGCTGCTGCAAGAGAAGGCCATATTGGAGCCTCTGAAAGGGGTTCAATCCGCTCAAGCAGGTCGTTAGGCTCGCCTATACCGGGAACAAACAAGTCGTCATCCTGCTGTTGCTATTGTATTGGCTCTGCCTGTACTTGTGCCTGCTGCGCCTGTGCTTGCTGTGTATGTTTTGACATTTGGGGCGATCCTAAAGGTGTAATTGGAGAGAAAGAAGGCCCAGCAAGCGAAGCTGTAGAAGTGTTAGGATCCATCGTGGCGATGGTGGTGGTAATAGGGGTGGTGAACGCTGAAGATCCAATCTTAACCTTTTGGTGGTGGTGTTTAGGCTAGGGCATCTCATTCTGTCGAGAAGAATTAATGTATTCGGTTCCTAGTGCTATGCCTATTTAGGTTAGAAGGTGTGTTTTTCTATCATCGAAGTGTGTTGCGTTAGCCAGACCCTTGAAAAATCACCAATTTTTGTAGGACATTAGGCACTCACCAAAATAAAAACATAGTTATGCTTCTTTTTGGCACCCATTTACTCTTCACATATAATGGAAATTGAAATGCGGTCGAACAATATGGGATAAAATTTGAAATGTTTTTCAGAATGACTTGGGGGAACACTTTGGGAACCGCTTGGGAACTTGATGAACACATTGGGAACAGTAAAATAGAAATCCCTGAGGCCATTCCTAAGTCCAATTCCATTGTTATAGATGTAAATTTAGGACCTTGTTGGGTCAGGGAAACCAAAACCACCCCCATGAACCAACAAGAACCAAGAACTGGACAACACTAGTAACCAAGGAGCTCTATTAGTTGAATGGCTGATCTTAGTTGAAATCGATGGTCAAGGTTCCTCGTTAGCATAATACCTCGTGATGTAATGACGGATTGAATAGTGCTTTTACATCCGTTCTGTCATCTTCTTTTTTGGATGCCGTCGCTCTGCCGTCGTCATCGTCTTCTTCGTCTATTCCGTCGAGTCCACACGGTGAAGCATACGAACACAGAAAGAGGGAAAGAGTGTGCGCAGCAAAGTCTAGCGGCTCTCTTCTATTTCCGTAAGGATTACCGCACAAGTTTTGCTCCCTTCTATTACAAATTTGGATTTCCGATTATGATGAACTAGAGGAGAAAGTGGGTGCAGATTCGAGGCTATATACATTTTGGTTCCACCATGCAGAAGAAGCGGTATCAGTATGCTGGAGCCTCCACGAGGCTGCTATTGTTGTGTGCTTTGTTCCTGGGATGCAGCGTTGATGAATCTTTTGGGTTGGAGTTCAATAACAGGTTAGAGACCTCAACAAAATCACAGCAAATGAAAATAGGGTCCCGTTCTTATGTGCTCTTTCCAGTTCTCCAAACCCTAGGAATTAGACCTCTCTGCTCTGACCTGAAAACCTAACCTCTGACCCTTGTCTGTGGGCCAAATTTCGTGGTTTGATATTTGATCCTCGTGTGGAATTTTTCCTTACAATTGAGACGACATAGGACTTCGCGATGATGGGTCACTGTGCCGATTTTGAGATTTGAGCTAAATTTCACAGGTCACAGTTTTAGGGTTTTGGAATCGGGTATGAGATTCAACTCGGTTCTTCAGGGATGTACTTCGATGCTATGAAGACTCTAGAAATGCAGTCCTTGTGTCTGCAATTCACGATTCTACGAGGATGGTTTCCAGTGCACCACCAAATTTTCCCTGATGTTCAATTTTTGGGCATTGTCGAGGGGAGATTCAGGCTGAGCTTCTGAAGTCTCATTTCTGAAGTATCCTCGGTTTTCGTAGTTGTTGGGTAGTGAAGTTTTTTATGAGCTCCACCAGGATAGTATCAAAAGAAAATGATCTTTTTCTGCTCAAAGCCCAAGTAGCACTAAAGCATCTATTACGGTTTCTGTGCAGAAATAGACCAGACTTGCTGACTCTAAGAGTGGGAGAAGAGGTAAAGAAGGAGAAATTGGCATTACAGGAAGGGAGCAGTTATGAGTATGAAGTTCGAGGCTTGCAACTAAGCAAGTGGTATGAAATCAAGATTTCTTACCCTGCCTCTGTATGTTTCTACTCTCCACCTCCACCTCCAATTTCTCAAACAACTTTAGGTTTACAAAGAGCAACTGTGAACACTTCTTCAGTCATAGTAGCGCATTGAGTTTTGTATCGTGTACCCATGCTTCAACAAAGTAATTTTTGTGGTGTTGAGTTTTTCAAGTTTTTCCAACAACTTTATGTTACATACAGTTGGGTGCAGGAGCAGAGACTCAAAGATGACATACCATTGCAAAAAACCAAATCACCATAGCAATATTTGGAATGCAAGAACTGTGGTCTAGGGAAACTTCAACATGCTTACTGTAATCAAAGAATGTAGAGAATAACTATTGCTTTGCAGAGGAGGTTGAACTAGTTAGACCATAAAAGATTTGTCTATAGTCTTCATAGAGTGGGTCATCCCTTCTTATTTATTTAGCATGCCTCCTGATTTTCTGTAGTTATCTGAGCTAGCCTCTATGGTACATAATGTCATGATAAGTATTGATTTTGAATGTCTTATGACAGGTACCTGCAAGATTTTATAGCACTCATTGTGGCACCCATTGTTGTGTGATTTTCAAAGAGTTGCTGTGGAGAGATTTCTCTACAATTGCAGAGATATGTCTATGGTCTTCATACATTGAGTCATCTCTTCTTACTTACATAGCACCCTCTTGGTTTCTCTATGGTTATCACATTGAGCTTGCCTCTGTGGTACAGAACGTCACTTCAAATTTTCAATTGAATGTGTTGGCAGATACCTGCAAGATTTGATATAACCCTTGTGCGGGAAAGCACGACTAATTTGCGGGGATCTGCAAGAAAATTACTCAATACTGAAAAATTGATGTTCCATGTCGACAACACTTTTCCCAAACAAGTAAGGTTTTTTTCCTGTTGTATGGATGTGGAAGATCCTCTCTCTCTTGAGTTCATTTGTGTTGCATATATTTTGATTTTTTCCATTGTATGGACTTAATTTGAATCTCCTTTGCTTGCAAATCTTATAGAATAGGATTTCAGCTCTTTGTAATATCAGATAAAGGTCTAATGTGCAGTTGCTTGTACATATTTTCTGTGGCTTCTTTATTCTTGTTTCTGATTTTAAATTTCAAAAAATGGTCCTTAGGAATGTTGAAGATAATAATGCTGTAACCTAAACTTGAAAATTAGGGTGACATCAAGTGAATCAAACAGTTCAAGAAAAGAAGATAATGAAATTAATTGACATATGAGCAGACACTCATAGACCACATCATGCTCTTGTGAAATTCTGTGGGTTTGGATCAGATGAGAGCAGGGACATATTATGCAAGAGTGATAGTCACGGTACATCCAGAAGGCATTTTATCAAAGTACCAACTCTCAGATCAGCCATTCATTATTTATAATATATGTGAGTGAATATGACATGACCTTCAATCTGTGGACCAATTATTTCTTCAAATTATGCAATTTGTGGATTCTTCTCCAGAACTTTCCCTGCAAGTTCAAAGGTTCAATTGTGGTCATCAGCATTAGGATGTCTTTGTTAGTCATGTTCAAGAAGAAAACAAATTCAAATCTAACCTTCAATGGACATTTGGTTCATAGAAGTTCCTGTATACTTTTGGCTCATTGTGACTTGGTTTTTGAATTGAGTTGCAGTGTGTGAGGAGGTGATGTTGGGAATCCCCAAGCAGGCATGGTGGGTAGGATTTTTGGCCATCTTTGTTTTGTGTGTCTGCTTGTTCATCTCTTCAAGGTTACCACCCTCACTTTTGGCACCCAAGTCTTTCAACACAAAATCTGTGAAAGAGGATTCATAAAAGTCTTATGTTGATCAATTCTCTCTGTACCAAACTAGTTTTCTTTCAGAATGAGAAAAACATGGGAAAGGAGAGAGCACCTACTTCAATATGCAATCTTTTATGAGTTAGAGACAGGCTTTCTTCCATATTCCATGGTGCAATTCTGTCTGGGCATTTGTTGGGTAAGGTTACAATACTTCATTGTGAGATCTGTAGTTATCTATCTTGGGCTGTGTTAGTAATTTTTCATTAATCTTGTCCTTATGTGAATATATGGGTTACAATGGTGGTGGTGCATCCATTATACACATAAATGAAATGTGTGTTCCCAGTCTTTGAACCATTTTAGTCCAAAGTAGTAAGTAATCCTTATACTTCACTTTGATTGCACCTGTTCTTAGTCAAATCATCAGCTCAGTGCTTGACCTATCCTTTTTTCTCAATTCATTGATTTGCTTGTTCAGCAATATACCCATTTGAAGGACAGATGGGGCTTTTCCACTCACTTTGCAATTTGCAAACATTTGTTATGATTGCCCATTTTCCAAACCATCTTTTATTTAGGTAAAGAACTCACAGAGATCTCCTAGTGTATTTGGAGGGCAGCATGTTTATCAATGTTCATGTAATTTGTAGTTTTCTCATTTGTACTGAACCCTCTTCTAATGGGAGTGGGCCATCTTCTTCAATGTTGGGAAGATTTTCATGGTGTATGATCAATCTTTAGGTCAATAATACTTTAATGTAGAGATTTTTCATAGGTCTTTGACATTTTTGAACATTGATTGTGCATCTTGAATCTGCCAAGTCTTATTAATCCTCACCTTTTCATATAATCTCAGCTGGGCTAGACATTCTTTCAAACCTCAATTTCACTGATATTTTTCTTGGAGGATTCAATTTAAGGTCTTCCCTTCATGGTTTGTCTTTTCAGGAAGCCCAGGTTACACGCAGTTTCAAATTTTATCTTAAGTAAGACAAGCTCCTAGTGGTGCATGGAATCTGAAATCTAGAGTCCTAAAAGAGACCAGAAGTCTTTGGTTTTGTCAAGATATCTGATCTTGACACTTTTAGTCTGTGTAGAGTTTGTTCACCAATTCTTGCCCTATGTTGATTCTTAGAGATTAGAACATTCTTTTGATATTGTTTGCACAAAAAGATTGTGGGCATAGTAGCTCATTCAATGCTACTAAGAAGTTTAGTGAAGTGTGACTTTCATCTTACTTTTCCTTTGTGCATCTTGGAAGGTCCACAAAGTCCCATAAAGCCAAAGTTTGTTATATACATAGCCAATTCTATTTCTTTTATCGGAGTTCTTTTAGGGAAGTTTCTAAATGCTAATCTCCTTAACATAGCAATTATCAATATGCTTGGTGGTCAATGACTTGTATGTGGTCAATATGTTAGAAGTTAATGTATCCTTTTAGAAAGAATGTGTTTTTGAAGAGCCATCAGAAGTAAATTAACTCATCAATTTATTGAGTTTTTGCATTGCTGATGTTGGCATATGACCTCCCCAATTGCTGCGAACTTTTGATTCTGCAACTTCTTATGTAGATTTCCAACCTATTTAGGTTCCAAGCCTTGAATGAAATTTCTACTGATACAAGCTATTTGAGTCCCAGTGTTTCAATTTCCAAGATTTGAAAGGTCTAAATATTGATGTTTAGTACAAGTATTTTCATCCAAAATAAATCTCATCTGAATCCCAATATTTAAAATTTCTACCAAATTGGAATTATCAATGATTATTTTTATTAGTATTTATAGCTTTGCAACTCAAAAAAAGAGTAGTTCATCGCTCAAATGATGAGCTCGGCGCTAAGAAAAGAAAATGTCAGTTTTCAAACTTTTATCTTTGGTTTGCTTAAACAAAGAATGATTTATATTTGGTATTTCTATCTTGGAATCTTCAAATTTTGAAATCTTTTAATCCTAAGCAAAGAGTTTTTCATGCACATTTTGTTTTCGAAAGATCACATTCTTCAAGTCCTTGTTTTATGCTTTTCTTTTCTTCTTTTCATGCTACTCACACTACATTTCAAGGCTTCACAACCTCAACCCAAAGAAAACTGACCTTTCATTATGTGTGTGACTTTAAAAAATTTTAAAGACTTTCTATATGCACATTGGAAACACAATATTCAATTACAAATCTCCAATCTTTGCCACCACCAAGATTAACATCATTGTATGCTTTGTGGACACATTTTTCCACATTCCATGTCACTTATAACATCCATCCCAGATTCTTCCACAAACATGACATATGTGACATTCTCCCCATGTTACAAGCATCTTTGGTCTTTGATACCAAATTAGAATGAAAGAATTTATGCTTCACAATGATTTTGTTTAGATGTTTGTAGCCCATGCACTTGTGCATATTCTCTTTGTTTTCCATACAAAGCAAGTGCCCCTAATCATGAGGTTTCTTTGGACCATTCATGGTCCCTATAATTCCACCCAGGAGTAGTAGGGGAGTAGTGGTCTTGTGAACGATTGGTTCCAGTCCACATTTATCTACCATGATTTGGAATCAGGAAAGTTGTCATCGGATTGGATCAATCAAAATTGTTGTGGGTTTTTCATTCTGATAGTCTCCTAACTTGACAACATGGGGGCTATAATCAATCCTTTCATTCGCAATTACTAGTGCACATTGCCATTGGCACAAGGTGACTCATCCAAATACTCTTCACATCAAAGTGGGTTTAACTTCAGAGTTCTTTTAGAGGAAAAAAAAAATCACTATTTTACTTTCTAATTAATTTCCAAAGACCAAAATTTCTCAAGATTCAGTAACTTTTGCTCCATTGGTCTGAAAATTGTGAACTGACAAACATGTACACCACTTCATCAAGGGCTTTTCAACACTACCGAAGGCACAGTGAGGGGCCCCCATGGACTGGGAGGGTTAAGGTGTGGTCACCAAACAAAATAAACACCTATCTTAATATACAGATGTGTTGCTCATGAGGGCTTTGCAAATCAACATCTAGCAATGTAACTTCAAAAATTTTGATAAAAATTCTAATTGCAAAGTAATATATGCAAAAGTTAATCAAATGGCCTATGTCCTTCTCATAAGGAAATACAACACAAACATTTATGCTAATGTTTTCTCTTACTCCTTGTCTAGAAAGTTTGTCACATAGGAAGACTTGGCACTCCTCAATTTCACCAATATTCTCAAGCTTCAGCATCACAAACATGTTGGATCTCAAACTTGGCCTATACATTATGACACAATCGATTTTCCTGAAAACTGGCCATCACCATTCCATGGAGACTTTTTTGCATACACTCAAATGTATTCTATTTTACAACACCACCTCAAAACATTAACGACGCTCAACTGCAATTGTTACTGATTCTGGGAGCGTCTTCCTGTCTTGTAAACCTTCTTCCTTGCCACCATAGCAGATACTCTGTTCATCTGCTGCCTCTGCAACATACTGAGATCACAGATACAAACTTGTAAGAAAGATTGGCATAGACATATCATCAAGTGCTTGAGTTGAGCCTATCATGAGTAATACTATATTGTTACATGCAAACAGAATTTAAATAATATCTTGAGCTATCTTTGCTAGATTCCTCACAAGATGACAAAGTCTACTGTTTAAAAAAACTCCAGTGGATACATTAAGTTTGC
This sequence comes from Sphagnum tenellum, assembly GCA_963921925.1. Taxonomy (NCBI): domain Eukaryota; kingdom Viridiplantae; phylum Streptophyta; class Sphagnopsida; order Sphagnales; family Sphagnaceae; genus Sphagnum; species Sphagnum tenellum. Next base: position 10,850,885 of record OY998153.1, on the reverse strand, counting down.
TTGTGGAATCACTTACCTTCTGAAAGCGCTCCAAATCACTTTGGAGTGTGGCCTGCAACCAAACAGATTACAAGTTTGCAAATACTCAGGGGAGTTCTGAGTGTGAAGTAGGTGTCACTGTTGTCTCAATAATCCACAGCAAGAGAGCACACCTGTCCCATACTTGCAGTAAGAGACATACATACCTGTACTAGGCTTCTGAGAGCTTGTGAGTTCATGACTTGACCAAGAGCTGCAGGCAGTGAGTGCAATATCTGCATAAACAACATGAAGACATACATATGAGGACAAAGTTTCATACATGATCCTCAGTTCGAATGACCAATTCATGTGATTTTCCAGATGGGTGCCTCTGCACGTATGTTCCTGATGCTCAATCTTAACTTTTGCAGGACAATTTGATGCTTTATAACAGATGTATTTAGAACATTTTATAAGTCTCTGAAACATTTGCAAGATGACATTGTTACTTGTCAGCATCTCTTACTGAAAGTTCCACTGTTGTTCCTCTGCTGCTACTCTCCTTGAAAGTCACCTCGCCTTTGCTTTGAAGACCTTCCACTGTGGCCCACCGTACAACCCGAAGAGGAGGAGCAGCTTCCACAAACTCAATACGGGCCAACCACATCACCTACAGAAGTTTCCCCCGGAACCTCTTTAGATACTCCACAACTATGTCATACAGAATATGTGCAGCCAATTTACTTGTCCAGAATATGGTACACATGCAGATGCAAGAAAGCTGCTCCTACTGTCAATGAGCATGTGTAATGTGTGAAACCAAACCTCAAAACCAGCAGTACTACAAATCCACCGAGACAGCTGACTAAACCCCAGTTGCAACTCTTCAGACTCAATGCTTCCATCTTCTGCCAAAATCTCAACCCGATCAATCCATCGCATCCTGCCACATCCAGTTCAAAATGACTTCACTCCATCACTACAACAGGTTTTGTGGGGGAAGGGGGCTTTTCTCAGCAAGCTAAACTAGCAGAACTCAGTTTACAAAGTTATGATTTCACATGTTTACCAAAGTGGTTATGAGGGGTAGGGAGGATAGTAAGCCTACCAAATCTTGTGATAGGCCCTCTGTAGCCATGACTAACTGATTTCAATGCAATAGCTTCCAACAAATCAATGGCTTGCAAATTATTGGAATTGAAAAGGGTTCACCTTCAAGCTTTAGGGATGAATTGATGGCCTTACCACTGTGGAGCCCTCTTGAGATCCATCCATAGGTGCCATACCAGATCAGGAGGCGCTGCAACATCTAAAGACACCTTGTGCACAAACCTCAAATCATTTGCTACATCTGGATCCAGCACCGTCTCCCCCTGTTCCGTTGACAGGTCTGTAAACAACCCCCATACAATAATCCAGGCAAGCTCTTCATTACCTTCTGGTCATTGCAAAGACTCAAGATCCTTTCAGACCCACAAGAATTTGGAAGCACTGGTATAAGTGGGTATTCTAATGTGTAAAAGAGACCCCATTATGGAATTGCATTGTGTCTAAATTGATTTCAACAACATCAAAATCCCCCTCACTGTCCAAGCATGTGTGAGCCCCATCTAATAAGAATTTCCTCATCTCTCACACTTAAGAAGGAAATCTTGCATGTCAGGCTGTAACATGAAGCCACATTCAACCAACGAAATGACTACACAATCTTTCAAAGCTGAATCTGGATTCCATAGAACTCCCAAAGCATTTCTCCGAAACTGCAAACAAAGAAAAGAAAAAAGAGAATAAAAGTTTTCAAGGAGCTGATATACAGGTAGATGATACCTGTGCAATTGGCAGATGTCAAACTGTCATTAAGCTTGCTCAGAAACCTCTTTGTCAACAACCCACCAGCAGCAGGTCCGTGAAAATGATGGACCCAATTCTTCCTCCTTCCAGACCTCAATGGCCTTCTCCTTTTCAAACATAACCCTAACTCTTGGGAACTAGTGGACTTGTTGTGTGCTGGAAGCACCAACCCTAAATTCAAGGTTTTCTCCCAAGAGACCACTACTGCTGCTGCTGAGGAGGATGACAATGTCGGCAGACTTTTACTACCATTCAAAATTGTGCAACACATGTTTGCCTGCCGACACGGAAGTTCACAAATATGAGAGTTGGAAATGGGCCCCCTGCTTGCTTGCTTCCTCTGTTCCTCCTTCCCTCCCTCCCTCACCAGTCCAATTGTAGATAGTAAAGCATGAGCTTTTACTTCACATTCTTTGGTTTGGTCAGTTTGGGTTCTTGAGTGTGAGAATTGAACAATCAAATTCTTATTTCAAACATCACCAACTTGCAACAGACGGCACAGACAAACCCCGAGAATGAAACTTCCTCTCAGAGCAGGGGGATGATGTTCTTGGGATGCAACACCGACACCGGCTGGGTAAGGTCTTTCTGTTTGTTTCCTGTTGGCGTGTGTAGTGGTAGGGCTGGCTCTCCTTCCCAATGGGAAATAGGAATCATTTGGAATTTGTTGTGGTTTCTAACTTCTTAGGGTTTGAAGGACAAAAAGGTAACTGCTAGGGTACCCTAGGGCTTTTAGTAGTACCCTAGGGTTTTTCTTTTTTTTTCAATTTTTTGATGTAGTTGAAGTGGTGAGTATCCATAAGATGATTTAGCCAAATTTGGCTACATGCTTGACATAAAAGTTACAAAAAAGAGTGCTTCTATACTCTTGGCTTCCTACTGGAACATTTCATAAAAATCTGGCTATTTGGATTTTTTTTTCTTTGAAAATCTGGCGAATTTGGGCCATTTTTCCATGAAAAGTCTTTTTGTATATGCTGAAATCATATATTTTTCAGGTCGAAATTTAGGAAAATTTTGCCCCCAAGAAAACTGACAATTGTCAATTCTTACCCTATGGTCAGTTTTGTTATTAAATAATCTTTTAAATTTTAAATTGCACTTTTGTGAAAATATGAAGTTAAGTTGAGGTGTTGAAATTTAAATGGTTTTTTTAAAAAATTAATTCAATTTTGTGATGTGGGGATTGCGCAACCTGGCAATCATCCAGAAGAAGATTTAGCCAAATCTGGCTATAGACCGGATATGAAAGTAATTTTTCAAAAAGAATCATTTTGTATTTTGGCTGCTTGCTGGAACCAAAATCTGGTGAATTTGGGCCATTTTTTTTTCACAAAATAAAATCTTTGTATGTGTTGAAACCATATTTTTACATGATTTGAAAGTGTTCATTATTATCAAAGGCCAGTGATTTCTATATTTTGGTGGCAAAAATTTGCCATTTTTGTTATTAAAAAAAGTCCTTCACAACATGATCATGGGAACTTTTTGGAAATTTTCCAAAACCAGTCACATTTTCAAGGGAAAATGTTATGAAATTGTCAAGATCTTTAGAGAATTTGGGCAGATTTCTAGCTTTCTTCTTTTGAAATCACCACATTTAGCTAATAGGTTCTAGTGATTTTTATTTCTTTTTATAGCCATATTTGGCTAAATTCTCCTGTGGCTGATCGTCTCTTCTGGAGCACCATGAGAAAATTGAAATTTTTTTAAAAAATTTAAAAAAATCACTGTCACTCACAGGCTATAATCTGAATAATTTAGCTACTCATGTGATTATATCAATTGTAGACTATTATTTTACATCATGAAAAACTAATAATTTGAGAATAATAAAAAAAATTATTTATTTAAAATAATTATTTGTTTTGTCATTGTTGAAAGAAAGCTGATCAGAGGCTACAATATATTTTGGACCAGAAAGAAAATATTGTTGTGGTAACCCTGAAATTTTTTTATCTAGAAATGCTCCAATCCAGAGGGGAGGCCAAAGTACAACATGAGAGGACCTAAGTTCAAGTTGAGTTGTTAGAAGCCAGATGCTGAAGACTAAGGATTGATAATGAACGACTTAGGCCTAAGTCTTAATTCAACTAACAACTTATTGTTATAAACAGCAGAGAGTTAAAACACACGAAGGAAGAACCCGGGCAGACTACTATTGGCCTGAGATCTTCCAAAAACACCCAGCGGGCAAAAAAATTGAAATTGAAACTTTCTGCTCGGTCGCACCTGGCGAATATCTGCCTGCTTCCTAAGCTCCCGCCTTGCCCTGCCCAGGACCTGAGGCGCCAATCCTCAAAATGGCAATGCTGAGGGAAAATTGTTTGTAGAATGTTTTGTTAATTGATATATATATCACATGTTCGCAATTTACAACAAATTTGGTTTGAAATATATATTTTCAATTGTTTGTAATATTTATCCTCAATAGTAAGATATTAGAGTTATCCACAAAGTCAGGAAAAGACAGCACCAGTGCCCTGAGTTTGGTCATAAACAGGCTGAGATTCAAAAAGAACCTGCAAAAGTATAGGTACTATAATAAAGTTATCCGTAAAATCGGGGAAAGACGGCACCGGACCCCCTCTTTGGTCATATAGGGATGAGATTTCAAAAAACAGGGGGAAAAAGTATACTGGGCTTCAACGGGGCATGAAACTCAGTTTAGCAGCAAATTTGGTGCTAAACTGAGTTTGCCCTCTCCTTTCTTTTGCTGAACGCTTTCCAACTAATTACTGCTCCTTCTATGTGTACTGTAGCTATAAATGTTCTCGCGCCTCGTGCATTGAATCCTGAGTCTCAGTATTTCATACCCTTATTTAATAAAATTTTCATTACTTTGCGGACAACAGCCAGGAGGGGGTGAAGCATCAAATGAGGGGTGCAACTCAGGTCCAAGAGGGCATGACGTTATCGATAACTCAAATTCCTCTTGAGCATTTTATACTGTGTTTTAATAAAAAAAAATCCTTATTTTACGGATACCACCAAAAGAGGTGTTAGGGGTCACAGGGGCAGGGCGAAAACGGTGAATTTACGCATTTCTCTACTATATCACAATCTCACAATAAGCTCTTTTTAAAAGAATCTTATGAGTCGAGGTTTTCTGAATTTGAGACATTGAAATTGTGGGTCTATTGGACCCAAGGGTTTTTTTTTCAGTTTTGTGATGTACACACAAGGACATCCTCCATAGGAGGAATTACCAAAAAATTGATGTCAGTGGCACATTTTTTTCACAAATGTCTTTTGTATGAGTTGTACTGGATGTTTTTGGCCAAAGGGCGAAAATTCATCAAAATTAAAACCAGTGATTGAATCCCTTTCTTTTGATGTTAAAATGAATAGTCCAACATTTTGGGTGTTACAGATGGGTGTCAATTAAGGTATTTGATTCAATTAGGTAAAATGGTGAATATCTTTGCCGTTGGGAAAATGGAATGGGATATATGCACTCAAAACACTATGATACATGTGAGGTTGGAGAACAATTATTAGATAAATAACCACTAAGAAATTGGGCATTTTATTATTAAAAATTCATATATGGTTTTTGTTTAACAAACTTCCACTACAATTGAATGAAAGAACATAGCAAAATAAAAATTCCTAGACTAAGCTGGACCAATTGACTCTATTATATGAGTGCCCAAAACAATACATTCCAGCTAGTTGCAAATCTCAATTTATTGAAAAAATCATAAGGGAAACAAGTTATTGCTTCTTCTTCTTTTTGGTTGAATAATTTCTTCAAATGCGTAGGAATTAAATGTCTCAAAATTTCTAACTTCCTTAGAAAATTCTCTATCAAATTCATAATTATTCTATCTATATTTTAAGTTTGGCATACATAGTGGGAACTTGATGGGAACCAAAAAAACAATCCAAAACAAAAGATCATTAAAAAAAATCAAAGAACTGCCGCCACATTTATGCCCCCCCCATCTTATGTTCTCAGTGGTTGGTAGCAAAAACAAAAGTTTTGTCAGAATTGATGAGATTAAATCCCAATACTACTAGGAAGCATGGAAAGTGAATAATGCATATAACCAAGCCTTTCATATTCTTTATTTACATGTATAAGAGTATCAACCAGTGGGCGATTCTCTAATTTTTGGAGAACCTCCGGGGTCAGTTGATCCCTCTTACTATTATTTTTTGGAAGACCCTCCGGTTAAGGTCAATGTTTTATTTTTAAATATGGGGGGTTTTAGGTATTAGGGTTTAAGTTTTTTAAAAAGGGGCGGGTCCGGCCAACAATTAGGATTTAGGGATTAGACTGTCAAAAGGAAATGGTTATTGTAATTACAAGGCAAGTACTCGAAAGAAATGAATTTTTTTATTTGAAAATGTAATGAAATTACATCTAACTTGCAACAATTATGCACTTAATACCTACTCACTATTCACATTTCCAACATTTTATTTCCTCGTAATTGGGCTTAAATGGGCTTTGACATTGGACAAACAATCACAAAAACCTTCAATCTAGTTGAACAAACATATGAGTTGAACATTACATACCACAAAAATGATAATGCACATGAGTTGATAACAAAATGGACCGGATAGACTTCCAATCATAAAAGATCAACAAGTAACCTAAAAATCAAGGGACAAATCCTTCCTCAAAATTGGGCTTTTGGGCATTTGACATTGGACAAACATCAAACATAACTTCAATCTACCTAAACATTACAAATGACAAAAGTTTTCAATGCACATGAGAAATGATTAAATAAATGAATCGGACAAACTTCCAATTATAGAAAATCTACTAGACTTTAAAATCCAAGGGGGGTGAAAGTATGGTCCAATAGATAGAAAAAGTGTTATGCCCAAAATGCAATCTAAAAATGACAAAAAAAAATTATATAAACATATGAAAGTAAATTAAAAACTTGTGAAAGTAAAAATATGAAAAAACACGGTCCTCCATTTAGTTTATAGTAAGTTGAATCAAAAATTGAAAAACTTTGGTATCATAAATTAGATGAAAAGTAAATTTGAACTTGATAGGGTCAATTTGGTGTTCAAACCTACTTTTACAATATAAGTTTTATGTATTATGGTTATAACATGCATAATTTAATAGTACACAAGTATTTTTTAAGGCTCCATTAACTTGAAAATTAAAAAAGTTCAATATTCCATCTACTTGCAACCCATTTTGTAAGATCAAAAAGTTCTTGCAAATAGATGCAACGTTAATAAAATCTACATGAAGATGTTCATTTTTCAAAATTATAACATTAAAGTGAAAGATTATCTTCATATTAATCATTGAATAAAATAATATTTCTACTTTCAATGCATTAAAAATCTTTTGTGCCTACTTGAAATTTTTCATGACAACGTACAAAGGCTATATACTTGACCATGTTTTCACCCAAGGACAAATCCAACCATAAGTGAACATAATCAATTAAACTTAAAATCTAAGGACAAATCCCACCACAAATGAAAACATATGACTTGCAAAATAGAATAACATTACCTCCTAAAGTAATGCACGTGCCCAAAAACATTTGTAAAAGGACAAAAACTACAACATATGAATGACATAATTCATAAAAGGTTTCAGAAGGTTTCAGCTAAACACATACAATTCCAAATCAAAACTAATACAAAAGACCACACAACATCCAACCTTAATTATTGAACCCACATTGAAGACCATTGGGTCATTCTTATGTTCAACCCATTTCTTCATAGGATATTCAATAGCAAATGTGAAGTAGGGAAATACCTATGCTACAACATAAAGTGAGTCTTTAATCTTAATCAACTCCAATGTTATAAATGCACCAAGAAAAAAAAACAATTAAATTTTTTTTGCACAAGAAAAATGTTAACAAATATAACCACAAATTGAGAATGAAAAAAAAAAAAACTTGAATCTAAAATCAAAAGAAATCAGAGTTTGAATTTTTTTCAAAGAACTCTTGCTTTTCAATCAACCCATTGTGCTTTTCAATCATAACAAAATCCCTTTCCAAAAATTCAACCATGGTTTTAGGCTTCAAAGGTCCATCACACCCGACACAAGCGTCACTAGGCCAATTTTTTGTGATGAAAATGAATCAATCTAAATTCTCAATCCCAAGCCTAGATCACCTCGAGTTAGTGATGACACTTGTAACATTGAAAATCCATTCTATTTTAATCTATGATCCCACAATGTCAAGTATTTTGACGAGTGAGGAATGAAACATGGGGAAGTTGGACAACATATTTTGCCCACCAAATTAAAGGGTTTTCAATTTCAATTGGTTGCACGGCTAACTGCCAATATAATCATAATTTGTTCTTTAAGGTGGACATGATTACATCGTCATTTGATACAATCTACACAATAAACAAGTCATCACTTTCAAGTATTGTCGATTGATATGTTATTGTTACCTTAACGAGGTTCAAATGAAAGAACACCTATAAAAAAAGAACGCACATAATATTAATGTCATAATATATCACAATTTGAATGGCATGTGCATTGCCCACAAAATCTTTGTTAAGGGGGTAGGCTGATTATATTGTTTTGGATGAACAAGGCATTAAGGATAGGGATTAATCATTAGACATTGGAAGTTTAAATTTTGAATTTTGGTTTAGTTTTGGTCATGATGATGGTGATTTGGGGACTGCCCAAAAATGGGAGTTTTAGGGGAAAGGATATTCCTTCTTAAACACACAATTTTGAAATAAGGATAGATGTAAATTCTTTGTAGCAAAAACTACAGACTCTATTTTTGATACCACAGATTGAATCTTGTTGTTTGATTTTAATTTTTCAACATAACATGGGATTTATTTTTTATATTTTCAATTGAAATTTTTAGTAAACAAAATAAACACGTATTTTTGTAGCGATTTTCATATTCATATTGTTGTGTGAATTCTATGTAGTACCAAAAAATAATGAAATGAAATGTGATTTTGTTTTTGGATTTTCTACATTGTATCCCGAAAATACAAATTTTGGTTATATGAAACAACCATGAGTCTAGAGTTTTAATGAACTATAGAGGCATGTGTGTTTAGAGTCAATGCAAGAATTATGAATGTGTGCATATTGTAATGCAAATTTGTCGTTACAATAAGTGTGGAATAGGTCTATAAGGATTGAATCCACATCTACCATTTAGTGACCATCTTTTGGGGCTCTTTTTTGTTTTTTAACAAGAGCAGAAGGATTTTCTATATTTTACATTGTTAATATTATAAATGAAAATGTTTAAAAAGTTAGTTCAATTTTCAATTCAAATTTAGAAGTGGTATGTTATAAAGCATTAGAGGTTTAAGCGATTAAAGTCATAAGGACTATAAAAAAATCTATAAATTCTGAGGAAAAAGGATTGTGAAACAAGATGAATCGGATGGTGATTCAGAGTTTACAACAGTAATTAGATTTGGAGGCAAATTGACGAATTATTGAACAAGAAATAAAAGGTAAGTTTGAAAATGGAAAGGAATATGTGGGAATCACATAAACCCCATATTGAAATTTGACATTGGACAAACGAGTTTTTAAAATAGGAGAAAGACATGTAAGGCACAGGTCGTTTCTATCACAAGAAGTGGTAAGTCATGAAGTATGGACTAGTGGTCATCAAAGAAAGCATAATTACAAACAAAGTTTCCATAGAGAAAAATGCAATCAAATTCTCATCCAAATGAATGGGTGCAATATACTTTTTAGCCACAATTTATGGTTCAGAGTTGTAGGGATCAAGACAAGGCAAAGACTTCTATAGTACTTGATCAACTATCGAAAATCTCAAGTCCAAAATCGATAACTAGCTAAAGAAGGGATATTATAGGAGGTATACAATTAAGGTTCGTACCAATCTGCATTTCCAAATTATTATGAACTAGTGGAAGACTAGGAAACAGAAGAAAACACTAATATGGATGTGTTTGAAGAGATTAAGGAAAATTACCTACGATCATATAAATATGCATAGGCTTAACTGAATGTGTTGGATGAAGTACCACAATCATACTCACATCAAGGAAATCCAGAGTTTGATCAAATAAAGAACACAACCAAAACATGAAATCATGAATATATGGATTCAGAAGTAGCCAAATTACTTTCAAAATTCTGTGCATTCTATGAAGAAAAAGGACATGCAATCAATGGCTACTAAAGGATATAAAAATACGTATGCTAAAAATCTAATAAGAGGATATCGAAAACCATCTATTGTAACTACAAAAATCCTTGATCACAAAATAGCCATTTTGTTAGGCCAAACAAGGTAGTTCTTAAGTATCTTGATTTCCAGAAAAATGTTGATTTAAATGTTCATGTCAAAGTGTTCAATTTTGCAATGAAAGTAAATGGAGAGATTTATGAAGAGTATATCATCAATGCATTTAGCTATATGTTAAGAAATACAACATCAAATTGGTGGCATAATTACAATGTTAAAATTTCCTCACTGTACTTTTTCAGAGCTTACACATGTATTTTACAAATTTCACTAGAAAACTCAGAATGATGAGCAAATATATATGGAGTTGAAAAACATGAAGCATGAGGAGATTGAAAGGGTGGAGGTTTACTATGAAAGGATTCAAAAGTTGGCTCATGGTTTACAAATACCAACCACAAATAGTTTCTTGACTATTGTGTTTAGGGCGACCTTGCAATCATACTTCAAAATTGTAATTGCAAGGATGAAAAGGTCAACATTACAACAACATAAGCAGGTGGTAATGGTGTGTGAAGAAGGCATGACAACTACAAAAGCAAGGACTGTACTTTCAATACCACAAAGTACTAAACAAGCACCACCACCAAAACACAAAATAATATAGGGAAGATTAACAAATATTGCACAAATTATGGAATGATTAATCACAATGTGCATACATGTAAAAAGAAGAAAGAACAGACCATAATGGCAACCACAGAATCAACACAACTGAATCAAAAATCACAAAAGACATCTTCATATGCATGCCACATTTGTGGTTTGAATGGACATAAAATGATAGACTATCCAAAGTTTATTGAAATGCAAAAGATGTTTCAAGGGAAATTTGTGACAATAGTAAAAGTTCAACTTATTGTTGTGACACAAACAGTCACTATAGATGTGAATGTGGTGGATGTTAATGTTACAACAAGAAATAAGGCCAATGAAGAATAGGTGTTCAAGGATAGAGAGCCAAAGAAAGTAAAGAATGCTGCTAACGAGGAAAAAGGAGAATGGTTGAAAAAGTCAATGGTGGAGACAATTTAACAAATTCAAAAAACACAAATCAAAACAAAAGGGCCATCCACATCCATGGAAGGATAAACACAACTTGACCAAATATGTTGGGTATGCCAAATATTATTCCTGTGGAAACACAAAAATCTCAAGAGGTAATGAATTCATAAAAAAAATTGATTACGGAAAAAAAGTTTTTTCTGGACGTTGGTAAGCAGATGCTAGAAACAAGTTATACTTTAAACATGGGACAATTGCTTAAAATAGCTCCTAAGTTAAAAAGGCGCCTTTGGCATAAATTAAAATTTAAAAAAAATAGAATCTAAGGAAAGCAACCACAAAAAAACAAGTAAATTCTTTAGTATATGTACAACACAAATGTAATATAGAAACTACATGAAACTACAAAAACAAGATCTACAATAGAACATTTGTATATTTTGGGAATAGTGTAAGAACAATCTTCATACATATACTTGATCACCTATTGCATCAAATGTAGAAAGTTCAATGTCATGGTCCTAAAACTGATGAACTCTGTACAAAAGATGTTATATGTGTACATTATTATACAAGTTGTGTACATTTAATATTGACCCTTTTGACTCCATTTATCTACACCATACCTTGCAAACACCCCACTGTTCCATTACAAACAACAACATGAGGCTTTGGGTAATTAGGTGGAAGCATCGACTAAAGAGAAGAAGGAGAAGGAAAATGTTTTGACAATTTTGGAATTGGTGAATTTAAAGAGTGATTATCTACTTAATTTGGAAGAACTCAAAAAAAGGACATAGAGGTAGAAAAAGAGAAGTTGATGGAAGCAAATAAAAAGTATCAAAGGAATTTGTAATAGTTGTAGGCATAATTGGAGAATGTAAATGGATAGAAGAAGAGTTTAGACCCAATTGGTGTGAATAAAAGGTTGGAGGATTATGAACAAATGTTGTAGTATTATACTTTGATGAGGACAAAAAACAAGAAGGATTTTGATGCAACGTCTAAGGAATGGTGGGAAGTTGCAAAAGAGTATTTTGCAAAGGAATTGGAAAAAAAATGGCCCGACATAGAGTTGATGAAAGCACTACAAATCATTGTTTTTTAAAAGGCTCAACTTGATTAAAGTGTCCACATTGACCAAAAGGATGTTCGTCATGAAAGACACATGGTTATTTTGGTTGATGTTTTTTATTGAAATGACCATTTTGACCAAATATTAAGTCATAAATCTAGTCAAGAAAGATAAATTTTTTAAATGGTCCATCAAGATGCCCATGGCCTAATTAAATCGGCCATATTAAATGGCCATGCTTAGTCAAATTGACCATATTAATTTGGTTAGCTAACCTACTTGCTATGCTTACTAAGGTACCTACCTACCTATTTACCTAACACATACCTACCTACTTACTTAAATATGTCCTACTTACTTACCATCTACCTACCTATGTCCTACCTACCTACCTACTTATTACTATCTACCTACTATTTACCAAAGTTACCTACTTATCTACCTACCTACCTATATTTTATTTATCTATTTGCTTATTTATTATCTACCTACATACCTACCTATAGTCTACATAAATAAATATGAACATTTAAAAATAGAAGTAGGTAAGCATGTGTACCTACCTATCTATTTAATTAAGTATTTACTAACCTAGTGATGAAAAAAATTCAAATTCAAATGTTGTTATACACGTTGACAAAAAAATTCATCAATACATGTTAAATCCATTTGGTATCATATTGTTTTACAAAGTGGTGGGGTGGTTTGATGGCCAAAACATTGGTTGGAACCAAAGAGACCAAGATTCATTCCCCTTTACCAACACATACTATGTGGAGTATGTATATTTGTATATACACCTTGTACATGTGTGTAAATGTATATTACTTAGGTGAGTTATGGATAGGTAAATAGGAGGCCATGGTGGGTAGGTAGGTCATGGGTGGGTGGGTAGGTAGGTACTTACTATTTATTTATTATTTACATTTTTATATTTACAAACTGAATTTTTTTTAAAAAAAATTTTGTTGCCCACATTTTTGTCTAATTTGATTAGTTGAAACATTAATACAAAAGTGAGGTGTAATTCATTAACCTAAATCACTATGGGATTTTTAAAATGAAATAAGTTAATCACATTTTAGTGATTTCACCTTAGTTAAAGTCTTTTCACTATAATATCATTATATAAACATCATGCTTCACTATTAGTTGACATAATTCATTATTATAATTTATTGTGGTAAATCATTTTTTTATGTTGTTGTTTCTAATACCACACGCTAATTTATGACACACCTTATATTATTTTATGTTGTTTTAATTATTTTAACTTATACCTTAAGTTATTAAAAATTATTATAAATTACTATACCTTGAATTATTATATGTTATTATATCTTAAGGTATCATAACTATCTTATTTGAAGTTTTTTACTTTATTTTATTTTACTTTAAATCAATATATGTTAATCAAGTTATATTTTAGGTTATTCAAGGTCATTCTATTTTATGTTATTATAAATTATTTTATTTTAAGTATAACAGTTTAAAATAATTTAAAATATAATATAATGACCTAAGGTAAAATAACCCACAATAACTAATAATAGTGACGCACTCCCAAGTTTTTTAATGGACTTAACTACGAGTCCAAAGGTGGAGATAACGGAAGGAAAAATCGAGATGCGCTCCCTGGTTCACAACACTTCAAAGGTGGAGGGGCATGCTCGAACTCTGGGATGGGGACTAGAAAGATTGATAAGTAATTCAATTACTCACACGGACCTGCACAAACTAAACAACAAGTTGGTTAGTGCGTAGTTGGAACATTTTCACTGCACGGACGAATTACGAACAAACACGAACTCATAATATTCACTAAGGCCCAAACATGGGGGAAACCACCACCTTTCCCCTTATAGTATTCTTTGTGCCTGACCACGGGGCCAACACCTAAATGTCATTTTATTTTGGGACTCCTAAATGAGAGTCCCAAAATTCCTAAAATTAAGATTATTACAACTTTGGAGTCTCATAACTTTGTGTGTAAACCTTCAATTGAGGTGAGATCTAAAGCAAAGTTGTAGCCATATCGAGAGTTTTTCAATGGTATGTCACATGCCACCTTCACACAAGGAAATTGGGGCAATTTCTGATTTTTAGTGGTCAAGAGTCAAATTAACAATGTGTTTACCGGCCCTTCTTTTGGTCATAACTTGTGTTTTACGTACCCAAATGGGTCATGTGAGCCCATTTTAAACATTTAGGTTCCAAGAGCTTTCCAGGAACTTCTCAATCCAATGTGTTTTGACCCTTACAATCGTTCTCTGAAGATTTGGGAATTTATCAAGTGAGAGTTTACTTAGGAATGAGGAAGGTCATTCCCTCACACTCTCTCACACTCCCAGGAACATAAAATGTGACTCTTGGCTTCATTCGTGGCCTACACCTTCGCATGCCCTTGTTTCGGTTGCTAGCCCAAGGTTAAAGTTACGACAAATAACCTATGAAAAATAATTTATAATAATTTATAATAAAATAATTACTAATAATGTATGATAATATAACCTATAATATCCAACAATAACTTATAATATAATAGCCACCAATAGTTGTAATATAACTTAGAATAACAAAAAATAACCACCAATATACTATCCACTGATATCCATTAATAAATTAACCATTAATATCCATTAATAAAATAACCATCAATGACTAATAATAAGATAACAACCAATGACATATAAGAGAATAGTCAACAATAACCACCAATAAAATAACCACCAATAGCCACAAATATAATAAATATTAATCAAATAAACAAGAATAGGCAAGAATATGCACCAATAGCCATTAATAGAATAACCATTAATAACCACCAATAAAATAATTATCAATAGCCATTAATAAAATAACCATTAATGACCACTAATAAAATAAGCACCAATAAAATAATAACCAATAGCCACTAATAAAATAACAACTAATAGCAACCAATAGAATACCATCAATAACAACCAATAGCAACCAATAGAACATCATCAATAATAACCAATAGAATAACCACCAATACCCACCAATAAATAGTAATAAAATAACCAACAATAATCACCAAACTAATAACCATTAATAAAATAACCAACAATAGCCACCAATAAAATTAGTCGTAAATAATTTTATGGTAATATACCCTGTATTAAGCAATAATAACATAAGGTGAAATAACCTTCAATAGTTAAAATTAACCAATAATAGTTTCACATAGCTGAAATTAGTCTAAAATTTTATAATAATTACAAATAACCTAAAATGAAATAACGTATAATAGCCAAAAATAACTTAGGGTGAAATAACTTAAAATAACCAAAAATAACCTAAGGTGAAATAAGTAAAAATAAGTAAAAATAACTTAGAATAACCATAAATAGTCAAAAATAATGTAAGGTGAAATAACTTAGAATAGTGAAAAATAGCTCTAGAATTGCTGAAAGTAACGTAACATAGGTAATATTATTATATTAACAAAGATCTTATCCATTTATTTAAAAAATGATTCAAGAAAATGGTCATTGAAATGTTATTTAATAATGTTTATAATGAAATTATTGATAAATAAAATGCAATGTAACACAATATCACAACAAGAGTGATGGCTTAATGGTAAAAGTGTACCTCCATCTTAGAAGTCAAAGGATTAAACCTCACACATGGTGTGTTTGTCGTCAACAATGATAAATTGATTGAATTTCTTATGTAATTCTGTATAGTAGGTGCCTACTTAGGTTAATTACATGGCCTATGTACCTAGGTTAGGTTCAAAACCTAGCATAAGTAGTGACACGTGTTAATAATTCATAAGCTAAAAATATGAAATTATCAATAATATTAAATATTAAATAATTTAAATATAATTTATTTCCATGTTGCCTAGTTAATTAACTAACAAGTGAAATGGCTTAATAAATTTGTATTTCACTAGGTATTAGTGGACCAATTCACTATCCATAACAACTTGTTGCGACCTTAACATTGAATTCATGACTAAGTGTGAACTGCAAGGGCCCATGAGGGTGAGAGTATGTATAAGTGTGAAACACGCTTTCACAAATGGGGGAGAGTGCAAGGGATGAACCCCAATGGCTCCCAAGTGCAATTATTTTGGGAATTACATTTGTGTGAATTGTGAATGTTCATAACCTTGGTTGAAAAGGTAAACAAGTGCCAAATTAGACCCCCAAGACACCATTAGAAAGGTCTTGAATTGTAGATGCTTAAAGTGTCATTGCATTATTCATTTATACCTAATTTCCATGAGTTGTGATCAAAAGAAAGGGCAAAAGTTCTTGAAAAACAAGGGTCAAGTGAAGTCTGATTGGGGCATGTTATACACCGTTGGAAAGATCTTTTTGAGAACTATAAGATGTTTCCCTTGCATTCTCAAAAAAACTTGATTCGAAAAGGATGTGAGCAACCAAAATTTTGAGACAATAAAAGTCCCAATTTTGGGATTCCCACTTGGGGGTCCCGAAGAAAAGTGACATTTGGATGTAGTTCCCATGGAAATGCATAGAATATACCATGCGGGGGGGGGGGGGGAGTAGTCCTCTTCCTAAAGGTTTTAGGTTGTGTAAAACTTGTGCTTAAAGTCATCCGTATTAATTCCACTACACCACTTGCATTCAACTTGCATTAACCCCCTTTTTTCTTAGTTGTGCAGGTTGATTTCATCTTCAATTTTTGTTTGTGAGTTCATCTTAGTCCCCATCTCGGAGCTCCAGCACATCCCTCTTACCCCTAAAGTGTTGCGAGTTAAAAACATACCCCAACCTTTTCTTCTTTTGATGTTTTCACCTTCAAATTTGCTTCTAAGTCTTTCAAGGAGTTTGGGGGTGTGTCATAATTATCCTTGTTCATTGGGGGCTTAACTAGTTTCACCATGTTAAAAATGTTCAAATTCACTCAAAATTTAGTGAAACCATAGTGAATTAAGACAAATTTTAATGTAATGAAAAAACTCATATCATGGTTAGTAAAAAAATCCATTAATCAAGTTGGACGTGTTTAAATTGACCAAATGTCAAAGAAACTAGTTTTGTTTTTGGTTTTCTAATCAAATAAATCATGATTTCTTGTAATGAAATAATTTTAGGTACAAGTTGGAAATATATCATAATTTTTTTCTAGAATATTTCTATGGGAATCCAACAAGTACATAGACATTGGGCCCAATGGGACAACTTAGGTGGAGGAAGTATAGATTGAAGAACCACAAAAATTCAAAAAAGGGGGCTAGGAAAATAAAGAACCACAAACAATTCAAGAATAAAGACCGGTGGAGACTACTCCAACAACAGAAGTAGAACAATCAAAGATGCAACCCTTGGAAGTAGAACCACAGATCAAGGTAGTGGAATAGGTAATCCAAACTATAGATTTAGAGGTAGGTACAAAACCATTGGTTGTTGTACAAGTTGAAACTATAAAAATTATAGTTGAACATCTAGAAGCTTAAAAGGTTGCATAATGTTTTCATTTTTTTTTCAATCATTTTACAAGGATTTCAAGGATAAAATCCAGAGTACAGAAGGGGTAGTGTTTAGGGGGCAAGTTGATTACATTGTTTTGGATGAATAAGGCATTAAAGATAGGGATTGATAATGGGACATTAGAGGTTTAAGTTTGAATTTTGGTTTAGTTTTGATCATGATGATGGTGACTTGGGGATTGCCCAAAAATGGGAGTTCTAGGGAAAGGATATTCATTCTTAGACACTTTTGAAATAAAGATAAATGTATGTATTTTGTAGTAAAAACTACATACTTTTTTTGATACCATAAATTGAATCTTGTTGTTCAATTTTTTTTTCAACAGATGGTGGGATTTTTTGTTGTATTTTTTATTGAAGTTTTTAATAAACAAAAAAAATACAAACTTTTGCAATGATTTTCATATTCATATTGTTGTGTGAATTATTTAAGTATAAAAAATAAAGAAATGAAGTGTAATTTTTTTTGGATTTTCTACATTGTATTTTAAATTAAAAATTATAGTTATATAAAATAACCATGAATTTGGTGTTTTAATGAATTGCAAAGGTAGGTGTGTTTAGAATCAATGCAAGAATTATGAATGTGTGCATATTATAATGCAAATTTGTTGTCATAATAAATGTGGAAGAGCTTTGCATGGATTTAATCCACATTTACCAATCCTATATAACCTTCATGTTTTTGAAGCGAAGGCCCAACATTATAGCCAAAATGTTATGGGCCTTGGTTTAATTGTAAAATGAAACAAATGCCAATAGAATATTTATGATTTGCATCATCTCCTTTAATTTAAATTCATGCAATTCTGAATCAAAATCCCCATGAATCAACAATTGATTTAAAGCTTGGGACTAACTACATTAGCTTTCATGACAATACATAAGGTGAAAACAAAATGGTGTGCATCTAACAACAACCAATAGCCAACATTTTGATTCAAAACACAAAGTTTCACAACAAGAAAAAATGTATCTGTAATGGCTTGAACAATAGCCTAAGTCTAAAATATTAACATTCTAGAAGATAAATGAATCGCTTATTGTCATCCATAGCAAATGGAAATAATATTCCAATACTCCAGTGTTTCCTATAATAGGATGACTCGAGAAGCAAACTTTATCTTCACCGAAGTTTTCAACATTTTGGTAAGCAAATCTACAACAATACAAGACTCTTTCCATTCATGCCGCCACTAACCAAAAAAATTTCTCCAAGTAATGGTCTTTTACAATGCAAATTGAACTTCTTTCAAGTTAATTTATGAAAATCCAACATAGACTTCATTATCTTTAGTAGCATATTGAGTTGCCTTTGACATGGCATGCCCAAAACATAACCCTACAAATGGGCATGTTAGTTGAAGGGCAAAACAAGAAATAACAAAATTTAATGCAAAAGTCAAAGTGTTTAAATTAGACCTTTCATCTTTGACATAAGCAATTACTTTGTCAAGTAAGCTAAAGGAATTTAACAACGATTTTACTTGATTTGCCATGGCTACACTTGCAATGTTGTGTACTTCAAAAATCCCCATTGTCACAGGAAATTGCTCCCACAAAGCATTAATGAAACTCACAACAATATCAAAGGTATCAAAGCCTGCACAAGACATCCAAAAGTGCAAATGAACATGTACAAATAATACAAGATGCAAGGGTAGGGATGACACAATCTCCTTGGTTTTATCCATCATGTTAAGAAGCACTTTAGTCACCATTTAGTGGTGGGATGGAAACTATACACGCCAACATGGCTAAAAAACTAAATGCCACATTCATGGATTTTCAACAAAAGACAAAGGCCAATAACCCTTTGCAACATAAATAACCAAGTCCTCCAGAAAGGCATGTTGTAAAAGATATGATTTGTGGTAAGGCGATTGGGTGCCAAAAAAATCTATGACTTGAGAAGGGGGTACAATTTTCCTCTTCTTTGACCCCTATTTTTAACCCATGTTCTTCACTTTGGGTTTTTGTAACCTTCTATAGCAAAAATAGACTCCATTTTTTGTACAAATTCGGATGTTCATGACAAGCATGCTTTTTCAAAATGCTTGTGCCATGGTTTTTATTGTAGCTCACAAGCCCTTTATGTTTTCCCTTGGCATCAATGAGCTCTAATTGAGTAGGGTGACAAAGAAAATAATGCATCAATTGTGGGTTACAAATGTTCACTATTGCACCATCATTCACCACCAAAAAAACCCAATAGGTTGATGTTCGATGGCTAGGAGACCATAACTTTTTGTTGGCCACCAACGTTGGAATAAGGATCTCCCAAGTTGCATATATGTCAACATCTAATGCCTCTTGTGATCCATGCCCAATCTTAGATTGAAACATAAATTAATATCATCTTCATCACATGAAATGGTTGTTATAAGTTGTGTGGCACTTGTGGATGTCATTATAAACATCCTTATATGTTAGGCTTTGTTTTATCTATTGATGTTTGCAAAAAACATAAAGGACATAGAGCTTAGACATGTATGAAAATTCACTGGCATCCTATCACAAAAACTTACTAAAAGTTGTTGTTGCACATGGTAGAAACCTTGCTAATGTAAAAAATGGCAACAAAAAGGACACCAAACTTACACATGTATGGGAATTCAATGACATCAACTCAAACACAAAGATTTACTAAAAGCTATTATTGTATGGCAAAAACCTTACTACTCCTATTTGTAAAGTATATAAGACATAGAGTTTATGCATGCATGGGAGCTCAATGGCATTTCATCTATCAAAAAGAGTTATTAGAAGCTATAATTGTTACATGACAAAAATGTTATTGCTATGTCTGCAAAAAAGAAACGTGGAGCTTACACAATAAAAAATTCAATGGAATTCTATCCATCACAAAGATTTAAAACTAGAAGCATTATTCCATGGAAAAATCTTTATTGATGTAAAAAATAACAAAAGAAAAATGACGGAGAAAGAAAAACTTACATGTAACTTGCAGGTAACACAAGATGACCATTGTGATGATCCTTAACAACACTTAATGCTTTGAGAACTTATACTCAAGTTTTATAGGATTTTGCACCAATCATCAACATCACACATAAACAAATTGCAATGTGGGCTTTAAGATATGGAATGAGAACTTATGAATTATAATTAAAAAACACAACAAACCTCAAAATGTTGTCTTGCAAACAACAATGAATAACTACCATTTGGACGTGTTCCTTATAGCTTTACACACATGTGATTTAGAGATATCTATAGTCATTTCAAATCACCTCCATCATGAATGGCAATGATTAGCCACCATCACTTCCCACTAACTTCATTAGCTTCCAACAACAGTTGTTGTTTAATACACAATATTTTGCTAAAAATTCATTGCAAACAAATAATAATAAATTGTAACATGAATTTTTGTTACACTTCCAGATGTAAACAAAAAACTCAGTCTTGATGTTGGCTATTGCCCAAGGCAACACAAACAATCCAAAAGACAATAGTATCCTCTTCAAGTTGAATAAACTTGTGATAAGTAACATCGTTCCATTTTAACTTGCCCATATACAACAAGCAAGTAAGCCCACAACATGGAGAGGTCTACATAGAAGGTAGTGGTTGGGGCCTCCTACAACATGAACATATCCTTTAAACACATCACTAGTAACTACTTAGTTGCAATATGTATTTTTTAGCCATTAGAATAAAAATCAACATGATTATAAAGAAACCTCCACAAATTTTTTTGAGGAAAGCCATTAATCACTTTCGACCAATCAAAAACAAACATGGCAAGGATCAATGAGGTCATAAACTTGAGTTTCAATCACACAAAATATCAGACCATTAGCTCCATCATGAATGGTGGTGATTAGGTGCCATTCATCCCCACTATTCTTAAACCCTAAACCTTTCATCAGCTCCTGACAATTAGTGTGGCTAAGTGATAATCTGCTCAAAACTACAGAAAATAGATATATTGAAATAAACATTATAGTTTCCATCATTCAACTATTATTTGTCACACAAGTGTACATGACTATAAAAATAACAACTTTTGCACAATCAGTTGGCCACAATGAACTGCTTGAAAAGACAATATCCTTCCAAGCAAGAAAATGTATAAATGCAGGAAAATGCAAACTAAAGTTTCATAAGCATAAGGGAAAATATAACTCAAAAATCACTTATTACTACAAACCAAGGACTTTAGCTTCATTCTCTTATTTTTGTTCAATTGCATGTGTAATTGATACCTTTATGCGTCTATTTTCTACCTCAACCAAAGAATCCACTCTTGCGTTAGAAACAACTTAATTAGACATAATATATAAGTCAAGCTTACTTCATTCCTACTTCAATTAAATTTGAACTATTTGAGTCAACAACCAACAAAGAAATTGTTACTCAAAAAATTGAATATTAATATTCTCATTAAACATTTTCATGATAGAGCCACCATTGCAAAAGACTAGTTTGAATTGAGAACCAAAAGCCCTAAAACTTGGGAGAAAAGGCTCGACTAATGAATATATCATTTTCTATTTTTATTTCTTCACACCACATAAAGCAACTACATAAAATCCTATATGCCCCTAAATCATTTTGATTTCCACATATATGTTTCAGATTATGAACCATTGTACTATATAGGCCAAACAAAGGAAAAATATGTTCCCACGCTACAGACAAAAAGTTGTAGATTTGAAAAGTCATCAAAATAAATTTGTTGTTCAAATTTCATACCTAAGTTAATGCAGAGACACGCTGTCATTCAACCTCAAGTTGTTGTCAAAGAAAAACTTGTTTTTAGTAAGAAGAACGAAAGTCAGCTACCTTCAATATAGAAAAACCTTTATCCACTGAAGTGTCATTTTTTATGGCAATATTAACATGTAATCTTATCAAAGTTTCTCACATGAAGTGTCAAACCATCACCTTTAGTATGTCCTTGTATAAACAAACGTTTGAACCTATTTAACATAGGGAGGCCTACATAGAGTGTAGTGGTTAGGGCCTCGTGCACCTTGAATGTAGAATATTCTCTAATCCATATTTGTCAAAAGACATATTTCAACTAGAACAATCACAATAAGTACATGTAGTCATAATCTTGTGAATTCACTCATAAAACACCAAACCATCACCATTATCATGCATTTTAATGTTTGGTTTCCATTATCCATATTAATGTAATCAACTTTGAATAGTAGGTATAGATAATTATACAAGCATCTGCTCAAAAATTACATCAAAATATTATATGTATAGAAATCAAGGTCCTAAGTTTTTGTCACATTTTCCAACATGAAGACTCATGATGTTGGCTAACATTCAAGATGTAAGTTGATTGAAATAGTATTAGTATTATCATTCAATTTACATCAAGCTTGTAATAGGAAACTTCATTCATTTTAGCCCTGAATACAAACAAACATCATTATGACAAGAACTAGATGACATTGTTCTAAACTCTAAACCAAACTAGGTTTGACATTATTTTGAAAAAAACCAAAACTAAAGGATCAATGATTTCAACATCCTATGTCAAAACCACACGGAGATCCCCCAAACTTTAAAACATCACCTAAAATTAAAATTAGAGGTTCCTTTTGAAAGAGAAAAAGAATTGAACATGTTAAATAAAATATTGTTTTAAAACAAGAACTAGACAACATTGGTTTCAAGCCACATTTTGATCAGTTAAAAATTATGCTTAAGCCCAAGACAAATAAAGACACTAGTTTCAAGTTTCAACAAACATAACCAAATAAATAAACTTTAGCACTTATTTGTAGGACCACAAATCAAGCACCAAAAAAATATGGTGCACCTATCACAGAAGCCTAGTTTCAATAGAGGAAACCAAAATGTTCCAAAGTGCAACCCTTTTACAACAATACCAGGAACAATAAAGATAGTGTGTTCCATTGCCAAATTCCATGATGATCAAAATGTCAAAAGGAACAAGGCATTATTATTACTTCCAATGCATAACCAAAAGTGGGAGGTGGGATGGACTTTCCCTTCAACAACATGGACCCAAACGCAATGTGCATGAACTATATCACCTTGCCTCCAAATTTATTTATTAGTCTCACCTTGCCCCAAAGTTTAAATGTAATAAAAAATGATGGAAAAGAAGCTAATTCACATTATCCTCCAACATCAAATATTCTAGGTTCTAGTTATTCACAACAACCAAAGCTTCATTTGGAAAAGACAAAGAGACTTTAGAGGAGCTCTTCTTTAGTAGTTGGATTGTTAATGCCAACCCTACCATTGCGTGTGTGAACTCGTCTTCTTCACTCCTACAGCCAAGGCCTACTTGTAAAACCTTAAGCCTTAGAGTTTGGAAAAAGAGTTCTAAAACCTTAAAATTTTGGAAAACACTTGTTATGCAAGCTCAACCGGTTTCAAGGTTGAACTTGGATCCAAAACAAGGGTGGGTCCAAGGGTAAGGATTAAGTTTGGCTATTTGAATAAAGGTCAAGGTTATGGTATGGTATGTACAACTGAAACCAAAACCACTGGTTATTACCCAAATTTTTTAAAAACCAACATTCATATCAACTTTAAATTACCTTAACAATCCAAGAGATTTCATGCCTTACTTTCAAGCTCAAGAACAAACATAACAATGATTTATTTTAACATTTCTTTCAAGCATGAGAAGCAAGGGTTTGAACCTTGGTTTGTTCCCTCACACATTGACCAAAAACTTAATGTTCATAAACCACATCCTAACACAAAGTAGAACCTCACTAAGACCTTTGGCTTTTGGGGGATTTAGTTTAACTATATGGACTTGGGCTAATGGACTACTTGAAGGCTAAAAGTCTATTAAACCTAAAGATAATGTCATTGATAAAACTATAAATAATTCTATTTTTCAGCCTTGCAACAAGCTTTTCAATAATAATTGACCTAGTTGTTGACATATGGAAACATTAAAAAATATAATAAGTTGTATTGATAAGTTAAGTGTTTAGCAAATGGTACCATGATTGAAATATTTTAAAAAATATGTTTTTCTTATTATAATCCTCATTTTCTATGTTATACCTTATTGATATGGGTCAAATTCACTTGTCATAATCTTGCTAATTTCACATGTCAAAGTTCATACATACTACATGTTTTAGAATTTATATAATGACTTTAGTCATATTCTCACCATCATCTTTCACTTTCTTGTCCTCCTACCGCACAATAATTTGAAAATGAATTTAAATTCCATGGACACAAAAATAAAATGTAGAGAAAGTGATGATATCACATGGCAACATAACTCCAATTGAATTCAAGATGAAATGATTACATTGATTAGGTATAAGGACAAAGAATGTAGTGCATTGAAGCATACCATATTCAATTAATATAAACATGCTCCTTGTAAGATGCAAGTGCACTATCATGTAGCAAACCTTTTGAGCAATATCAAGATCCAAGGCGCCACACATTCATGAAAGATGTGCAAATACACTTGTGAAATTGCATCATTGACAACTACAAGAAGATTATGACAAGCATAAAGGTATTGATCAAAACATCTCCTATTGATATATTAATATAGAAGAGATTGAAATTTTTCATTTACCAAGATATTTCAAGGAAGAATCCACTATTTTTATTGATGTTTTTGAACTACAATTAATTTTAAAGTGCATTTTTCTATTACAATCCCAAGTTACCCCTTGTTCAATTGGATGCAAAGTAATGCAAGATTAACAAGCTATGAGAATTTCCACACAACCATTATCTTCCAATTTGTAAAGGTTGTTGTTCTATGCAAATACTTCTTTTGAATTTGAAAACGATAGACCTAATCTATTATTGGAAATGTTGATAAGAATAAATGAAAACTCAACATCAACACATAGGTAGAAGTCTTTCATTTCAAGGTTTTGCCAAATGGAAATCTCTTGAAATTCTTAAAGAAAGGTGAAAAGCAAACATTGACCAAATTCCAATTACACATGACCCCATCACATAAAAGTCATGTGTATTCACATTCTTCTCATGCATAATTACTTATCACAAACATGTTTATACATCAAATAACAAAAACACATAGCTGCAAACTAGAAATAGGAGAGTGAATTGATTAACCCTTGATTGAAATCATGTAAAGACAAACCAAAAAATTGGATAATGACACACAAAAAAAAAAAAAAAAAAACATTGTGCACATACTAATTAATGCATAAGTTGGCTTATTGCATGTATTCATGATCACATATATTGCAAGAAAACTTTCCCTCCATAACAATTGGTTATAGTTTTTACCATGTTCACCATTATTCATAACTTATTCATATTATTGGCTTGAGGTGGTCAAGTGTGGAAATATCCAAAATATATACATGATCCATTTCTTTAGCAAACAATTATAGAAGCTTTATAACGAAATTGTGATCACCATTCCCACTTTTACAATGGATTTTGTTCACAAATCCACAAACAATTCAAACTTACCCATCATTTAATATATTTTTGAAACCATTCCCCTTCTAGCCTATTGAAGATATATTTTCTATGAATGTGTGGAGAAAAATTTAAAAAAACCTTGTGTAATAAGATTTTGAAGGTGGCTATTATTATTTGTGTCAATTTCAACAAAAACCAAAACAAATGTCAAAAGAATGAGTGTAATTAAAACCTTGTGACTATCACTCAAAAAAGAACCTTGAAAAGAAAAAAATTACCTTCCTGTTGATGTGGCAAAGCCACATTCCTTAGCCTTCCATACCCAAGTCATGATATTTGCCTCCATAAACACCACATGATTTAATCACATACTAAGAAAAGACAACTAGACCAAAAGTATGGTGCATTGGACCAAAATGGACATTACAATGACTATTTTTTACAAGTAATGAAGTGTAATTGAAGGCTATAAGAGAATTGTATTGACTTTTTTATAATTTGGACTCAAATATGTATAGTAATTTATATGTGTGATGTAATGCATAAATCATTTTTTAAATTAAAAATAATTACATTGTATTTAAATTTGTAGGATTTTTATTACAAATTACAAATATGAATATAAAATTTGTCTCCCATGAAAAAAATAAGTTTTAAAATTTCAATCATGAGTTGAAAAAAAAATTATAGATGATGTGTAAAAATCAAAATTTGGAAAAAAAAAAAAAACTACATTTGTATTCTAAAGCAAATATTTTAAAACATGAAAAAAATTTAAACCCTAAAAAATCTATGAACATATGTTTTGTATTATCACTCTTAAAAATGTTGTGAAACCAATAATTTCATTCAATAAGACCTGAGGCATAATGAATATCTAACAATTTTTCTATTCAAATCAATAAAAATAAAAATAAAAATAAATGAAGTGAAATAAAAATTTCATAATGATATTAATCATTTTAATATGAATAGGTTATAAAAATCCTTGCATGTGGAAAAAGAAAGGTATCCATACGTTTAGGGTATATCAATCTTGAGAAAATAGGTTCAGGTATATCATATACTATATATATCCAGTGGGTATTTTGGGCCAGAGTGAACCAGCACCCACTAGCACACCATGAAGGATGGATGATAAGTGATGAGGAAACAGTTTTCTGTTGGGTTCCAGTTCCCTAGCTAACCATTGTGGTTAGCTCAGCTGCTTCTTTTACTACCCACCTACTGTCAACCTGGGTTAGTAGATAGGCATCCATCCTTGACTATATATAGTCCATCTACTTATTAGGGCGACTTTACACGAGGGTCCAAGGTCCGGGGACCAATGAATTCAAGAAATCTTATTGGTCGAAGCTTTAAATTGGTCCCAAGGCCTTTAGACAAGGGTCAAAGGCCAAAAAGTGGCAAGTTGAGGGTAAACCTACACGGCACCTGTCTTGGATGGAAAATCAATTGGTTTGGACCAAAAAACAGTGCTAAAAGGAGACGGAAAACATTAAAAAGGAGAGAGAGCGCCTCATTTGGAGAACCGAGAATCAGGCTAGGGACCAAGGTATAGTCCAACTCAAGGATTCGATTTGCTTCAAATCAGTCCAAATTGGTTCCTAGGAAATTGGACCCTGGACCATCGTCTAAAGTGGGCCTTAATTAATAATCACCATTTTGCTTCGTATCTCTACCAATATATAGGACCTAATAATTGCAGAATGGGTTACCAAGGTGAAACCGGATATTAACTCGGTTAAGGTTCATCCACAACTGAGTCATAATGGGCATCCAATGGATGGTGCAATGGTGGGTGCTGGTCCACTCTGTCAGGCATGTTCAGACCCTAGAGTAGCTCAAGCCACGCTATTAGTGATCTTATAATTGAACTCATTTCATTATTTTGGGA
The DNA here is from genome assembly GCA_963921925.1 of Sphagnum tenellum. Taxonomy (NCBI): domain Eukaryota; kingdom Viridiplantae; phylum Streptophyta; class Sphagnopsida; order Sphagnales; family Sphagnaceae; genus Sphagnum; species Sphagnum tenellum. Next base: position 10,822,977 of record OY998153.1, on the reverse strand, counting down.
ATTGAATCCAATTTCAATAAAGGATGTATGATGTGCTAATTAAGGGTAGTTCTTTGAGTGGATGAGTGCCAAATTGAATCTTATGGCAGAAAATTTTATTGCATATTCATTTTCCTAAAGCAATCAACTTTCTTTACTTTCAATTTTCCCATTGATCAAAATTGTGTAAAATGTCTTGCACTTTTTTTTGTACAGACCTTTTGCTTCCATCTAAAGGCAATGATCGGTTAATTGAGTGATATGTGATTTGGAAAAGTAGAAAAGGGATGAAAAACTAATTGAAAGAAAGTATGTTTTGGATGTGTGCAGGTTATTGGGTTTATGGGTCATGGGAAATATATAATTCAAGAACTTTTTAGCTGAGAAAGATCATAAATGAGATAATGTCGAGAAAGTAAAAGATTTCAAAATCTCAAAATCCAGGAAACACCATGGATGAAATAAAGGCCATGAGAGATGGGATCTGAAAAAGATGAGTTCAGGGGAAAAAATGAAGCATGTAACGATAATCAATAAATATAGGATGGTAAGAGAGTTATCCATAACGTCACCACCTCTTTTACCCCCTATCCCCTCATTTAGTGGTATCTGCAATAAAATGAAATTTTTTAAAATCTTGGTATGAAATGATGAAACTGAGCATTTAATGCACAAAGTTTGACAATAATTATAGTAGCTGTACACGTAGTGAAAAAATATGTAGCAGCAGTGGAGGCGCTCAGGAAAAAGGAAAGACAGCATGAAACTCAGTTTACCACCAGACTTGGTGGAAAAACTAGTTTGGGTCCCAGTTATTTCGGTTTGTAAAATTTTGATTCCCAGTTAAGTGTTTGATGCCGAAACTGGCCGTTCTCGCCCCCTAATCGCCTGACCTTATGGATACCTTTAATGAATGAATTATACCTCAAAAAAATATTATCTAGGGAAGTACAAATCCAAGAAACAGACTAAATGAAATGAAAACTGAGAAAATTAAGATCCAAGATAGTTGAAGACTAGGAAAGACAATAAATGAAAATGAAAATGAGGGCTCCAATCCAGCAGCTCAGAATTCACTTTGTGAAGTAAACCAACTTTTTGATTCCATTATTTAGAGCTGCTTCTAGAGCTGAAAGAATTATGTCCAATATTTAAGAGTCACAAAAGATGCCTTGTTCAATTTGGACTCCTGGCAGCTAAGATCTAAAATGAACACAGAAATTTGGAATTTGGAAGATTAGAAGGTTTAAGCTATGTTTATACATAGTTTTTTAAAGAACTTAGAAATCAAAGGTCAATAAAAATTTCTCCATTTTCTCACACAGATCTTAAATTGATTATGTGGGTTGTGTGTGAGAGACAGAGACAGAGAGACTGAGAAGACAATCTTGCCAACACCACAATGATAAATAAGAGCCTCTTCATCTTGCTGCTACTGTCCCATGAGTGGGCCTTTCATGTAAAGTGGGTTGACACCAAAGTGCCATCTTGAGGCTTATTATGCCCTGGCTACTCACAAGGCCATAAAACTCCAGCCTTTTGCTCAAACCTGGATTGCATTTCGGGGACACATTTTAGCTCATTGTGAGCTCCAATTTTGCTGCTTCATAGAGCATTTCGATTAGAAGTTGGCACCAGGGAGCTGTAATATGTGCTGAAATGTGCATGCTGAAATGTCAGCTCAAAGAGAAAACCTGGAATCCCACACCTCGAAATCTTGCTGAGATTTGAAGCACCAGCAGCTCCTCATCATCCTCACAAGTTACAAAGGAAACAGTGGGATATAAGCCTTAAATTGTTCCTCCCAAACCCATGGCAAATTTCTAATCCTTCCGCATCGAAAGAGAATGAAACCCAAAGTCAGAGGTGATGGAATGGACATACTCAAGCCAAGCAACTTGATCATGATAGTCTAGACTTGGTGCTGTTGTTGTGACATCACACAGATCTATGTCTTCATCAGATTCATCTTCCCCTGATCTACCGCAGACTGAGGTCGAAGAAAAATAGCAACTAGCAGTTTCTTGACCCTTGCAACTCATGTCCGTGTCCACCTCATCAGCATCAGAATCATGTAGAAAATCTGGCATAGCAGCGGTTTTTCTCTTTCTTTGCTTTGAGAGTTGATACTTGGATATGACCTTACTAGCCAACGTGACGGGTACTCTGATGCATGCCTGCACCAAGAGATGCAGGATGATGAATGGGCAACAGCATGCTACAACAACACAGTTACCTACACAGGCCCCTGCAGCACTTGCAGCAGCATTCTTCCAACCCATGATGATGATGATGATTCTAGTCTTGACTTTCCAAATGCATCAGAATGCAATCAGCTCGTCTCTAGTAGTCTGCTTGTCTTCCCACTGCTGCCACCGTCTTTAAGAATGTCTATCACTTCCTTCAGGTACCTGTCGTACACCCAAACAATTGCAGGAGCATATGATTGTTTCCTGCAGATATGTGCTCAGGTTTTCTCTTGCTTCCTGAGACTGGTTCTTTGGATTTTTCTAAAACCTTTGGTTCTGGTCATTTTCACAAAGACTTCAGAGCTGGTCCATTTTAAGACAATCAACAAAGGTCATATTTGGAAAAGTTGTTTTCAATTCCTGCAGGTGGTGTTGTGCAACAAAATTACAATGAGATTGCAGAGAATTTTTATCTCCAAAATGAAAAAAAAACCTTTGAAGTTGCAGCTGGTTATACAGGTCAGAGTAAATGTTCAAACCAGTTTCCAAGCACCTCAAGTTTTGAACTTCTTTGAACAAATTAATACCTATTGGGGTCACAGGAGGATGTGGGAGACATGAGCTTCTTCATCATCTTCACTTTGAAGTGCTCTCCAGTCCAATTGTCTCCCTTCTCCTAATTTTCAATCAGATTCTTCTGTTCAAGTCAGTCGAGTGGAAATCATCTTCTTAGAGTTTGTCAAGTTTGAGGCATCAAGTATTGGGCGACCACCTACTTGCACATGATTAAACCCCAAAACTCACACTACATTTCCATCTCCTTTCCCTTACAACCCAATCCATCCACTCCCATTTCCCACACTCACAACAACTTCCTCCACAACATGATCACTACCCTTTTACAAGACAATTCTACTACCAAGCAAGCATCTTCCTCCTCCTCCTCTCGGCAAAAACCATCCTCACCCTTTAAACTCCCCTCATCCCATCACTCTCTCACTCACTTACCCCAAGAAGAACTTCCTCAACTCTTGGGCAAGCAAACCATATTCTCTGCAGATCTGCTTTCTTTTTCACAACTGCAATCTCCTTCCTTCCCTTAGAACATAAAAAAACTTCGTACTTTTCTTTCCCCACACCCCACCCCAATCTCTCTCTCTCTGTCTCTCAATATGTATGTATATCTTTCACATAGTCTCAGACTCTTTCATCAACAAGAAGAGAAGAAGAAGCAACAGAAAGTATAGCTGGTTTTGGTTTGCTTTGGATGATGCTGCTATCTTCGGTGAGTCGTCAATAAGCTGGTGTAAACAGCAATTCTGCAAGTGCAAAAAGCATACAACTTTTTTTGTTTCAAAATTTTGAAATTATTCTGATTGGTGCTTGTGATAATTATGATGGTTTTGAACACCTCAGCTTCTTCATGCTTTCACGAAAATTCGTTTCATTAATCACAAAACTGACCTCAGGGTAAAAAGTATTCTATTTTAATTGTTGTTTGCCAGTTTGAAACTTTGCAAATGGCTTGGACCTTCAAATGATAAGGATGATAAATATTCAACATAGTAAATTGGAAAAACATTGTGGTTAGCACGGTGAAGCCCACATTAAGCCAAAAATGTTTCTACAGTGGACTCCACCGCATGACCCCAGAAATGTAGGTATACCAAACTTAACCGAAGGCATCCGAATGTCTCCACTGTGGACTCTCCACCCTGAAGGGTTCAAGCTAATAAAGACCAGAGCCCATGGCCTAACACACGCATGCGATAAGATGCTTGTTTGGTTTTTCTTTCTCTTTGTCTATTATAGCCAACTTTTTGCAGGACTCTTTTGTTCTACTTGCTTTTTCTGGCTGTAAAAGTGGGAAAAGTCACATACCACCCCCCCCCCAATGCCAACCACTTTCAATCCTTCCTTCCTTACATTTGGTGTGTCTTTGTTATTTTGCTATGTAGACATTTTTCAAGTTTATGCAGAAGTTGATCCATAATACAGGCTTTACTCCAATGGGGAGGAACAAATCCAACGACATCTTGCTTTCTTTTGGAGGAGCTTGTTGTGTCTTGCACCTCACTCCTGTCCAACCCTCAAACCCCTATACAAAAGAAATTAGAATAAAATTGTGATGTTAAATAATTGGTGCAAGCAATGGCCAGGCACTCTTTAAACGGGTTTGAAGTTCGAAGTGTGGGATTGGGTGGGATCTTGGATATAAATGTGGATTTGTATGGAATGTAGGGTCTACACAGGATGGTCCTATCGAGAAGCTATGAGATTGGGGAAAACACTTTCAAGTATTTCTTTAGTAAATTACTCAAGGGTTGTCCTACATGAGTAGTCAAGATCTTAAAACTTGGGAGATCTCTAATAGTGTGGACAATGAGTAAGGTCACCAAGGCAGGTTGTAGTTTGGTGAAAATGGGCTTGGGTCAAGAGAGGCTTTGTCCTTTTCCATAGGTAAGTATATTATTTGCGTAGGTGATAGTCAAAGAAGAGTCTATGGCTAAGTGGGTGGGGCCTAAATCCAGAAAATTCCACCTGGGCTGGGGTTACAGTATGTGGGACATAGCCTAATTTGAATCATATTAATTGGTTCATGAAGAGTTCATAACTTTTTCCTTGTTTCGAAAGAGCCATATTTATTAGCCTATGATCATTTTTTTTTGGAACATTGGGCACTCTCTAATGGAAGCACATCTTTGGATGCCAGTTGCAAAATAGAGACAAATGCATTTTACTAGAGCCTACCTTTTCACTTTATATAAATGAGAGTTAAACTTTTGGCCAAACCATATGGGATAAATCTGAGGTGCTATTGGAAATGTCTTGAGGAACAACTTGGGAACTTGATTAACCCTTTAAGAACTTGATATGGGAACACATTGGGCACAAGGAAATACAAAAGATCCCTTCCCGCCCCCCCCTCTCCAAAAGAAAAAAAACTAGACCACTCATGAGTGCATGCTGAGCCTTCTCATTGGCTGCATGAAACTTTTATTTCCAAAATTGTTTGTCGCTGTTTTGGTCAAATTAATGGTGCTGAAAAACAACCATTAGAAACCCTGCCTGACTTTGGGGTTAAAGGTTTTGTTCTCTTGACTATTGGATTCTGGACAAATTTCATCAACATCAGAAAATTGGTGATCTCCTTTGTTGTTGTAGTACACCACGCGAGCATGTCCTCTACTTACAATTGTAAGCATAGCCAAATAAATGGTGAGACGGTAAATAATCCCCCCATCGAGCTCTGTCAGCCACTGTTCTTGAACACCCTCACCCACCACTGGAGCTGCCATCTGGCCACCAGGGGGTCCTACCCATCGCCGGTTGAAGAATGTCATCGAACTATTTTTCAAGCATTCATCCTGGACTTTGATCGGTTTTCCGTCTGCAGAACACTCCCATGCTATGGGCGACATTTCGCATGTGCATAGATTTGTAAAAAATGCCAAAAATAGTGCCTTCAATGTTCTCAGTTTTCGTCTTGCAAAGCTTTAGATTTTGGCTGCGACAAAACCACATTTGAAGTTAATTCACATCTTGCATTTAAAATTAAACTAATTGTGATAAGATTTATGGCCAACCCACGACCATACAATTAACACAAACCAACACAACATGTTGCCACAACTTGCAATGTTCTTGTGACGAACTTGAAACACTAAATTTTTGTAAAAAAAATTGTTGTTTGCTTCAACTCCATTTGCTAAAACATGACTATTTGTATGAAACAAATTCAAAAACCCGTTTCCTATCCATGTTTGTGTTAGGCCCAAATTTAGCACACCCTCAACACCTTGTCGTAGGCCATTCCCCCTTACCCCCTTTGAAATTATCGAAGGGGGGAGTCACAAATTCTTGACCAATATCCATCATTTCTACCTTCTAATTTCTTATTTAATTAATCTATATATTTTTCTATCCATTCCCTTATCCAACAACCATTTCAAAAGGCATGGCCCGACTATGTTCAAACCCTAGTAAAATCCTCTTCTCCCCTTTGTTTTATTATTATTATTTCTTCTCATGTTTCTTGCAGATAGTTATCCTACTTCTTCTAACTACTCCCTTTTCTATCATATTCCCTTGTTTGCTATAGACAACTATCCTACTTTTCTACCATTCCCTTCTCTTTGCACTTCACTAGCTACAACCCTAAACTAGGTTAGCCTCATGCAAGCATCCTTAGACCAAAAGTACAACAAGTCTTTACCAAAAAAACAAATGCCACCACCTCCACAAAATGGCTACAATATAATTTTGGATCAATCCTCAAATCTTCCACTCCTTCCTCATTATTAAACCCTAACACCACCTTTACACTACTTTCTTTCATTACACACTTTCTCCCAACTACCTATATTTCCCAAGCTTTTTATTGCATCCCCCAAACAATCTTATTTTCTATTGTCCTCTACTGGACAACCTAAATTTTAGTTCCTCTTGTTCTTGTTGCACAAAAAGGTAGACCCTTACCTTTGTCCCTAGGTCTCACAACAACAACCCCAAACTTCTTCATCTTTTCTACTCCTAGTTTTTCATTTCAATGAAGGTCTGATTAGCTTTTCTTGACCTCTGCCAGCCACCTCCTAGTCACCATACTCATGAATTCCTCCCCCCACATTTGTGCTGCCCACAATCGTCACCACTTAAGGATTTTGTTTCCACTCACCAAAACACACGTTGATTTGACCAAACGTTGAGAAGCTAATTGTTTAATGATGTTGAGGCCTCCCACCTTTATTTATCTCACCCTCTCATGATATGCCAAGATCTCTTGCCCCTCCTTACAATTATCATCATTATTCCTTCCTTCTCACAACCCCTTCATGCCCCATTAATCATTCAAGAAAAAGAATTCAACAACAAGTTCCTTGCTTTTCAATTCCTTGGAGGCGCCAATAATATTGTCCTACTCTAACCCCAATTGCTAGAAGCTTTTAAGAAACATCCTTCACCATATCCGTACCTTGTTATCCAAAAAGGTTAACCAATCTTGGACAAGGATAAGAAATCTGACCTTGTCATAATTTGGCCAACCTACTTCCCCCCTTACTTTAACTAGGCCACCTCCCTTTAAACCCTACTAGGATAAAGACATGTTTTAACCTAATCCCCTTAAACTTAAAGTTAACCCCAAAATTTCTTTAGCCATCCTACCCTTTCCTAGTCAAAATTAAATTAGGTTAATTTGAGCCGTCCAATAGCTTACAGTAAAGTTGTTATAGGTTACATTGATCCTTTGTTCTATCATGTTTAACTATTTGCAAAACCTTTGTTTTTCTATTTTTGACGTCTAATGTGGATTTTGGCGCAAGAATGCATATTCAACCTAGAGGCTTCCATTTGGCCTAGATTCCAATTCAACTTGGTATTGAAAAGAACTTCCAATTGCAACTCACATTTAGCCCATATTTTAATTCTTGCATAAGCTTCTTTTAAAACTAAGGTACATAACCAAAGTGGTAGATCATTTGTGGGACTAAAGAGTTTCATCATTGCACTAGCACACAAAGATGACAAAGTTGTCATGGATGTTGTAGGTACAAATAAATTGCAAAATGAACCATTCAAAGAAAAAGGAATTAATTCAAGCTTTGAAGGAAAAAATGCAATCTCTTCTTCTTTGACCATTTCAAAAGCATGTTATCAAGTGGCTTCCTCATGTCAGAACTAGGCATGGCCTCTATAACCACATTGAAATTGTAGCCATCCCATGGGATTGGCTTGAGGATTTTTTCCAAGGGGAATAGAATTCCCTTGAATTCCCTTACAAATTTACAAGGACAACGGAACATAAAATTTGTAATCCTCGAAACACATTGACACACCTTCAAGCAAATTCTGCAACACTTGTTTGTAGGTGTTATTTTCTAAATTTATCATTTTTTTAAACAATGTATTGTTTTATATTTGTTTGATGCCATTCATTGTTTCTTTTACATCCGAGTTTTGAAATGTTCCATATGTGAATATTTTTGTTTTTTAGGCGGCCCCAAATTTAAGAAACCTCGATAATTTTTGGGTCCAAAACAACATTGCACCATTGTGTAAAATTTAACAACATCCAAGCTTTTTTTTTGGAGCTGTTAGTTGGCAGACTCTATCAAAATTTTCCAACCTTTCCACCTTTAACTGTTTCTAATGTTTAGTGTACCTCGCATCTATTCATGATCTGACATTATTCTTAAATATTTTTGTTTTCATTTATTATTTCCAAAGTGAGGCATTTCTCACATTGTTTATCCTATACCTTATTTTTATACATATTATGATGTCCTACAACTTTCTATGTTATATTGCCCTACACCTTAGTTTCATATGGGGTTTGATGCCATGCCTTAGACCTTAATTTCTTATGGGGTTTGATTATTAATTTGATTCACCAACCAAACTTCTAGACTATTCACATAAAGTCAATTTGGGCATTTCTTTATATTCTTGCCATTGGTAGGTCATTTAAAGCCATTGTTTTTGTTCTACAAATATTATTGCAACTTTGGATCAAAAGATAGAACCAACATTTTGCTTGTAGACATGCAAAAGTTTCTTTTGTCTACACAACATAAACAAATGCAAATGAAAACGAGTGATACTAATACCAAAAAAATGGGAAGAAAATCTTCGAATGAGTTTCCAAATTCAAACCAACATTCACAACCCAATTTCGAATTGGGAAAACAATGTCAGGTATGTCCATCAAATGAGGCTATTAAAAAAACATTCATTGCTAAGCGACCATATCTAGACCTAAGTCTTTGTCAACTAGTATGCCTACATCGAGAACATAGAACAAACATGGCCAAATATGCCACAAGAAAGATCTACTTAAATACCACCATGCCTTGGGATTTCAAATGTCAACTAGTATGAAGGCATACTTGATGGGACTTACAAGGCAAGGCCTTTGTCATGTTCAAATAATGGCTCATCATAAGGCCTACATCAATGAACATGTGACCCGTGACACTTTTGTGCTCCCATCTAATGTAAAAACTTGGCAAAGAATAAAGTTGATGAATTATGGCATAAACACCCCAAGGATCCCATTGGTGTCAAAATGTGAGTTCTAGAAAACCCTTATTTGATTTTTTATTATGTCCAACATGCCCCTTTAGACCTAAATATACCAAACCAAGATCACACACCATTCACACTCGTAATTCAAACTCCATGGCAATTTGAAATGATGGAAAAATTTAAAGACCGGCCATAACTTAGTTTCATTTTATGCTACCTTTCAAACAAATTAAAGCAGGGTATGCCTTTCTCTTTTATTGAATGTCCTCTTCCAATTGAAATGTAATGACAAGATTATTGCTTATGAATGCAAGACATAATATTTGTTCCACGTTCTTTGCAATACCCTTTGTATAACTTGATGGTGTTTGACAAATGGCATAATGGCATACCAGTTGCTTTCATTGTCATTGGAAAAAATTGGGGATAATGACCTACATCCAGTTCTCCAAGCATTATCAAAACACCTCCCAATCAATTGGATGTCCAATGTTAAAATTGTGGACAATGTGCAAGTCGAAATCAATGTCCTAAGGTAAGAAATTGTGGGTTCAACAATTTCATACCCACAATTCTCTTTGTGCTACAAATCAAAGACCTTTGATATTTACTTTCATTCCATCCCATGTTGAAGGATATTTGTTTGTGAACCCAAACATCAAAGTTTAATTATCAAGGTTGCAATTGCAACAACAATTGGCCTGGAGCCAAAATGTTTTTGTGCCTATGGCATGTCCACAAAGCTTGGGCTAAGAATGTAGTCAAGAAGATTACTAATGTAAAGGAAAGGTCAGGATTTGTATCTACTTTTGGAAGCATCATGTATTCCCTAGATTGTCCACTTCATGCAAAACCTATCTTGTGGGTGGAACAATAACTTGAGTTGTTGGCAACCACTTACCTTGATTTAACCCCACTTCTATGAATACCTTAAAAAACACTTGTTATAAAAAGTAGGGATATGGTGCATTGGATATTGAAACGTCCCCCATGAAGGACAAGACACCAATGCAACTATGGAATCATTTCACAACAACATGGAGTGAATTTTGTACTCTTCCTAGGAGAAGCTTATAGGATGCAAGATGCATGGATTGGTTCATTTACAATCTTGTTGGTGATGTTCTAACTCATTATTGGTACAATGTGCAATGCAAAAAATTTGGTTATGTGAGAAACAAAAAACAAAAATATATTGTTACTAATGCCTTCTTACGAGCTCATGATATTCCAGATACAAATGTCCTACCATGCCCAAATGGGGAGGACATTGCATTTGTGGCATCCATCAACCACATGGGAAAATTTTGGACCATACACGCCCCAACTTCAAAATGATTGCAATGTGATTGCCCCCTTGAAGCACAAGGCATTGTTTGTAAGCATGTCATGAAAGTTTTCAAGATGCTTCATCCAAATATTAAAGATGGTTCAATTGTTAGAGAGACTAGTACTTTGCATGGGGTTGCACAAGGTGGTGCAATTCCTAAACACAATAGTCTTGAATGTGGACTTGGAAATGATGACACCAAGATCACTACTACAAAAATATGGTTTTTTTGCTACTAACATCGTGACTGAAATGACTATACGATCATGATATAGGATAGAGTATTAAGATGAAGTGACTAAGGGTGCCCATTATGACTAACATTAAAAATAGCAATGTTCGTTTTAACTAAAAAAATTAGCATTGTAGTCAAATCGAACAACATTGTTCACATGTGGCAAAAATGGCACCAACATAAAGTTGTCTATGTTGACTAATAATGACTAAAATTAGTCATCAAACTATAATTGATGTGATTGTAGTATCATTTATAATATGATGTGGCAATATTAAACTAAAAATATTACTATAGGTTATTATTATTTTTGTTAATCACAAAAAAAAATGTTAGCATAATTAAGTTCACATTTTTATCAACTATTATTAATGATTATTTCACATGAAATAAAGAATTACAATAAGGGACAATAATTTGAAATCTGAACAATGAAATGGGAAAATGGAATATATAATATATTTAATCTGCTTGTTTGTATATATATATATCACAAACTATATTATGATTACATATTTATATATTTATATATCAATTTTGAACCATTTAAATACCATTATTTGATTAATATTTGTTATGAATAAAGTGAACACATCATGTGTAATTCCAAATTAAATTAATATTGAACCACACACTAGTGACCATATATGTGATGGTCTTTAATTACATCATCTAACCTTAAAGGCCCATACTTTTAGATATATGGTTCAACACTACTATAGAGATTTTGAACACACAATCCACATTATTGATATTTCAAATGTCACAAAAGGCCTTCAAGTCAAGTAGATGATTTACAAAAATTTAATAACACATGGTTTTGAATATTGTTTTGAACCTTCATCTCAATTTGAAAGTAAAACCATTGTAGAAAATTAAGGTTAGGTTAACCATCATTGTCAAAGTTGTTTGGCCCAACAAACTCATCAGCACTTTGTGGATCACTATCATTACCATCTTGATTCATTCCAACAATAACAACATATACCAAATCTATAAGCATGAATGGAATTCCTCCAACAATAGTGGTTGTTTGAGTTACCTTGGGACTTGAAATTGGAGCTTGTAAATCAGTGTAATTATCCAAATTCATAAGGTCAAAGTCAACACCCCTTGTTACTCCATTCCCACATGGGTCTTTGCATAGAACTACAATTCACCTTTTTTCCTTTATATCAATAGAAAAAAAATGTTTTACATGAATTGGGGAAAATAAAAGATTGATTAGAAATGGGAATTAGGGAATTGAAATTAACAAATGTGAAGCCATATGCATATCTTTTGATTGTTGCACTACTCCCCATGTAATTTGCTTTCACCCAATTACATAAAAGCATTATAGTATTGAATGACCCATAGTTGAGTTCCAATATCTCTTCAATCTAGCCTACATATTATAATTTCGCAAGGATAGGTCATTGGTCATTTGGTTCTAAAACACATTTTTGTTCAAATGTAACATCAATGCCACTATCCCTTGTCGTCAAATGTTCATCACCACTTGAAACACATAAATGGTTTCCAAAAGCATACATTGCACGATATGTTGTAGCTTCCAATGTTGGCAGCATGGACATATGCACAACATCTTTGTCAATTATTTCACCATCTTTGATGGCTAAAGAAATGGTAATCCTTACCCAAATTGGAAATGGGGAAACTTTTGCAAGGTGGTTTGGGAATACATGAGCTGTACTTTAGGAACGACCAACAATTTGTAAAAGCTTTCATCTTTCTTCATTTCATATCCCAAATTCTACATTATTTTTCTTGCTATCACAATTTAAGCATGGCTTTGTTTAAACATAACAATTAAGATATACAAAGTTATAAATGTTGTGACTTGTATCCAATGCAAAGCTCCAATTTATGTTTGGAACTTTAAAATATTAAATATAGACTTTAAAATGGCATACAAGCACCATGGAGCCATTAACTCCACATTTTGAAGGACAAAAGAATGTGCCACGTCTCAAAGGTTAGCATTCAATTTTCAAAGGTGGTCGTCTCCTTCAGCCACCTCATCAACCATACATTGGTCTTCTTTTTCATCCCACATTCTTTGTTTTGTGACTATAAAATCTTGCAAATATTCTATGCAAAATTTTAATGCCTCTTCTATTGTATAGCCTTTTGCCATGGATCCTTCAAGCCTTGCTTTGTTCCTCACATATCCTTTTAATCTCTTCATATAATGTTCCATATGATACATTTAGTGCATATGTAATAGACCACAAATTTCTAGTTCTTCAACTAAGTGGACTAGAAGATGGGTCATGGTGTTAAAGAAAGGAGGAAATTCCTTCTCCAACAATATTAGAGTGACTACCACATCATTCTTGAGCTCAACCATTGTTGTTGGGTCCACAATTTTGGCACATAGTTTTTTGAACACACGACTCAAGGAGGTGATAGTCATTTTGTATCCTTTTGCCATTAAATGTTGCATGCATAATGGCAAAATGTTTTACATAATCACATGAAAGTCATTTGATTTCATTCCCCTGATACCACCATCCTTTTGGACATGTTTTTTCAATGAAGACACATAATGACTAGGAGTTTTCAAGTTTAAAACAATTTTCATGAACCAATTTTTTCCCTCATATGTTAGAACATATGGAGTTATAGGTTTAATGAACCCAACCCCATTAGCTTGTAACCACAAATGTGGTTGAATTCCACATTCTTCCATATCTTCTCCGACTGTTACAATATCCTTAATGCCAAAAATATTTTTTATCAATTTTCACACAAGTTTTTGTCATAGTGCATGACATCCAAGGTGTTGCGGATGAGCAATTCCTAATAGTAATAAGGACCACATTAATCGCATTAGTCCTCAAAGTTGAATAGGTTGCATAATTTGATAAAAAATATATAGAGAAAAAGTTCATTATTAGCCATCATAGATAATAAAACACAAAAGACTATAACAAATGGGAATAAAAATTTAAATACAACATGATGGTTGTGGCTATGTTCACAATTGATTCCAAGGTGCAAACAAATAATTATAAAGAACTAGGGGCATCAAGGTCTAAATATTTTCCAAGGACTTCATTTTACATGTGGCATTCATGTGTTGGTCTGTTATATTAAAAATTTCATTTTTCGTACCCAATTTGCAACTATGCACACTAGATATAAAGGTGCAACCACATTAACAGAAACAATACATGTGACCAATGTTCTCAATGCAATGTAAGAACTCCTATTTGTGGGAAGATAAATTGGTATTGTCATATCTTTACATAATAGTATAAAACTTCTTTCTAGATCATAAAAAAAATTTAACAAATGTTTTTGACTTAAAATGGATTATTCCAAAAAAACATTACAAATTGATAGGGGTAGTTGCTATTAATGTGGACACACCCAAAATACATTTTGACTACATCTTGGTATTATATAATGTATATTATGCACCCTTGTTTTTCATCACATATAAATGATTATTTTTTGTTAAAAATGTATTTTAAATTCATAATTTTCAAGGTCAAAAACATGTTGAAACCAAAGTTGTTTAAATGGACATTGTAAAAATAATTTTGGTTCCATTCATGATTGACGTACCAAAAAAGAACGTCTAAGTTTTTAAGAATTCATTGTAGTCTTTATATGACTTAGACATGTAACTCAATAAGCTAGCTAGAATCCATGTTAATATGTAACATAACTAGTTGAAGTTCAATGTTTCTAGCTTGCAATGTTTACTTCCCAATACAAAAGTTTGAACATGATAATATGCCACTTGATGCCATGTTTGTGTACATGGTCATGTTTTGAGCTAACTCTATTCCATGGACCTTGTAACCATGTTTTTTGTTCCTTGCCCCATTTTATGATATTTTGATGTAGTTGCTCATATAGGAGCCACCCTATTTTTTATTTCACCATTGAAAACAATCCGAGCTTGCCGATAAGGGTGGGTCCTTGGTAGATAATGCCAACTCCCACAATAAATCATTTTTTCAATTTCCTTGAAAAATGAGCTTCTGTAGTTTGGCCATAAGATGGGCATCCCACATGACCTTTGGTAACACACCTTGCAAACAATCCATAGTTTCAAAAGTCGTGTATACTCTGCATACACATAGCCTTCAGTTGAATATTGCCCCTTAATGAATCATAAGCTTTAACACCATTTCACATCATTTGTAATTTCTCAATGATAGGCTCCAAGTACACATGTATGTTTCTAAGTGTCACAGGTTCCTTGCTAGGAATTATTAAAGCCAACTTCATAAAATAATGTTTTATTACCAACCAAAAGGACAATTTGTAATTAAGTAGAACAATTGGCCATGTAAAGTGATACGAATTCAAGTCACCAAAAGGGTTCACCCCATCTAGTGCTAACCCTATCAGATGTTTTTTGCTTCAATTGCAAAATTCCGCCACCTTCTAGTAATGTGCTTCCAACTTTGGGAATCCAACACACTCTAAATTAAGCCATTTGTGTTATTTCCATCTTTGTGCCAACTCAACAATTATGCCAAAGTTTTTCACACGTACATCCATAATAGTTATGGAATCAAAGGAAAGTGTTCAAATCAAAGGAAGCACTTTCCTTGGAGCACTTTATGAGTTTTTCACAAACCTATTACTATTACATTTTAGACACACCTTTGAATGCTTCAAGGTGCCTTAAAAAGGACAACCATTTGTGCAACTATGAATGGAATCATAACTCAAACCAAGTTTTTTAATTAACTTAAGGGCCTCATAGGTTGTGACTAGCATGGTGTTCCCCTTTGGTAGAAGTTTTTTCTGCAACAAGGAAAATAATTCATCCATGAAAACATTGTTTAGCCCATGGAATGTCTTCAAATTCAATAATAGTAACATGATGGATAACATGTTTGTTGAAGATCCTTCAAACAACATGGTATATGTTTTAATTAATGGTCATTAACTCCATTATAGTTTAATGTCATCCTTGGTCATCTAGGACGTGAAAATCCATTTGTGGATTTTCTAAGGGCTCAACATTCAATGGGTTTTTGTCGCAACCCTACTTTGGCCAAGTGTGGGGGTGAAGCCCAACACTGGGAAAAAGTGAGGATTTGGAGTTCTCCAGGACTCCAGAATGTTCAGAGCTCAACAGCAGGACTCAAAACACCTTGCATTGGCGTGTTCTTGGTGTCATTGAAAAGGTCTTAAAGCGTAGATATCGAAAATGGCCTTGCATTGGCCATTTGGACATCTGTTGCCCAAGTTATGGGCAAAAGAAGGGCCGGGAGTCAAACTGGCAGTTTGACTCCCGACCACTAAAAGTTGGGAATTGACCTCTTCTCAACCTCCGAATTGAGAGTGCAACACGTCGTTGAAAAGATCTCAATAAGGGCTACAAGTTTGGTTAAGACTTTGTTGCGATCAGACCTCAAAGTTAGGAGTTATGAGCTCCCAAAGTCCCAGGACTCCAACCGGGACCATTTCGGGACAATTTCGGGACTCCAACTTGGGAGTCCCGGGAAAAAGAGCCATTTCGATGTAGTCCCGGCGGGGCATCGCAGAGAACACTATATGGGGGAAGGTGATGGCTTCCCCCGACTCTGGGCCGTGGTGTCTTGTGGTCCGAAGTGCCCGTGGCTTGTCCCCACACCCAAGGGTGTCCCGGAAATGTGAACTAACCATTTTGTGGTTTGTTTTGATACAGTTCAAGCTTGATCAACTAATACCTCTTTCTAGTCTAATCCCTGGGCTCCCAACTTGACCCTCTACCCCTTTTTAGAGTTGGAAGCCGAGAGCGTGCCTCTAAGTCTCAACTTCCGCAACTTGACTTTGTAAGTGGGTTTCACCCCGTGACTTGGGAACGCGTCAAATTTGTTCTTGAAACCCTTATTGAAAATTGTCAAAGCTAGTAAATGCTTCAACAACCATCTTGTGAACTTGAACTTCTAGGTCAAGCCTAGGAACATTAGCCATGGGTGTTATTGGGTTCTTAATTGGTACATCCATGTGGCAACCATTAATTTGTGGTCTAGGTTCATGTATTGCTTCCTATCCATGGATCAAACAATGCACTTTTGCCAAGTTAATAACATCCTTTGATTTGCAAATTTCTAAATCGACGATGGTTCCTTCCCTATTCCATAACCCTCACATAATTAAGGCTTTTAAAATTATGTGTTACTATTTAAAATTAAGAAATTCAAAATTGAATGGAGTAAGTGGGGGTAGTCCATACTAGTGTTGTGCGTGTAAGTGTCAATAACCATATATACAATGTGTAAATCTAGTGCAAATGTAAATCATTTACACTTACACATCCAAATTTTATTACACTTACATGACCCCATGTAAATGTTTTGGGAAGTGTAAGTGTAAATACTAAAATTATTTGTAAAGTCACTTTATCTTTGGGCCTCTTTTCACCCTAAACCCTTCTTTTAGGGGAATCCAAAAAGTAAGGAAATATATTGGATCTGGGAATGAAATGTTGAAAATCAACATTTATTGCACAAGGCTCAAAACTAATTATATTGGCTTTACAAGTAGGAATAGTATTGGAGGCGCTTAGAAAAAGGAGAGAGAGGGTGAAATTTAATTCACCACAAAAATTGAGGTCCCCCAACCTTTGAATGTTGATGTTTATTTTTTTTGTGAATCTTTTCAAGTAAAAATCACATTTTTCACATAGCCATGTAAAATCATATATATAATATTTACATTTTTTTATCAGACCATGTAAAATTATATATATAAATTTATTTTTACATTTACATTGACACGAATCACACTATAATTTTTGGTTTTTCAAACTAAGAATTTTGGTCAAAAAAACTAGATTGGGGGGGGGGGGGGGGGGGGGGGGGGCAAAAAAACCCCCTATCATTTTGGACAAGTCCAATTTTAACATGTCTAGTGTGACTAGAGTGGTTTTTATGATTGGCAAAATAAGGACCATTTGACAAGTCAAATGATTTAAATAATTTATTTAAATATTTTTATAAAAAATAATTTATAGGCAAGTAGGTAGGTCGTAAAAATGTAAGTAGGTAGGTGTTAGCCTAGCCTACTATGACTACCTACCTTAACCCCCTAAACATATACATAAATTACAAGTATTAAGAATTGAACCCTTGACCTCCCCAATGATAAACCAAAATTTTCACCAATGCATCACACCATCAAAAAGTGTTCAACTTTTGTTAAGTTTTTTATTTGACATGTTTATTTTTACACATCGTTACGAGACTATGAAGTACATAGGTAGGTATGTTGTAGGAGGTAGTTGGGTGGGTAATTTATAGGTATCATGGGTGGGTGGATAAGCCAATAGGCAGATGGCCGGTAGGTAAATAAGTAGGTAGGGAGGTAGGTGGGTGAGTTGATAAGTTGGTAGGTAAGTGGGTGGGTGGGTGAATAGGTTGTACTTGGTAGGTAAGTAGGTTGGTAGGTTGTAATAGGTAGGTAAGAAGGTTGTAAAACATGGTAGATAGGTAGGTAGGATGTCCCATTCGACTATAATAACATGGTCATCTTGATTAAATGTTCTACTTGACTAAAACCCCATTAGCCATTTTAACCAAAGGTGTCATTTGTTTATGTCCAACTTGACTAAATGTTCCAATTGATCAAACATCATTGGCCATTTTGACCAAGGTGGTCAAGTTTTTGTCCAATTTGACTATATGTTCAAGTTAACAAATAGTCAAATAGATCATTTCAACCAAGTTGATTGGTCAAAATATACATATGTCATTCAAGCCACTAGCTTTTCACCACACCAAAATGTGTCGTAGTTCAATATGGATTTCACTAAATTTTGAATGAATTTGGACATTTTTACCATGGTGAAATTAATCAATCCCCCAATGAACAAGGATTAGTTGCTACGAATAATGAATTGGTCCATTAACACCTAGTGAAACAAGGTTATTTTCAAGTGAAATATAAATTTACCAAGCCATTTCACTTACTAATTAATTGACTAGGTAGCATGAAAATCAGTTAAATTTAAATTATTTAATGTTTAATGTAATAATTAATATTGTTGATAATTTCATATTTTTCAACTTATGAATTATTGACATTTGTCATTACTAAAGACATAAGCCATGTAACCAACCCAAGCACCTATTCTAAAAAACTACAGAAGAGAATATTTGGTTAATTTACTATTGTTAACTACAAACATACCATTTGTGAGGTTTGATCTTGTGACCCTTAGGATGGAGGCAAACACCCTTACCATCAAGTTAGCACACTTGTTGTAATAATGTGTTTCATTGCATTTTATTTATTAAATACTCCATTTCAAACATTACAAAAACATAAAATATGAAAATTCATTATTTATTGAAATGATTAAAATATTTTTATAAAAAACCAATAATGTACACAATTACATTTATTTCCTTTTGAAATTGTAAAATCATTTGAAGATTTTTTTTAAAATATCATTATTCAATAACATTTCAATGACCATTATTTTAACAAAGAAAATGTTTAATAAATGAATAAGATTTTTGCTAATACAATATTATTACCTAATATAGGCTATTTTTAGTTATTTTATGGCTATTTTTCATTGTTTTAAATTATTCCACCTTAAATTATTTCTGGCTATTTATGGTTGTTTTTAATGTTTTTGATATTTTTAACTACTTAACCCCAAGTTACTTTTGGTTATTTTAAATTATTTCATCTTAGGATTTTTTGGCTATATGAAGTTATTGTTGGTTACTTTTGCCTATTAAAGGTTATTTCATCTTTTGGCTATTATTGGCTATTATAAGTTATATTACCATAGGTTGTTTGTGGCTATTGGTTTGGTGGCTATTTTATTAATGGCTAATGGTGGTTATTAGTGGTTATTTTAGACTAAATTACCATAAGCTATTAATGACTATTAGTCGAACTATTTTTATTAATGTTTATTAGTGGATATTCTATTAATGGCTCTTGTTTGTTATTCAATTGGTGGCTATTTTTGGTTATTATAGGTTATATTATGA
The DNA here is from genome assembly GCA_963921925.1 of Sphagnum tenellum. Lineage (NCBI taxonomy): Eukaryota > Viridiplantae > Streptophyta > Sphagnopsida > Sphagnales > Sphagnaceae > Sphagnum > Sphagnum tenellum. Next base: position 10,803,255 of record OY998153.1, on the reverse strand, counting down.
CTATTGATGGTTCTTATACTATAATCTATCGTTGGATATTATAGGTTACATTATCATAGGTTATTGGTAGTTATATTATTGTAAGTTATTTTAAATTATCCTAAATTGTTATATTTAAAATAAAATAACTTATAATAACATAAAGTAAAATGACTTTGAATAACTTAAAATATAACTTGAAATAACATATATTACTTTAAAATAAAATAACTTAAGGTATAATTTAAGGTTAATTGAATAATTTTCTTTTAAATATATTTAAATAAAAAATCTATAATAAGCTAGCTACGATACTTAAAAATATAATAACATATAATATTTTTAGTAGCCTATAATCATTTATAACTTAAGGTATAAGTTAGAATAATTAGGCTAACCTAAAATAATATAAGGTATATCATAAAGTAACAAAGGGTATTTAAAACAATAACATAAAAAAACCTATTTACCATAATAAATTATAATAGTGAATTATTCAATTAATAGTGAAATACAATGTTTACATAATGATATTATACTAAAATAACTTTAACCAAGGTGACTACATTCCACTTTTGTATTAATGTCTAGCCAAAATGTACATGTTCACTAGTCAAGACAGACCAATTAGTCAATTTGGACCGTTTGAAAAACCAATAATTTTAATAGTGGATGTAAATAAATTTTAAACACTTACATTTGTATGGAGTGTAAATCCCAAACCATTTACACACACAACACTAGTCCATACCACCATTGGCCATTAGAAATATGGGTCATGTCCATTTTATCCAAAATGCCACGAGTTTGTATTATTACTCCATGGCAGCATGTACAAGGGCATTCATAACTAATTAAACCTTGTCAATTTGCCTTAAGATCTTCAAAATCAAAAAGTGTTTGGGTCTCAATAAACCATTGAATTTGTCCATTTGGCAATGCTGTCCCTCTTGGCATTGCACATAATAAGTTGTAGAAAACATGCAAAACATTGAATACAAGTTAGACCATGACATGATACATAATTTAGTAGCAGAAGGAATTCATTGTCCATAGGATTGTTGAATTTGCAGATGATTACACCTAATTTGGAAAAAATAACACAAAATTTCAAAAACTAACCCTTCTTCCAATCAACAGAATGTACACACAATTTGTAATTTGGACAATAGGTATAGAAATATAAGCACAAATTGTGTAGATTGTAATAGCTTATTGGTTATGCCAATTTGGTAATTGTGGCAAACTTGCAATAATATAGTCCATATTTAATGGAAGGGGTTTTGCAAATTTGAAATGTATGTATTACTTAAAGTAGTAATATTATAATTGAAAACATAAACTAATATATATTGAGCAATGTACATATTGAGAACTAAAATTAAAAAAATATGTACAAGCCTTTTTTATTAATATTAAGAAGGGTATTTGGTGTTTTTAGGCATACAAGCATGTGATTAGTACTCTGAAGCATGTAAACATGTTATTGGGGTAGATGCACTACACAATTCCATATAAATGCAAAAAAATCAAACTTTTTCACAAATGGTTGTTAAGAAAGTTATCTTTTCAATTTATGAGATGTAAACAAATGCCAATGCACACAACTACATGTGCATTATTGGAACAACTTTGAGGTAGGCATCAAAGAAAAAAATAATGGAACTTATAACTAAAAAACTACAAGTGTCACTAGAGGAGGGAAATAGTAACGAGCATGGGTGAATAAGTGAAACCTTAATTCAAGTTCTTTCTTTGCAAAGCATTATAGGTTTAAAAAACTCTAGAATTTAATTTCTTGTAGGATAATTGATTTGTTGAAGTTTATAAGGTTAGAGAATTGGGCACCATTTGTGTCTAAAGGTGAGTAGGTTTCTTCCTTAAATTCGTTTTTCATCTCATTTCTAGATAAAGTTCAACGACCCTTGCTTGCCAATTCATCTAATGTGCGATACTTTGAAAATTTTAATTTTAATTATGATTCATTTTTTGTTATCACATTCTCCAATGCCTTCTTTTTATTTGTTTGTTTGATCTTCTTACATTCTTTCTCACTTTCCCTTCCTTGCTCTCACTTTCACATGCACTTGTAATTTTTGCATTCCCCCCCCCCTTTTTTTCTATTGTGGTCTTGAATGTTGTAAGGATAAATATATCAGAACAATATCATTTTAGTTGTTGCTTGATTTTGACATTTGAAAGTGAACGTCAGCCCAACATTCAAGTTTTGACACAACATGCACCTTCGCAAGTCTACAATGGTTGTGGTTGAAAATAATTTTGAATCAAGCAAAGGAGTTATGCCATTAGGTTCATAATCTAATCAAGAACAAAAAGTGGATTCTAACAAGGAATTTGGTGAAGAAGACATGAAAGCATATAGATCTGATGATGATTTAGAGGAGGTGAAAACTAGGGAAAAAGTTTTTGTTCCTAAAACCCTACCTCTTGTTCCAAAGTGTTTCCTTGGATGACCAATTTGTTGTTGTCAAAATTCCTTTCCTTTTGAAGATCCTTAATTTGATTTAGTTTCCAAAATTATGAGATTTTGTGTGTCCTATTTTTGTTTTTCAATTTTTCACTCGTTTTTTTGGGGCTGTTTTTGCACATTATTTTTTGCATTTGACAACCTTAAGTTTTGCAAATATAAGCCTAGGTAAATCATAAACTCTAGTGTTGGTGCTCTTTATAAGTTTTGTTGAACTATAGGTTTATTTTACATTAATGTGTTTTCAGCTTGAGGTACCAAACATTCTTTGTGTTTTATAATGGTTTAATAGAATTCAACTAATTTTAAACCTAAGATTAACATTTGGTGTTCATGTTTTAAAAGAAGGGACAATGTGTAGACCTTTAACCAAAGTAGTGGACAATGCATAAACAATTGAAGTCAACTTTTTTTGACAAGCTTGTGGGTCACCAAGATGTTGAAATTCAACCCCCTACATAATAGCAAGATGAGTATAGCTCCAATGGTGATGGGATTTTGAATAAACAAACAAGAAAGGAAACTATAAATTTCGTGCCTACTATAATTATCTTGACTAGGGTTCATTAAACTAACATTTTTACTCAACATTTGCCTTGAGATGATGGAGGTTTGGATGGATTCCCTTTGAATCCAATTCTTTATTGATTTTGATTTTACTATTATTTATGTTGTTAATGTTTCATTTTGTATTGCCTTGCATAATGTAAAAAAATCTTGGGATACCAAAATGCATGTGATGAAGAATGTATAGCAACTTCCACATGTTGTACCACAAGGCCCACTTGAGGTGTTGTATGCAATATATTGAATTCACAACTACCTCTTGGTTGGCCCATGCTTCCTAGATGGCCCATTCCTGCTATTCCCCCCAAATCCACAACTATACCAACTTCTGCTACCTATCGTTCACAACCATCATCCAATTAGTACACACATGTGTCGACAATAAAAGCCAATACATCCATATGCCATTATAAAACCTTGTATACCCACAAATGCTTCAAGCATCTAATCAATACCCATAACCCTTGCCAACATTTACTTAATACACTTTAGGTGTGTACCCTCCTTTCAATAGCCCCCATCCTTTCAGTGTACCCCAATCCAGTAAACACCACCCACTTAGTTCTTCCCAACCCCAAATCCAAGTTTTGGACAATCTAGTTAATATCCCCAAATCCCATTGGTGCATTCTAATTAATTTTTTCCAATGTAGTATACCTTTTTAACATGGCTTGGAACTCCAAGACCAATGCATGTGCAAGGAGGGTTGCTTGTTACAACACGTAATCCAACAAGCCCTACATGTATTGTAAATGCACAAAAAATACATGGAGGTTAGTCCAATGTAAATGTCAATTCTACTATAGGTGCATCTACTTAGTTAGATAACACAATAGTTTCATCTAATCCACATTCTTGGGTGAAAACACACTAAGGTGTCACAATTTGAAAAATTATAATCACTTTTCAAAGTCATTTTCTAGTGTAACTGAAAATTGACTTACAATATGGATATTTAGATGGATTCCATTTCCAATTTCAAATCATGATTTTATAAGACATATCAAAAATATCAAAAAAGATTTTTAAAAATTAAAAATTTAAATGCTTAAAAAGGCTTTAAAAATAATTACAATTTTTGGGATTATAAAAAGTCCATAACATAATAAATTAAAACCATATTCCATTTAATCAATGGATCTTTATTTTTTAAAACATAATTCATCCAATATCCCAAAGTTTCAAACACATAAAACTAACACATTGTAAGATATCCATGGATTTTTGCAGATGTGACAAAAAATGTGGGCAAAATTCAAAAGTCCCTTATCTATTGGTTATCCATGATTTTGATTTGATTTTTTCATTCTTGGAAGGTTGATTATGATAGCTTTAGATAAATGAATCCCATTTTTTATTATTTCAATGCATTTTACTTTATTTATTTTTTTGTATCTAAGGTATACAAAAAAAATTGCCATTATGACATCCGTATAAGGGCATTGTAGTGTGCAAACACCCTCTTAGCAAGTTAAACAAAAGGCTAAGTGTCAACATTAGACAAGGTAATGAAAAGGCTTGGGATAGAAACAACTGAACTTCGTGGTAAGGATCTGAAACTTGTTGTAATCTAGAAGGCAAATTTGTTGGTGGTGGCAGAGCTAGTTAGTTAATTACACTTTGAAGCTATGCCTTCAAACTCAATCCAACTACTGACAACCTTTGTAAGCAACCTATTAAAGAGTTAGAGGCAATGAAAAAGGCCTTGGAGATGGGGTTTGAGTACTTGGACTATCCCCTTGCTTACAAGTATGTCAAAGATCAAATGATTATTATCTTGAAAAGTAGGTGTAGATGGTTGAAAAAAATTGGGAAAAAGGCGAAAGGTGGAATTGCTTTGAACCACATTAAAAACAATTGATTGAAGTTCTAGCATAAGAGGAGAATATTGTAAGGGCCACTCAAATGGCAAAAATCCAAATAGCTCAAAAAACTCCATCCCAAGTTAAACAGGGAGGTGACATTGGGTTGGAGGAACGAATGATTATTTTTTAAATTCCCACCATGTATTCATATTTGTTATTTTTGGTTTCCTTGAACAACTTGCTAGATTTTAATTTTGCAATGGTCTACGGATTGGTTGGGGTCTATAGGATGTAGAGCTAGGATGTAAGTCCACATTGGTGGAGCTTCAAAAGGAAAGTGAACGAGAGAAACCCTACAAGTGAAAAAGGCCAAAGGTGGATGAGGAGGAGGTTAGAGCAGAAAGTCTATCCTAAGTCCTTAATTTTGAAATTTGGGTAATATTTTAGGATAAATGTTTATATGAAGGCTAACAATTGGGCTCCTAGGCAGGTTTATTGTCCTCCAAATACACAAAACTTTAAAATGGGTGATTTTTGTTGTGCCTTTTTTTTCTTTTAGAATTAGTTATCTAAGATGTTGGAATGTGCTTCACATATGTTTCATAATTTCAAATGCATCTAGGGTTAATTATCAAGACAAGTAAGGATGTTGCATCATTCTAGGTCCATTGAATTCATTGTGAATTGAACTATGTCCCCACCTTTCAATTACATGAAAACATGGACTAACCGATCCATTCCCTGACATCTAAGCTTGAAATGTGCCTAGGAGCCGTGGAGAATAACCATGATGAGATTGTGAAGGGCACTAAGGAGCTGAAATCCACCTTGTAAAATCAACTAAAACACCAAAAGAAATAAATGAATATAATCATGGAAGAACTTTGTGCATTTATGAAATCATCAACTGCTCATGTCAATCTTTCAAGATCAAAGGGGGAAAAATTTGTTAAATGGTATTACAAAAATTACATATGATCATGATGGTAGCATGGGAATGGTAAGAAATATTACCCATCTAATTTGTTTATGTCTTCCAAGACGTGATATATCATGTGTAGTTATCATTCTAGTTTCATTTCTAAATCAAGATTTTAATTAGGCTAAAGGGATACTGTGGGATGGGTTGTTAGGGCAATGGCCTAACTTCATCAATAAAACGTACTAATGAGATTGTTAAATAGATAAATTTGGAGTAGGTCAAAGGGGATGAATTTATAAGTTCTACTTTGTTAATGTTTTTTAAACGACTAACATTTTTTAAGAGTAATATGAATTGAAAACATATTCACAAATGGTAGGCAGAAAATGGGCCCTCTCATATAACAATTGTTGAATTTTATTTGTTTATTTTCAATGTTTTTTCTTCCAAAACTTTGATGTAACTAAAATACCAATCATCTAGAAGTTGTTAAATGGAAATGTTTGTTTGTAGATTTTTCCCTACCTACAAAACCACCATCAACTTATAATGTGCCTACCAACAAGGAGCTCAATTTAGCAAGGGTGATAGTCCAAGCATTTGATCATGAAGGCTTTGCATTGCCAAATCAAAATGTGACTTTTTAGACAGGCAAATTCGATTTAATAGTCGTGGGAAAAATTTGTAGAAGTTAGCAAAATAATGTCAATGGGTGCAAATGTTCCTATGCACATGAAATCAAATCACCATGTGGACACAACAAAAGAAGTGAGGTTTGATTTGCCAATAGGCACTTGCACTATTTCATGACATGACATGCCCCTAGATGTGTATAGTCAAAACTTAGTTCTAGATGTGAATGGCTTATTATGTGAAGCCATTCAAGTCAAATTTACAAAATTATGGCATCCATTAGACCCTCCATAGAGGTGTGGAAACAAACTTGTAAACTTGTGCCTTAATTCCCAATAATTTTTGGAGTTGTGTAGTAGTAAGTTTGACATTACCATTTGGTCATTAACCATTCTACCTAATTTCAAACCCATGGTTGATTTACTATTAAGGGGTTTGTTACAATTCAAACCTATCTTTGTATGGGGTGTTGAGAAATGTCTAGACACATGCATTTCTCATCTGTCAAACAAAGATTGGTCATTGCACTACCACAAAAGTGAAGTGCAATTTACCAGCTTAAATCAGTATGGGACCTTAAAAGTGAAATGAATTCATTGCATTTTATTGATTTCACCCTAGTGAAAGTTATTTCATTATAATATCACTATGTAAACATCATATTTCATTACTAGTTAACATAATTCATTATTATAATTTATTGTAGTAAATAGGTTTATTCTTATGTTTTAAAAAATAATTTTATATATGTTATTTTATGATATACCCTATGTTATTTTAAACTACTTAATTTAGTCTTTCAAACTTATATCTTATGTTATTATAGGCTATTATAAATTATTGTACCTTAAACCATTATATTTTATTTTACTTTAAGGTATTTTAACTAGCTTATGATTAGTTTTTAAATTATTTTAAATTAAATTATTAAACTAACTTTGGGCTACACCTTAAATTATTTTATTGTAAATTAATATATGTTATTTCAAATTATATTTTAAATTATTCAATGTCACTTTACTTTATGTTATTATGAATTATTTTATCCTAAGTATAATAGTTTAAAATAATTTGACATATAATATAATAACCTATGAAAAATAATTTAAAATACCTTACAATGCAATATCTATCAATAGATTATGATATTATAACATATAATATCCAACAACAATTTATAATATAACAATCACCAATAGTTATAATATAACATATAATAATCAACAATAATTTATAATACAATATCATTAATAACCACCAATAGCCATTAATATAATAGTCATTAATAACCACCAATATCCACCAATAGAATAGCCACCAATAGCCATTAATATAATAGTCATTAATAACCACCAATATCCACCAATAGAATAGTCACCAATAACCATTAATATAATAGCCATTAATAACCACCAATATCCACCAATAGAATAGTCACCAATAACCATTGATATAATAGCCATTAATAACCACCAATATCCACCAGTAGAATAGCCACCAATACCATTAATATAATAACAATTAATAACCATCAATAGTCATTAATATAATAGCCATTAATAACCACTAATATCCACCAGTAGAATAGCCACCAATAACCATTAATATAATAACAACTAATATCCATCAATAACCACTAATAGAATAACCATTAAGAGCCATTAATAACCACTAATAGAATAACCATTAAGAGCCATTAATAACCACTAATAAAATAACCATTAAGAGCCATTAATAACCACTAATAGAATAACCATTAATAACCATTAACATAATAACCATCAATAAACATTAATACCCACCAATAGAATAGCCACTAATAATCATTAATAGAATGGCCACCAATAATCATTAATATAATGACCACCAATAGCCATTAATATAATAACCACTAATAGCCATTAATACAATAACCATTAATAGAATAACCACCAATAGCCATTAATATAATAATCACTAATGGCCATTAATAGAATAACCACCAATAGCCATTAATATAATAACCACTAATGGCCATAATAAAATAGCCACCAATAGCCATTAATAAAATAGTCACTAAAAATCACTAATATCCACCAATAAAATAATCATTGATGGGCATCAATAACCATCAATAACCCCCAATAGTCATAATTAAAAAAACCATATATTAAAAAATAATCTAGGGTGAAATAACCTTTAATAGCCAAAAATAACTTATAATAGCTACAAGTAAATTGAACTAAAATAAACTACAATAACCAAAAGTAACAAACAATATTAATGTTAAGTATTGTGTGTAATCCTTCAAATCATTGATCTTTCAAAATCTCTCCATTGTCTTTTCTTTAACCCCATTGGATGTCTAAGCAACCAAACAACTCTTCACAATAGCCCATGTCAAAAGACTTTCGTTAACTTCCATTTTTCTAGAATAGGATGTAAAAGATAATTAACAAATGAAAAAACTTGATGCCACATGACATTGTAAAAATGGTTGCAAGAATTGATTAAACATGAATGGATGGCGGATGTAAACTTATAGTAGGATATGAATACCATTGCCCAAATGCAACAAGACTACTGCATAAAATTCTTATTGTTTCCATGTTCGGAAGGATTGCCATGTAAGCTTTAGGATCTTGCAAAAGATTTTTATCCATAACTGTGTCTGCCTTTGATAACAAGGCAAACAACCTTTTCATTAACATTTCTTTTGGAAGAGGATTGAGGCAATTCACAATCACCTTTTATTGTGAACGTATTTATAATGGCCAATGCCCTTGCCTCCATTTCAGCTTTACTCAAATTTGTTAGATTTATCTGTGGATTTATAGTAGATTGGTTTGTAGTAGATTAGCTACCTAAGAGTGATGTGGTAGTTTTAATTTGGGCAAGGATTTTTGCCTTTTCGCAACATTATCTTTGACAAGTTATTTATCAAGATAGTTCAATTAACCACAACACATGGCAAAACAATTGTTGTAAACATGATTTTACAAATGTTTTGCAACTGCAATTTGAATGGAACATTGACTAAAAAAGAAACAAATTAAAAAATAATTATAACAGTGCCATTGAACTTTTGCCAATACTAATTCACAAACAATGTTTTCATTGTGAAATGGAAAACAACTTCAATGTGCATTACCTTCACCAAAAAATTTATAATTGATTTGTGGTTTTGTGATGTCTAGCACACTACAACATAATTGTTTTATGTGGCAAGCATTATAAGGTTAAATTTGTCTCTAATGGTTGAGTTTTAAAAATTCCCTTTTTGTTTAATACCCACCCTATAGTGGAGAGAACAATTGACAAAACAATTTGGAGAATTGGAAATAGTAACTGCAAACCATAACATATTAAAGTTGGTTACACTTGGTTATTTGATGTTAAGGGTTCTTGTTTTTAAGATTTAATTGTGGTAGATCATATGAAAGAATAAAAACAATAGAAAGTACATATGCACACACACAAAACAACAAGCAACAATAAACCAACACATATATAATGGTAGAAAAACAAGTAGGAACAAAGCTTAAATGAGGAACATACCCTAGCTACCCATCTTATATGTGCATTAGAAATAATGTCAATATATCTTTGACACCCAAGGAGTTGGATCGTTTAAGGATCCTCTTGTGTGTGTATGGGCAGCAACTCTTGAACCAAGTGGCCTCTGTTGATGACCCTTGTTGGTGGCATCACATGTGTTTTGGGTTCTGATGTGCTTCCTTCGTCCTCCTTTATGTTGTCAAATTCTTGAGGATTGTCAAAGTCCTCCACAATTTTGATAATGTGGGTAAAACAACTTTGATCAGTTGTGATGCCGTAGGTGCAAGGGAGGTGAGTCTCTATGTTGGAATAACATTGACATCACATGGAACCTTCCTTGCACCGACTCCATTGCTACAAACAATTAAACCCTAAACGCACCAAAAAAATAATGCAGAATAACATAAAAATTATGAATTGCACAATTGCTCTCAAGTGCACTACAAGCTTCCCAAACTAAAAGTGACACAAGAAGTTGAGCTTTGTTGGGGTTTTGCTGCTCCTCTAATTTTGACTCTTTCAAGCCCTAAACCCTATTTTTAGCATATTTTCAAATCTGTGCTTGCGCAAAATGTCACATAGAACATGGGAGTGTTTTGCAAATGAAAAAACGAATGCAATTGCTGGTAAATGCTTAGAAAGGAGTTTGACGACGTTCTTGAGACGACTATGGGAACCCCCCCCCGGGGGGCCAGATGGCAGCTCCGGTGGTGGGTCAGGGTGTCTGAGAAGAGCGGCTCACAAAGCTAGATGGGTGGTATTTAGCATCTCACAATTGAATGGATGGGAAGCTCTTATGGGGAAATTGGAACATTTTTATTTTAACAAGAATGGAAAGTTATTCTCCAGCAGACCCATCAAATGAAAGTATTTATGTACAAAAGATTCATCAGTGAAATGCTCTTCTCCTGCAGTAGAGGGTACCTACAGATGAGAAGTGATGTGATAAAGTGAGACTAAGTCATAGTGCTCTGGTCTGAGTGTAATGAGTTTGTGATTTTAGTCTGTTCAGAATGGGTTTGTCCTATTTTGATGAAACCTTGGTTGGGTTCCAGATTCAAGAACTGTGAGTTGAAGAATACAGGATCAGATCACAATAGTAAGCAGACTTCACAGCAAAGTTTTGCCCTCTTTTTGGAGAAATAATATTAAAGAAGAAGCTTTACTTGAAGAATGAAGGACACAACAAAGTTTTGAGGAAGATAACTTGGTGATAGATCTGGAATGCCAGTTGCCCCTTAGCAATGTCTACCCATATCAAGTAGCAATCTGGAAACCATATTTTAAATCCAATATTTTAAAATTAGAAAATCTTTTTTTGTTTACCTACTTGAAATTTTTTATAACAATATAACCTCAGGTTATGGGTACAATTTTCTGGACAGATCTCATCTACTATGTTCAGTAGCAGTCTTCTGAATTAATTATCCTTGGTTATAGGATCGAATTCCATCTATACAAATAAAGAGATTGGTAGCATTTAGCTTGACTGAGTCATTTTCACGTTTGTGCAAGTTAAGTGAGAAAGGCTTACATCAGTACATATCCATGACATGGTTAGATGACCAATTTTTCACATTCATGATTTTCTGCAAATCCTCTACTTGAAAATTTGTGTAAATCCTAATAAGCAAGGAAATTTGTTCAGTCTTTGTTCAATCCTAACAGTTCCTAAGATTAACCATGCATACAACTTTATCCTTCAGAACAAAACTCCATGGTGCACACACCACCCATTCAATGCACAACATAACCTTCCAAAATCGATTTATAATCAAAAAAATAGTTTTGGAACAGGTAGTAGTCCAAAAGATGTTTGTAACATGTATTTAGATCACTCATTGACATTAACCAAAAGACATTGATTTGCACAATTCAAGGACAATGGTATGAAAGCTTTCCATTGTATTTTGCCATGTACAAACTCCAATGTTATATGTCATTGGCCACTCATGGCCAACATAAGCTACTACCAAGTCAAGCCCCCCAATAAGCACTTTTTAATTCCTTTCCAGCAAACTCAATTACTTATTGGGTATTCAAGTTCAACATCTCAATGCACAATTCAAAAGATGTTAAAGTTGGTGATCCACCAGTTGCATTTCTCCAATTTAGACCTTGCATTAGATGGTTTACCAAGACAAGAGAATTGCTTCAGATAAAACATTGACGAAAGACCTACCCAAAACTTGATATCTGCTCATGCACTTGCAAATGAAAGACTGAAACAATACTCCATTTTTCACAAAATCAAAAGTCATAAATTGACAAATGCTGGATGCATTTCATTGCCACTGCTGAAAGTGATGTCCTGGATCATTTGCAGGTTCACCCAATTCAGCACTGAAATAGTCCCCCAACAACCCTCAAGAACAATGAAATCTGGAGTTTGTACAAAGCGAACCCACCAACCTTGAGAGCATTGAAGGTTAGATTTATTATTCACTAAAAGACTGACAGATCCCCTGAGAGTAACTAAGATACACACCACTCCCTGTTGTTTGGAGATCTGAATCTTGCCCAACTTTCTGGTACTTGAACATGAACTTTGCCAAAAGATTTTCAGAAGAGTTTGCATTACAGCAATTCAAAATCTCTTAACAGTGAGGATTGGAGTTTAATTCATGTTGGAACTGAACTATGAAATGATTGTGCATTATCATGCACTGTTGAATTGATTTGTGGTATGAACAAAATGGAACCACACTCAAAACTGGGAAAGATGTGTCTCCCAGTTCAGAACTCATGATGCAAATAATAGTGAAGTACAAAAGTCATCTCATACAAATAGGACAGGTGCCAAATTAAAAATTTACAGTGAATAATTTGCCAACAGTCTGCATCAAGGGGGGAAGAGTTGTTGATTTGTGCACCCTACAACTATGACCTATATACTGTGAGGAAAACTTTAACCCAATTTCTTGACACTTCTGAAAAAGATTCACTTGGTCAGAGAGACATGAGCAAGTAAGAGTTCCAAGATTCAGAGCTTCATCCTGTGTGTCAGTCACTTCTGCAGTTCAAAAATATTTGGTCAAAAGAAGACAAGGTGTGTAGCAAGGTCAACAACAAATGGATCCATGATAAGACGAGTCAAGAAATAGAATACCACTCCTAATGAGATAGAAATGGGCAATGCTGGCATTGCCCGCCGCCAGACTGCAAGCAAGATGAGTGTTGCACCAAGCCCTCCTACTATTGCAAGGTAGCATGCATACACAGTCATCAAATCATACATTGCTGCCCGCCCCACCAACACGCTGTAAAATACAAAGTCCCCGAGCCCAAGTTTGAGTGCACCAGAAACCCCAAGCCCAAATCCCTCATCATTTCTTTCCAATTCATCCTCATCAAGATCCCTGGGCTGCATTTGTGTCCCTAATTCCATCCTGTCCACTGCTGCCATGTTTCGAGTTCCAGGATTCACCAATGGAACAGTATCCTCATCTACATTTGGGTCTATGGGTTGATGTCCTGCAAGAACTGAAGAGACAGAGTTTAGGGTTCCAGCATCCTCAGTTGATGAGACCAACCTTGAGCCAAGAAGTCCTGCTTCTGGTGCTATGGGTGGCTCAGTGACAAAATTCATCAGCTCATGTCCCCCTACGGTTCCCAAATTGGAGGTCTGAAAATTGTCAGAGTCAACATTTAAGCCTGCTGAGTTCCCCCTCCCAATCGCTATGTTCAGCAGAGAGTGTGGAGGGGCCCCAAGGTGGCTCCATCTTCTTGGTTGCACAGTTGTTGAGGATGAAGATGTAGGTGGAGGTCCAGGCATCTGCCTAGGGAGCACAGGTCGAGCTTCATAAATAAGTGCTGGGATCTCTTCATCCCGTGTCATTGCAAGCTCTAAAAGCATTTTGAGTGGACCAACAGGGGCCAGCACTGCCATAATGTCATAAACAGCCATAGAAATGAGGAGAGTCCATGTTGTCCATTCGGGAAGCTTTGTGAACCAGAATGCCACAAGCATTCCAATGACAACAAGGTACCCTTGGGTGAGCACAATTGGCATCTGGCAGAAGAAGACAGCTATTACACCAACACTTGCAAAATTTATAAGGCAGATCCCAAATGTAATCACATCAATTGGAATGGAGAAGAACTGGATCAACTCCACCATTACTGTGCCACCCATCCACGCCAGGACCATAAAAGCAGAAAACCCCATGTAAACCCTAAGGCACTTGGTGAACCGGAAGTAGAAGAGTCCAAACAGCACAAAAGTGACAATCATGACAATGCACACAAAAATGATACCATTCAAGAACCCACCCCGGAGCTTCTCAAAGAGAGAGTCATTGGGTTTTTCACTATATACCATCATAGCAACTGTAGCAATCGGTGCCACGACAGATCCATGAGGAGTCAAAGTATGAACCAGAAGTACCACCAACAGCATGCAAATTGACACCGGGGTTACTATGCTAACAATCTCTCCTCCCACGCTCTCAAGAATCGCTTTCTCCATGGTTGATAATTTGCTTTCAAACTTGGGCTTGCGAGTCACACAACCAGAGACTTAATTACAAAACCCTTGTCACAATATCAGAGTGTCCTTGCTCTTCGCTTGACTTCAACACCTTACATACCATGTATAGCAGCAACATTGAGCTCCTTTTTCTCCTTGATTGCAAAAATCTTCTAGCTTCATACCAAAGTCCAGTTCAAGACAGAATTAGGTTTAGGTCATACTTTCCTTGGAAGCTCCCGCCTTAAAAAATGTCCTATCCTCTCAGATTGCTTTGGGTCTCTGGAGTTTGCAATTCCAAGCTTGGAGGGGAAACAAATCTGAGTGGAAAACAAGTTCAGAAATGCAAGGACTTTTGCCACCCTTGCTTTACTCTTCTTCCATCAACAGATGCCAAAGTGTTCTGATAAGTCCCCTCTGTAGGAATCAAAGAAGAGGGGGAAAAACAAAGGCTCAAACCCTCTCTCGACTTGCACTACTAAACATTGAGTTCCTCCTCTACAAAAAAACCATAAACCAACCCAAAACAAAACAAAATCTCTTAAGCTACTATACTCTATGAATCTAAACACAATATCCTTGAGTTGGTAGGCAAGGCCAACAAAGCGTGTTAGAGAGGAGTCAAGCGCATATTTGGAAGTGTGTGTGTTTGGGGGAAAGGAAGGACGCGGTAGATACCTAGTGAGAGGAAGGAGAGAAAAAGACGGTGCCAGGACTCACCCAAATTGCGTGTCCGTGTCTGTACTGATGGGGATGGGAGGAAAAATCCTATCCTTTTCCAAGAAGGATTGGATCCGTAACAACTCTTTGGACGAGAGTATGTGCGTTTGGGCCAGAGTCTGTTGGCCTTGCCTACTTACTACCAAGGCAAACTATATTGTGTTTAGATTCATTATAGCGTATAGTAGCTTAAGGGATTTTGGCCCCTAGACAATAATAGTAGGCCCATTTTTATACCAGGATTTTTGAAAGTTGATATTTTGGCTTGTGTTGAAACCCGAGAGTAGTTAGAGTTATGATGTCTTGAAGGATTTTGGTTTCTTTTAGATTGAATATTATATTTTTGCATGCTGAAATATTTGAATTTCCATAATTCTTTTTTTGCTTTAAGATACTTTTTCATGTAAATGGCAAGGCCACAGTGTGACACACCCCTTGTTACTCTAGGGCAACACATCACAACACAAGAGAGGCAGTGCTGGGTGGAAAATCAACGTATTTTGTAAAGTGTAAAGCTCGCAGACGAAATGTAACGCCCCCAACTTGTTGTAGAGATTTTCTTTGCCTCGCATTTCCACTAAAGAAAATCCGGCAGGCTTTTGTGTGCATTCTAACTTTATGCCTAGGGGCTGGGGTGTTCCAAAAATAATGGCCGCACCTCCCCCCGCCCCCCCTAGGTCGAAGGCAGGATACCCGACGGGTATCATGGAAAAAAAGGTAAAAGCAATGTGATACATTTCGGGAATTGAATTTTTTTTTGTGGGATTTGCTATTACTGAGATTTTAGTAAAATTTTAAAATAATCAAATTACATATTAGGCTGGTATGCATAGTTTGACTATTTATGTATTTTTTACTACTAACAATAGTTGTGAATATTTAAGTTTGGTACCAACCAGTACCAATATTGGTCTAGTATTTTCAATAGTCTCCAAATCTCACACCATATCTGTGGATTCCTTCTCTTTGGCCAAAAATAATTGCAATGAAAAAGCTATACAACATGCTCACTAGCACGCCTATAACAATTACATACGCCCAACACAATCATTTTATTGACATATAGTTTTGGACATAATTAAATTCATCAAATAACTCTTCGAACAACTCTCCAAGTGATTGTTTATGAAGTAGTTGAAAGCTCATATGATAACCCTAAGTTGATTATTTGCATTGTATAACACCATTGGGTGCAAAGGGAATGATATTCGTTCAATGTATATCAAAAAATAACATACCAAGCACATACTCTATATCAACCAAGGTACTAGTGGAACCACATATTGGGTAATAGTGGTATGTTACAAATATCAAAGGAAAGACATACCAACATGGTTAGTTCCTTGGTATTAAGATTGATATTTGTGTATATACTAGGGTCCCAATGTACATGCCCAACATTGGTGAAAATGTTGTCAAGGTATCCAATTTGTAATGTTGAATCTAGGGGTTTAAGATGAGGTTTCTGTAAATCAGAACCAAGCTAGCACCCTTTTGTTGGAATCACGTTGAGAACTAGACCATGGAACTGACCTTTTGTTAGATTTGGAACCAAAACTGAAACTATGAGAAAACATTTTTGAACGCATGGTTAGGTTCTTTAGGTAGGCAAGTTGTTTTCTTTTTTGAAAATTTGACAAGTGGGTTAAACCCTGTACTTTAATATTACTTTACTTAGTTTTAATCCTTGATTTTAATTTGTAAAACTTTGTACATAATACATTTTGAAAAAAAAATTGCATTTTTAGCACATGCTTAAACCAATAAACCCACTTGGGCATGGGTTTGTAAAGCTTAACCCACTATCCAAGTTAATAGAGTGGGGTGAATGTATTTTTTTCCAAAATGTTATATGAAAGGGAAGGGACCCTCTAGTGCTTGACAAGTTCTTAAACCTTTCACAAGGGTTCAATATTGTGGACTACCATGTTAGTGCCAACAATTATCGTCGTTTCCATGACATAGCCAAATAACATAAATTTATCATAAATAACGTTCACCTTCAACCAAGATTGACCACACATCAATCATGTACAAAAATAAAACCTTCCATTAGCATATAAAACTTACAAGAGATAACCTTGTGTGTTCTAAAATCTCAAATCATCAAAAGTGATTTGAGAACATGCAACTTGGGATTATATCATAAACACAAAATAATTTGAATCTCATTCACACTTGAATTAATTCCAAGCTAAAACACAATCACTTACATTAAATTTTTTTAGCACTAACTTAATTTGGATTTAAATGGGTAGCTAAACTAACATTCTTAACATCAAACTTGTGAAGCCCTTTAAGGCATTGCTTTACTTTAACATTTAAATCTTAACACATTACACATTTTTTTTAACATTTGGGGGGGGCGTGGGTGGGTGTGTGTGTGTGTGTGTGTGCAATGTGTATAAGGAATTAGTTTCATTCTTAAAATTGGGCCTAAAATTTTTTGAATTTGAAAAAATATTTTAGAATCAAAATTGAAAAGTCTAGAAATTGAAAGAATCAAATTCAAGCTTGCATTTTAAAAACCTCCAAAAAGTACTAAGTTGTAGGATTAAGACTAGAGGTTTTCTTTAAAAGGAAGAATTGCACAACATTGGTAAAAACCTGATGATCACTAATAACAACTATTTTAGAACAAAAATGTGTAGACCAATAAGTTTCCTTTATATAGGACAACACTATTTGTATTCACCTTGTAATTCGTAATGCATTGTGATGGGTTGGCTTATATAACTTGCATGTAAAATGGGTTTTAATGAAATAACATGAACCAACCTTGCACATGTGACCTTACTATGATGAATTGTTTTTTACTATTTGAAAAAAAGAAGGAATGTTTGTCATGATGATATGGTAGATTATTATTTGTTACAAAATATCATGGATTAAAAATCCATTATTTTTATTACGATCATTTTTAGTGTTTCATTAATTATAAGCTAAGCATGAAATTATTTTTTTAAAGAAACAAAAAAATTCCCACATCATATATTATATTCATGTAATGTCAAAAACAACATTCACATTAATAAATTATTATCATTCCAAACAACATTACAAAATGATTTCATGCTAAATCAAAAACTTTGTATTTGTTTTTGTTTTTCATTTACACAACCATTTTCCCTTCATCACATCAACATTGTGTTATCAACACCTAATCATTACAAATATATACATGAAAAAATTTGGTTACATGATTAATCAAGTAGTAAGAACAATAAATCGCTTAATTTTATGAAAATAATGATGTTCATTGAAGTAATCTTACATATCAAAGTCATAAACCCCCAACTTTACTTACAAAAATTAACAAACTTATGTATCTATCAATTTGTTGTGACTTGTAGTGTTGTGATGTGTAGTTTTGTGTTGTTTGGTGTCATAAGGGTGTAAATCCATAATAAAATCTATTGAACAAAAAAACTAAGACAAGTCAAAGGTAAAAACTAATCAACCAAAAAGATTTGCACACACATATATATACAATGCATAAGAGGAGGTTGAGATGAAATTTTCATGTATCCCCTCCCCCCCCTGCCTTCAAACTTGAGCCAGGAAAAGCGTGGCATGATCTAAGTAAAAATCAAGGTGTTGCAGGAGAACATGATGAACAGTACCAAATGTTAGAAGGAACGTGAGTGAATTTCAGCTTGAAGCAGAATAAATGGTATTCACCATTATAATTATCGCAAAACAACATTTGATCATCATTGTCTATCTTTTGACATACTTGACATGAATAGTCAAATGGAGGAATCCAAATCGACATGATGATGGTAGGATCCAAGTTCAGTAGGTGGGGCGCATAATTTTTGGAGTGATCTCGAATTGTGCGTCTATCAACTCCTTGCAATTCCAACACACCTGAAGACTTAATCACCTTAATCCTCAAGATAATGTAATTGGAAGAAGTGTCTAGAGTATCATTAGGTTGCCATTGGAAATACACAAAATCACCAACATCAAATTGTTTCACCTTAGGTTTATAATTGCCACCTCGTGTGTGTGCATATCATAAGGTGTCTCAATGTTGTGCAATGCACAAATTCTCCATGGCCATGGGCATAACCTTCTTTACTGGAGTAGCCCTTTCTGTGATGACCTTAGCCGAAGTGGCTGGGGAGTCCAAGTCCACAACTTGGTCCATTTGAGTATCAATGGAAAAGGGTGGAATGGGATGTTTCCCAAAAAGTAGAAAGTAAGGACTGAAATGAAACAAAGAGGTGTGTTTGGACATCTTGTAACCCATGGCAATGTAAGGTAGGGCCATGTCCCAATCCTTTTTGTTCCCAATGAGACAAATCTTCCGAAGTCCCTTCTTACATGTCTAAACCATCCTTTTTACAAGGCCATCAGCTTAGGGATGATCCCTTGAAGTCCAACAATGGTCAATGACAACATGATCAAGTAGGTCTTGGAATTCTCCTCTGAATTTTGATCCTTAATCAATAAGGCACTTAGCACAAGCCCCAAACCTATTTAGGATATGTTATAAGAAAACCTGGTTGGTGTTATGTGATGACTTATTCGGCAATGAAGCAAACTTGACCCACTTTGAAAAATGCTTAATCATAATCATGATGTAAACATTACCCTTGAAGGTCTATGGTAATTCTCCAACTAAATCACATGACTAATGATAGAACATGCCTTGAATAGGAAATGGGGAAAGCATGAGTTGTTGAAAGAAAGAAGTTTTCACTCTATATCACATTCTTCACACCTAGCAATGACGTCTCGGACTTTTAGCATACATACTTCTCCAATGGTAATGAAGAGCGAGAAGGCTATATGTACATTTAACTCCAAAGTGTCCATGCTCAAATTGTACCTTCTGAATAAGACCAGGTTGTTCATGTGGTGGAGGAACCATTCTGTCACCTTGTGGTAAGCATTGGACGATGTGATTATCCTTCCATGAGTAACATTTGGATTGTTGTTGTATGCGATCCCAATGACTTGATGTAACTTGGGGAGGGTATTCCCCATGTTGAAGAAACCTTAGAGTGTCCAAGTCCTCCCATATATCCACAATGGGATGTTCAACTAGGTTACATTGTAGTAGTGCAAGATAACTAGATGCATAACATACATGTACTATTAGAATATGGTCGAAGTTTGCTTGGCTTTTGAAAAATCTTCAGAGGTAGTGAGGGGTCTCCATGACATGGTATATGTGTTTTGATGTGTGATACCAGGTCAATGAATAACCTTGAATTCATGCTCTTGAAATATAAACACCCAACAAACTAACTTACCAGTAAGCTTGTCGTTGGTAATCAACCAATTGATAGGCTAGTGGTCAATATACAAAGTGAATTTGGCGCCATAAAGATAGGGCTTGAAATGTATGACAACCCATACAACAACAAGACACTCCCTCACGTATGAAAAATAGTTATTCTCAACCTTGTTGTTGCTTTGGGATGCATAGGCGATAACATATTCTTTGCCTTCCTCATCAAGTTGGCGAAAAATAACACCAATACCAAGAGCATTCCAATCAGTATGCAGAATGAAAACCTTGTTGAAATCAGGTCTTCTTAGAATGGGGAACTCTGAAAGCTTTTCCTTGAGTGTGTTAAAAGCTTCCTAAGCCTCTTCACTCCATGTCCAAGCAACATCTTCTTTTAACAATGCATAGAGAAGATGAATAGTAGTATTGAAGTCTTCGACATAAATCATGTAGTAATTACATAGTCTAATGAAGCTCCTTAAAGTGTGAACATCAATAGGATCGAGCATTTCCAAAATAGCTACTATTTTGGCCCAATGAGCCATACTACCATTTGGCAAGATTCTATGTCCAAGGTAGACTACTAAGGTGATAGCAAATTCACACTTTTTAGGATGGATCTTCATCTTGATTTTGTGGAGCCTCTTGAATAACTCCTCAAGATGAATTAAATGTGACAGGAGCCCCTTGTTACACATTAGGACGCCATCTATTTACACTTCAAGAAATCTACCCTTTCGAAAACCTAGTCCATGATTCGTTGAAAAAGGACAAGTGCATTCTTCAATCCAAAAGGCATCACAAGCCATCCCCACAACTAATTGTTTCCATGGAATGTTGGTTTTTTATGATCCTTTGCAACGAACATAATCTGGTTGAAACCTTGCCTTAGATCCACAAATGTGAAGATGTTTGAGTCTCCAATGCTATCAAATAGTTCTTTAGGGATGGGCATGGGGCACTTGTCTTAAGGTGTAACCAAGTTTAAAGGCCTATAATCCCCACACATCCTTTTCTCAATCCATAATCTAGCTGAATCTTTCTTTGCTGGCATTATTGTAGTGGCTACAAAATCAAAACTCGATGGCTGAATGACACTTGCTTCATGGAGCTTTTTGCATCTTTCATTTACCAATTCCCACTCATGCTTGTTCAACCTATGCTTCTTACGATAGATGGGTACCTCATCTGTAGGTCTATAGAGAATCGCATGGTCTTACACCTACCTAAGTCTTTCATTGAGATGCGAACACATTTTCATACTTAATTAACAAGTTTGTGACTTGGACTCTTTCCTTCTTAGTGAGTTGGTTCCCCATAACAAAAGAGTAGTTGGAAACTCATGGAATGGAGTTGGAAAATGTGTTTGAAGAACTTGGTGTATTGGGTTTTCCACTATCCAACTACGCAAACTCGTAGAAGGTTATTATTGTTTATCTAAAAGTTGATGTACTTCCAAGTGTATCAGAAACAACTTGAATAAAATTACATGGTACCTCCTCCCCCCCAACACTAAAAATGAAATGTAGAGTGTTGAAGATAGGCAAGTGTACTTGGTCGGGGTGCCATGTAGACGCATCGCCAAAACTACAAGTTGATTGAATTAGTGCCGGTGTTGTGTACATTTGAAAAAGTACACATGTTACCAACAACCATGTAAGGGAGTTCAAGTCCATGCCTCTCCCCATTAGAGTGTTACATTCCAATCTAATCACCTTGGTGTGATTAGTAGTGCCAGTTTGGAACCCCATAGCCCTTTCTTTTTCTTTTGGGCTTGGTTCATCCTAAGTGGTTAAAGCATGACAATACACCGGGCTTGGTCCATCTCCTTGAAAGGCTGTCCTCCTAGGAAGTAGACAAAGGTGGGCCAAACACCTTTTGGTTTTCCTATTATGTTTGCAGGAAATAAAGAGGTTTCTCTTACCTTGTAACTGGTTGGTAGGAGGTTTGATCATCCAATATGTGAGAAACCTATAGGTTGGGGTTTCTGATGGTGTATTTTAAAGCCAATTATAGAACTAAAGGTGGTGCAAGGTTGGTCCATTAATTATGTAGCTAGTGTGCATACACTATTAGGAAATGTGGCCAAGTTCACTGGGTATTTCACTAAGATTTGAGTGAACTAGGACATATTCACTATAAGATTTCATGGTAAAATATGTTAACCCCCCAGTGACCAGGGACCGGTTGCTACGAACAGGTCAATTAAGCCAGTGAAACAAGATGGAAACAAGTGATGTCCAAATTCAGGTGGAAATTACACCTATTAGTTAAATCAACCTAAAACACTAGTAAATTAAGAGGGTTTTTTCACCTGGTGTGATTAATTAATTAAAATTGTTTTTTCATATTGTGTTCAGTTAATTTAGGAAAGTTATTTCACAAATTATGGTTGGTTGATTCAAGGGGATTTTCCATCTGTTAACCATTAAATATGGGTAATTAACTCCATAATATTTTCATCTTGTAATTTCCATGTGTCCATCTAAGAACTCAAGATGACAAGTATAGAAACATGCATAGAAACTTCTAAGGTTTGATGATCCTTGTTTGAACTTTCAGTGTGCTTGCAATTTATACAAGTGAAGAGTCACCACTACCCTTGGATGACATTTTATTGCCCTAGACTGCCTAGACACACCCCATCAATAAATTTATGAACAAATTTGGTGAAGGGTTCTTAGAAGCAATGATTCCATCACTTGAGTGCTACTACTAGCTCCCTGTAAACAAAAAAACATAGAAGCAAAACTTTTCCCACCCCCAAATCAAATCTACCAAACCCTTTTCCAGATTGCTAGCTCCATATCTCTATCTTCTACATCTACCATTGCCAAAAAACCACACTAAGAACAAATTTCCAAACCCAATGTTACACACATGCAAGCCCTAAGGGCCGCAGCAGAGCTGGATCTAAACTCTCAATGCGATTGGGAACGAAAATTACTTTCACATCAGCACGTGCATCAAATCCATCCAACTAGTTCAACAACTCCAGCATAGTTCTTTGAATCTCTCGCCCTCCCCCTGAGTGTGCATCGTAGCTACTAAGTAGTGCAAAAACCTCAGAGACCCACTCTACAATACATCCCCCAAGTTTGAACTATCAGAAGTGTACATGTGGAGGAAGAATTGGATTGTTCTATCCAATGTTGTGCAAGAGGAAAACCTACCTCTTTGTCCCAATGGCATCAATTTTGTCGATAAAGACAATGGATGGGGAAAGCTCATTAGCAACACAAAAGAGTTCTCGCACCAACCTGGACCATCCCCCAAATACTTTTGTATCAGTTCACTTCCAACCACCCGCAAAAATGTTGCCAATGTGGAATTTGCCACTGCTTGTTCCAAATTCCAACCCTAGGTTTTTACTTTTAGATTGCACCTCATGCATTGGTGCCAATAACAACCCAAAACAACAAAATCCCTCAATCCTGAGCAGTCCGTCCTGGACTCACAAAGCTCACCTTGGCAAGTAGTGTCTTTCCAGTCCCAGGTTCCTCGTAAAGGATAACACCCTTAGGAGGCTTGATACCAATGTCCTCATAAAGCTCTGGATGTGTGGGAGGCAGCTCCACTGCTTCCTTAATCTCTTGAATCTATAAAACCTTAACCCAGTTTCAAACATCAGCCATTCTGCCACCCTTTTATAAAAGAAGGGCTAATGACGCTAAACCCTACACCCAGTTTCAAATGTCAGCCATCCTGCAGCCCAATTAAAATAGAAGGGCTACTAACCTAAACCCAGTTCCAAACACCAGCCATCCTGCAACCCAATTAAAATAGAAGGGCTACAACCCCTAAACCCAAAACCCAATGATTACTAGCACCTCATTTTGAGGTGAAGTACACTTTAGTAACAAGGGCATTAACTTTAGCATACTTACCGATACATCGGGCACCAAGAGGGGGATAATGAGTCATAGGCTGCTTCACAATCCGCATGAGCTTGTCACGTCCATTGCTTGCTCGAATGCTTAACTTCTGAAGCAACTGCACTGCACACCATCTCAAAAAACCACAATCAATAATAACCAAGAACAAAGTTGATCTACACAACAACTGTTAGAGTAAGTAACTACAACATCAAAGAGGATTGAAACTCAAAATAGGAAAATCATTCTCATTGACACATAAGACCACAGAAGCGCTTGAATGTTCGTGGGATGCGGATATGGGGATTGATCTGAATCAGCACATTCTTCTCCGTGTGTACATACAGCCCCTTTAGTCACCTTGCTTTGTTCAATGTGTTATCTAGAATTGCCAAGAGTGCCTGTCAACAATAGATCGATCAATAAAACTCTACAATCACTGAATAACACATGCACAAGGCAAAGAACTGCATATTCCAAATGGAAAGTTACAAAATTGTGGGAACATTTTCCAGGGTTCAGCAATAGCAAAAGAGCATTGTGCAACAGAAATTCCATGTTTCCATGTTTTCCTCTGCTTGATACCTTGCAACCAAAACTTAACATACTTGTGTGATTTCCACATGCACTGTTACAACGTAAGCGCAGCACGAAAGTCATGAAAATAACTAACAAAAGAGACATAATTGTAAGGATTGTAGTCAGGAAGCTCCTGTTGCAGATGTCTGCAACAAACAGGTCACCTGGCCGGTGGCAGTACTTCTAGTGTTAGATGCTAGGTAGATGATGCAGAAGGCATGTTTTGACTTTGAAATCCTTATGGTGAGCGATTGTTGACTATCATCCTACAGAAACTCTTGCAGAAAGTCATGAGAGTTTGGGATTTGAACCATTTATCTCTAAGTGCAAGCAAATCTGGTGTAAGATGTTGGGGCGATACAATGTTGGATCATGTTTGTGCTTCTTCAAAAATGTTGCATGGTTTTCACAGTTGAGCAGCTGATAATTATGCAGTATGCCATGTCCCACAGTTTCAAGGGTTGAGAATTTCCATGGCCCTTGCAAGTTGCAGAGCCTTCCAAGTTTCAATGCATTGAGGTCTTTGGAAGTTTTGCGTCTAGACGTCTAGCAGTTGTGTGGATGGTGTTGAAAACCTACACTAGAAACGTCATGAGTTGAATGCATTTTTCTACAGGGTCCGGTGCTCTAGAACATGGGAATCAGCTTGAGTACCTGCAAAGTGCATGCGCCAAGTTGCAACCAAAAACAAATCTAGTACAAACATCTCTCAAATCATCAGCTTTCAAAGCATGTGAAGGTCTTGACAAAAAAATTGATCAATCTATGCGAGCGGACTTTAAACCTCCTGATCCTGAATATGGTCCTAGTCAAGCTGCTACTACAGGCAGTAGCGATGGAGATCTAGATCTGTACAGCTAGCTAGCTGATGGTTATTACTACCACCCATAGACAATATGAGCATTTAAGAAACACCCAAGAAAAGCCAACTCTGCAAGCCCCAATTCTTAATGGCAAATAACTAGTAAAAGTCTAGAAGCCAACAGCTTGGAGTTGTACAGCAAGCTGCTGGCAGCACACATTCGCCGTTGGACACACTTTGTTTTGCAAGCACTAGAAGATCAAAAAGGGTAGAGGGGGAAGGGGGTGCGGGCTGAGCTGGGACATAAATAAGTCGACCATCTATGAGCTGACTTTTGGCGCACACACCCTGATCAGAAAGGTCCACCGGGATATCATGATGATCAGCTTGGTCCACCATCTGAAAAGTCCAGCAAAGGTTTGACAATCAAAAGACCGGCGCCCTGCTTGGCTTCCTGCGTGCCTGCGTGCCTGCGTGCCAGTGTTTATTTCAAATCACAACAGTTCAAGCCAACAGGCCACAACAGAAGAAGAAGAAGAAGATTCATTGAAGAGAGAGAGCGCTAACTAACTCTCATAGAGAGTACAAAACTAGCGGCACTACAGCAAGATCGGATCATCAGCTTCTCAGAACTTGAAGAACAAGTTTAGAGGAAAACCCAGCAGACAAAAAATGAAAAATAAATTTAAAAATGCAACCGAGAAATTCAAACAAACAACCCTCGAAAGAAAAACTCCCCACCCTCCTCCCCAAAGAGAAAAGGAGAGGGGATTTCTTTTGTTTTCTATACCTTCCCCACTTTGGCAACTTCCAGAGAGGCCTTCTCCAGCACAAAGATGACTCCACCATCCTCCGCAGATGGAGCTTGAACTGGAGCTACTACATCCGGAACACTACTAGGTCCAGGAGCTTCCTCTACAACATCTTCATTCCTGTCCTCTACACCCACCATCCTAGAACTCTCCCTAAAACACCAAACAAGCCAGACCTAAGCAGTTCTTAGTATGGAAAAGCAGCAAGCAAGCAAAAAGGGCTTTGCAATTCCTTTAATAAAGCCTAATCTACAAACGAGAAATTGTGCACAACCAAGACAAGAGTGAATGAAATCCCATTAGGGTTTCCAACGCCGAGGATTAGGGTTGCGCTGAGAAGCTCGAGACAGACACCGAAGACCACGACACTCTCCCGCGTTCTCCAATTGTGTTTGAAAAAACGGTCGCTGGTTCCGAAGATGTTGCCAAAGATTCCGAAAAGAGCGAACAAACTTGCCGCCTGTAATCCAGTAAATTAGAGAATGTTTTTTTGTTGAGACTTGCGAGAAGAGGTTCTTGAGGGTTTTGGATTGTTGCGTGGGAGGGAGAAGACGGAAGTGTTTTGGCGTGGGACGTGGGGGTGGTAGAGAGAGAGAGAAAGCGGCATCCGGATCAGCAACCATGTCGTCTTCTCTCTTTCGATTTTCTAATCCGCAGTAACAATAGCAACAAATGCAACCGTTGTAGCAGCAACAAAATGTATCAGCGCTGCAGCAAGCACAGGGAGGAGCAGGGCATATCCATCTTATGACAAAGGAGTGAATGCCAGTCTCGTACCAAGCCAAATGGGCAAACCTTCATCCCAACTCGCAGCAGCTTTTTCTCCATATCGAGTGAGTATCATCTTAGCCTAATTTCTTTGCATTAATTTTGCGCACACATTGTTGAACATCTCAATCAATGGAGTCCACAAGCTCCATGCTCATGGCTGTGGGATTCTTTCTCGGCATTCCTCTTTTTTCTCGGCAACTCTGCATTGCAATCTTACATCACCCTAGAACATGGCTGATAGCTACTGTCTGGATTCGGGTTTCAGATTTAGAGCTTTCCTACCTTAGCTTTCTTTTGTTAAAACTCTCACTATCTGAGCTCTTTTTTGCATCCTCTCAAAGAGTTGCAAAGGAAAGATTAGCTCATAGTCTTATTGATGTTAAGTTGTTGAAATGTGTATGTAACTATTCCTATAGATTCTCATGTTGTAAGGCCTCCAAAACTCTCTGTGAACAACACCATGAAATGAAATCAGAACGTTTGCATGACAAATGTGCACATAGGTGGCTGCACATGGCGATGTGTGTTGTTTTCCTTAGTAGTCGAATGTGTGTCAATGTCATATCACAGATGTGTATGTAGGTGACCACATGTAGGCATTGACACATTGTTCTCTCCTCAGCAGCAACTTCACCTGATTGAAGAAATCCTGCCACCCACAAATTGGATTAGAATTTAGGATTCAGGATCTCAGGAAGAATTACTCAAGCTCAGCAGTAGCTTCGCTTGATTGAAGAAATCCTTGAGAAGCCTGAATCATCATCATCATTAGAAAAAGAATTTGGCAGAGACATCATCATCATCTTCCAAGATTCTGACTTGTAACAATGCACCCACCTCATTCTTTTTCACTTGAAACTCAGGAATCTCTGAGAAGCCCAAATCATCATGGAGAGTATGAATTTGGCAGAGCCATCCTTGTCATCATATTCCCACAAACCCTAAACCCTTTGCAATGCACCCACTTCCATTCAAGCGATCTCAATTCCACAATGAACCCACCTAATTCATTTTCCACTTGGAACTTAAGAATTTCTCTAAGCCAGAGTCATCATCATGGAGAGTATGAAATTGGCAGCTTCCTATCATCGATCATCTTTCAACATTCAAGCAATCTAATTCAGCAATCCACCTTGTTTTTTCACTTGGAATTCATGCAGTAGGATTGCAAGAACAAATAGTCTATGGCCGACCCTCCGACCCTCTCAAGTACTGTTCCACATGAAGGCCACATTCCCGATGTGTTTTGAGCAAATGAAGTTCCCACCATTACAAAAACCCTCCTCATGCTGGCCGTTCTCTACGTTCTAATGGGAACGATTTCCATGTTCCCTATGGCCCGCTTTGAACCAACCAGATTGTGAAGCTCAATTGGAGTTTGAATTTGGGCACAATTGAAGTAGACCGGTTAATGGTGTTTGGAAATAATGTTATGTTTTCACCAGACAAGTTTTGGGTTTGAAATGTGAAAAATAATCTAACATTAAAAAAACAAACCTAGTAAACAAACTTCACCCTTAGTAAACATGTACACCATATAGTGAACCATTTTCACGAATGAAGGTAAAAGCAGTGAATTATAGTGAACTTAATCAACTTTTATGGTTCCACAGTTAAATAGTCTAATGAACTGCACCCCACTTTCCTAGTAGTGATAGGAACCACATTGTGCCGCATCGAGTAGGAATAACTCTCCAAGGTAATGCTTGACCACTATGTAGTGCTCCTAAACTTTCTCCTTTTGGTCAAGCTGAGAAGGGGTGTTCTCAATTACATATCTAAGTGTAGGAAAAATGGATTGAGCCCAAGTGATCAACTGTTCCATGTCCATGAAGAGACCGGATCTTGTGTCACTCAAGCCTTTTCTAAATCCAGTTGTTCAAAATCCTTAACACTCCCAACTTGAAATGATGAAGTCCATGGGGCCAAGTAATTCCATATGTTTATTCTAAATTAATTGTATGTCAGAAAGCAAGAAAGTGAAATTGGCCTTCCATGTGGTGGTTATAAATTGTTATGGAGATGTGGTTATGAGTTCCATCATTCTTGATGCCGGAATTTACTTTACAATATGATCAATGTCTACGTAATATTACCTTCAAACCACCATCCCTAATTGGAGTAGGGTTTCGAAATCTATACCAATACCACTAAAAAACTTTAGTAATGTAATCCCCTCCTTGGGCGTTGTCCAGGTGATTAGTTTATGAAGTATTGGCTTAATCGGTTCACCATGGCTCTCCATGTTCTCAAAACTAAATATAGCTTTGACCAAGGGCTCGTGAGCTGCTTTGAACCTCTATAAAACCTCTGGTTCGTGTTGAATGTTAGTAGGAACCACCTTCAAACTTTCAGTAGCTTGGGCGTAAGTTGTCTCTTCTTCATATCCTTCTATCCACTCATGGTTAGTTTGTTGGATGTAAGAAATAGTGTGTTTTTCCTTGAACATACAATGATGAGCCATAGGACTATGGTTCCCATGTAAATCAAGGGGTATGTATCCTAGGTGGTGGCCATCAGTCTCCTCATCCATTCGGTAATACGCATGTTCGAACTAGTTGTCAATTGTGAAACCTAGTGGAAACATGGCCTCTTACCCAATGAACACATCGTAACTAGTGGCATTGGTGATTAAACATTTGACATGTAGGCAAAGCTCTTGATTTGCACCTTCATTGAAGTTAAGTGCAATAAAATCTGAGCTTTCCCCAAATGCCTCCCATTCACGGTGTGAATTTGCTACATAGATTTTCGTAGTTTGGAGTCGAGCATGCCCATCTTCTTAGTGAATTGAACTCCAAGAATCATTAGTTGGGCAGTTGTATCAAGAAGTACCACTCTAGGTGTATGTTCTCCCACCTAGATTGTTGACTCAGTATTATCAACAATGGCAACTCCGGTGGTGATGGAAGTTTTTTCATTAGGCACCACTTTTGAAAATGAGTGAAAGATTTTGTGGAGAGAATGGCTATCCACAATGCCTTTACTGGGTAACAAATCCACAAGTGAGGTGTTCTTAACTCCCTTTTAATATGTGAATGTAGAATCAAAGGTAGGAGAACCCACTAGTTTAACCATGTTATAACTAATGACCAGATTATGAACACCATTTATAACACGTGAACCAATCGAATGTCTTTCCAAGATGTTGGATGGGACCCATGTAGCATGTGGACCATGGATTAGTAGAGGACTTGATGTATTATTTAAGGTATCCTTTAATACTGCAATTATGTCCTTGCTGCTTAACTTCAAATCTTGAAAACAAAACAACGGTGTATTCATAAACTTTTGCGTCATTTCACACATTTGAAGTTGGCACTCCATAAGCTGATCAATGGAAAATTGTGTGTTTTCTTGATGTACATGTATTCATGGGACACAAGAATTTGATGCCCTAGCAGCTTGTGGTGCAATAATCTCCTCCCCCCTCACTAACAAGGTGCATTATTCTTCCGTGTTGAGAAGACGAAAAGATTGTGACATGACTATTCGAACTCCTTTAGCCGTGGTAATAGGACTTGAGCCAAATGCAAGTCCATTAATCTGAATTACCTGCCTAGTGGCATGAATTTTGGGTGCCACACGAACGTCTTGTGTTGTGAAGTAAGAAGGGCAAAAAGAAGTGGCAAATTTTAGTGTGAGATTAAAATTGTGTGCATTGGAAAAAAGATATTCCCTAACCATGGAATCATGTGAGAAGCCATAGAACAACCTAGGAGGTCCTTCTCGTGATCCTAAACCATGTACAGGTTGGGTATGACTAGCTGGTTGGGAAGACTTGCCTTTTAGATTAGTAAGTTGGGCCTTCAATGATTTGAGTTCATTTTGCAAAGTTTGAACTTGAACGGTATGGGCTTGAAGCACCTCCCTCTTGTTAACATTGTGCCCCTTCTTCTTAGCATTCTTATTGGAATTACCCTTGGTGGGGAAAGCATGAGTGGAAGGCTAAGGTGCCTTGGCTTTTGGTTGAGGGGCAATGGAAGATGTTGATAGATTTTGCCTTGGTAATCAAAATTGCTTCCGTTTCAGGAACTTGGCAAAAGAAATAGTTTCCTGATGTCCCTCTTTCCCACAATAATCACAAAAGAGATCCTTGGAAGGAATGTTACACTCACTAATTTTGTGGGTAGGATTGCCACAATAGTTGTAAGAAGGTAGGATGGGTGCAACCGAGTGCACCATTTTAGCCCTTAAAGAAGAATGTGATGATCTAGTTGGTGCAACTGGTGGAGGTTAAGGCCTTAAACATGATGGAGGCCTCATAATATTGGCCTCATAGTGTGCATGAACTAGTTCAAACTTTTTATAAATGTTGTACACATCCAGCAAAGTGTATGAGTCTCCAAATTTTACAAAAAAACCCATTGTAAAACATGCGCATGGAATGTTGGAGTACCTTCCAACAAACAAAGACACCGATGGGTAGTTTCCAGGTCTATGATGCTTTGAGTATCCTCTTTAAAGTTGAGAAGCCTCATGTAGAGCATTTTGAGGGTTTCATCCTTCTACCAATAGTAGGTGGTGAGCTGCAGAATTTTTTCAGAATTCTTAACCGAAAATTCCAGCTCAAGAATTTGAAAGAATTCCCACATTGGATCAACAAAAGTTGGTGCATTGATGGTGGGAGGAATGCTTATGATAGCAACAATGAATTGTTGAGGAGAAAGGTTTATTGAAGTAGGTACCGGATTTTGATTATTGGGCACAATCCCATGATGTGCAATGGTGGCTTGTAGTGTGGCTTGAGAGGTGGTGGCAATAGCTATGGCATAAGTTGGATTGGGGATCTAGGTGACACCCAAAATCCTCAAAAAATGTTGTTCGTAAACATCTAATGCCTCATAATGCACATAACGGGCTAGCTGTTTAAACGAGAACGCCTCGGTGTAATTAGTGTTATACTTGAGTTCACAAACCACAATTAAGAAAGTTGCCTTGAATTCCCTCAAAGAAATGATACTTGGCCTTTTGCTAAACTTTTAATTCTCCTAGAAGAATTGTTGACCTCCATGGTGTACATGGGTGTAAAAGTAACGACTTGTAGTGGAATATACAGCAATGGTGTGAAAGTTGGTGTAATAACATGCGTACCTGACCTATTAACCCCTCCAAATGGACTTTAATGTATCATTGATGTAGTGTAACCCAAACCTGAATTCTAGGTAGGAGTTGTATTAGATGATGGTGGCGTTGTAAACGCTTGATGGTATTGTCGTGAAGATCACGAGTTCAAAGAAATTAGCTCAAATGATCGTGTGTTACTTCATAGCTGATACATGGCTCTAGTTGAACTATAATGCTCTCATCATTTGAAGACATGGTGTTGCCCCATGCCCCAAAATTTTGTAGCAATATAAAACATTAACTACAAAATTTTAACATAATTTATGCAATTAAATGCAATCGTAATGGAAACTGAAATGTGAAGTGCTTAAGAAAACATACCCTAAACAACTTTCAATTTTTGTAATCACTAGTGTTAAATGACGAAGTAGAGGAAACAATAATTATATATTTATGTATTAATAAGATTACGTAAGTGTATGTATTAATACAAAAATAATGTTACATATATGTATTAATATGAAATATGTAGATGTATGTATTAATTTTTTAAAAACCTATTTATAATCTTGAAAAATACGTACATACGGTTCGAAAAATATAGTATTGGATACATATGTACACAATATATATGATTTGAAGAATATAACGCATCGACAAGGACGAACGATGACGAATGGACATCGGTGGATGGGAAAGGCCAATTGGACTAACGTTGACAAACATTGAATAGAAGTTGAGGGACATCGGAGAAAATTGTGACAGATGGCAATGAACAATGAAGAACCACAACATTGACAAAATTGTGACGAATGACAACTGTGACGAATGGTGATGGCGAGGGACGGCAAATGGTGATGGATGGCAATGGACGACAATTGTGATGGCAACGATGTTGCAGCCGATCCGTGGCCATGAGCTTTGCAACGATGGTGTGTAGAAGACAAAAAATATATATTTTTTCTATTTTGTGTTTTTTTATATTAAAATTATCTTATTTGCTTCTTCAATAGATCTTGTAGCTTGTTCTTTTGATCATTCGTGGAGAGAGTCAGTAGAAATGGAAATAGAGAATTGATATTTGAAAAAATGAAGAAAGCTAAGTGTTTACTGATCTAGAGTTCTTTCGCCAAATTTGCACGAGGAATTAAAGCACAAAAGAAGAAGAGGAGGAAGACTAATTTGGATGTAGATTAGTTTGTAGATGCTCGATGGGTACTCAACAAGCACATGAATGAGATCAGAAGCTTAAGCTTGCAAAAGCTTACAATAGTAGCTGCCATGGGCTTTTCAAGTGTCTTTTCTCCTTCACTTACGTTGTTGCTAATTATGGTTGTTATTATTCTTATTGTAGTTGTAGTACAAGAGTAGAAAAAGAAGAAGAAGTAGTAATAACTCAAGAACACAAAAAACCAACAAACAAAAGAAACCTAAGAAACTCAAAGCCAAGAAGGAAAGAGGCCAAGAAAAAATTGCCACTTTCAACATTAAAGGATACAGAACAATTTTTCTATAATTAAATTGAATCGAAAAGAAGGAAAGAAAACATAATGTATGTAAACAATGGCCATGTAATAGTCACCGTGAGCATTTATAAATCCAATTTGACTAGGGAAGAAATTCTCCTTGACAAAAAAATTCTAAAAAAATTAATAAGAGAAGGGAAGTGCTTGGCCTTTTATATAATCATCAACAAAGTTGAAACCCTAAATAAGCCATAACCCTTAAACACCTAATAATGTATAGTAACCTAAGAATGTACATTAACCCTAAAGGCATGATTGGCATGCCCGTAACTAGCTGTCATGTATGGGGCCATGCATATGAGCATGACAAATTGATGTAAACTTGTTAAACTTTATTTTTTAAAAATATGTTACATAGAAGGAATGAAAGTGGAAAGAACATTGAGGGCATTAGTTTAATGAAAAAACATTAAGTACTAAATATTTAATAGTGTAAGCCTATAAAAATATCAAAATAATTCTTGATCATTAGTAATAAATTGAAGGTGTGAGGATGAAATATGAATGCATAAGAGGTGGATGTTGAAATGTAACCAATTGGCTCAAACTTATTGCTCAATTTATAATGGATGGCATTTTCATCTTTTGAAATGTCATCAAGACCCATTGGTTAAAGTAGGTGATAATTAAATAATGAAAAAGGGTAACCTTTGAATTTATCACACCCCAATTTTTGTTAGCATGATCTTGTAAAAAAATCATTAGCTTGTTTATGAATTTGTTTTTGGTGATTTGCATTGATAGAAGAAAAGAAAAATCTTTTAGGCATTGATTTTATTAACTATTTTCCTTTGTGTTTTTCTTAAAAGTGCAAAACCTTGTGGAAAGGTTATGTGAGGGAAAATTTTCATGTGTGTGAAATTAATAAAGATTATGTTTGCTAAAGTGCAAACCCCATTTTTAAAAAGGACACTATATTCACTTATCAACCAAAATGATTAAAATGTGAAAGATGGAAATGTTGTATTTATTCATGTATCATGGAAAAGCTTACTGCAATGAATGCAAAAATGTCATGCACGATGTCATGTGTAAGTTTGTTCAATACCATGTACATGTAACAACAAAATAATTACTAAGAATTGTAATTGAAAATAATAATATTATGACTTGGGGTAATATTATGGATAAAAATGGGGAATAAAATAATGAGCTTCATGGCCCTACAATGAGAATCTCTTGATTATGGACATAAGATTTGAGCTATGAATAATTTAAATAACTATTTTGGGCTAATAATAATGGGAGGTTAAATATGTAGACTTGATCAAATTTTGGACTCCAAATAATGTAAGAATTAGTAAAAGGATGAAAAGCTATAAGTGATATGTGATGATTGGTTCAACATAAAAGGATGATAAATGGGGAATAGATGAAGACGAATGTGATTAACCCCATCCACTTCATTCCTTTAGGTATATAAGAAATAATGATTGTAGCTTTAGACTTAAAGTTTGCATTCAAAAATTTAATTGTTATCAAGGCTTGTAAACATACCATATGTGAAAAGGAAGTCTTGAGGAAATAAACATAAATTCGAAGATTATTATTAATACCATTGTAAAAACCTTACGGTTTTTGGTGGATGATCCCATAAAGGATAATCTTTTAGCATGTGTGATGAACTTTCTTTTGGGGTGTAGTTCTCACATAAATATTCAACTCTAGGTGTGTGGATGATCCTATTAAAAAAGAATGCAAGGTTTCATGTTTGAGTATTATGTGAGTGAGAAATATTGCAAAAGAAAACCTGATTTGGGAGATCTCAACACGATAAACAAACAACCCTCCTTCATATATAGATAGATAGATATATAACCTTATAGATAGATAACCTGCTCTCAACTCTGTCTCTCACAAACAGTGGGTGGAATTCTTCCATTATGCGGCAGCTCATCTCGTCACCTGATTCAATGTCCCAATCGAGATCTTCAACTGTCATCACCTGATTTGATCCCAAAACGAGGTCACCAAAGGGTTCGGGTCAAGACTCTGGACCTCGAGTTCCATCTTCTCGTTTTTCATGTGCATGCGCGTGCGTCTCCTCTCTCACACCAGCTCGCGATCTCTACGATCCGTAGCCCAGAAAAGGCATTCAAGTAAGTAGCAAGGGAGTGTAAGACTCGCTTTTCGAAGGAAGGAAAAGAATCGGAAAGCAAAGAAGAAAAGACAGTAGAAGAGAAATCACAAGATGACGGAGGCAATGCTGAGGGGTCAGAAGGGCTTGGCCAGTGTCAAGGACTTGCCCGTGCGGCAGGATGGACCTCCTCCTGGTGGCTTCCCTCCTGTGCGGTATGCGCGCAGGATTGCCAACTCAGGACCCAGTGGCTTGGCTGTGGTGCTGTTTTCCTCGGTTGTTATCGGCTGGGGCATGTACCAAGTGGGTCAGGGCAACCTTCACCGGAGGTCCGTGTTTTGCGACCAGTCTCTTGTACCCAACTCCCTCGCCTTTGCGTGTTCTAAACGATGATACCTACTCAGTACAGCTTCAATCCCTTTTATTTAGGATCCTTGGAACCTTGTCCATGGCCATTAGGGTTTTGTTTTCCTCGCCCATTAGGGTTTGATTTCCCTGTAGATCCGCAAGGGTTTCGACTGACTTTCCTTTCTGTTTTTTATTCTGAAAATGCCGTCATAACAAACTGATACCATTTGATTGATCACACTGTCAGAACCTTGAAGGCAGAGAAAATTGCAGCACGGCAAGCTATTTTACCTCTCATCCAGGCTGAAGAAGATGCAAGGTAAGAGCTTTTTTTGCCATACCTGAGCCAAATGCACCGGAAATTTCACACTAGGGTTCAACCATAGAAGTTCTGGAGCTTTATTTGCTGCTCACAGTTCTTTCTAAAAGCTTGGGAAAGATGTTCTGAGCACTATTCAATTACTATGACTATGTGAACATTCTGAAGCAGGCTTGCATTTGAGCAGTTGGTCTTATCAAATTCATCCTCAACTGAATACTTGTCATATGCCTTTGGGATGCTTCAGTATCATGGTAGTGGAGAGATTTTTTGAAGCACAACTGTATCATGAAGTTCACTTACTCTCTAGATTCTCATCCTTCTCTTGGCTTTGTGTTCTTTTCCTGTCTCTTCCTCTTCCTCATTCCTTCAAGGTACTTTTTGTTTATTTTTCTATTTGCTCAGGGTACATTTTTCCTGTTTTGCATTAGTGCGCTGTCCAGGATTATGGCTACTTCTTCTCTTTTGCTTCCTGATTTGGGATCGACATAGTGCAGATTCTGTCTCAAAGTAGATTAGTCCTGCTGTTGGGAGCTGATGGAAGCCAATGGAAGTCACAGAGGCTTGGCAATAGCACACACATTTTTTCAGAGTCCTTGTTTTTCTTCTCCCTTTCATCTTTTATATCCTGCTCTTTCTTCCTAACGTGCATCCTTTTTTGTTTTTGTTTTTCCCCTCTGTGTGTCCTGTATATTTACCCTTCTGTTCTGTTAGGTGCTAGCTAGTATCATGGCTGAGTCTTCCCATTGCTTCCAGACTTGCAACAGAAACTTCGTATGCAGGCTAGTAGTTACACTGGTCTATACCTGCTGTAGGATTTTAAGGTAACCACTAGCTAGCCTGAACAAGTTAGAGCATCTCCTTTGGCGCTCAGTATGTGACCCTGCACTGGAAATCTTTTGATGAGATACAGCAGTCAAACATTGAGTGGATTCACTGGAAGACTGCTGTGACCCTGAAAAAATGCACAGCTTTCGGAGCCCTTGAGGAGCCCTGGAACAGTCTAATAAACACAGTCAAATCATATTTATTAACTGATCCCTGTTTCTGACTGGTTAGATAGCTCGATTTGTCCAGGTGGGTTGCTATTAGTAGTCTCCCATCTATTTGTAGTCCCAGTTTCAATTTTATGGGTGGGGTTGGAAAAAAGTAAGTAACTAAAACCTGGACGCAAGAAATATTTTTGCAGGGTCACATACTGAGCACCACTGGAGATGCTCTTAGACATGGGCTAGTTTCATTCTCATTCTTCCCTTTTGTGTTTTTCTTCTATCTGGTTTTTCGGTCCTTTTCTGTAAGTTTTTTTGGACCGAAAGGAAAGTTTTCACCTTGTCCTGGTTTATTTAATCTTGGGATGGAGATTTCTTGATATTCATGAGAGTTATGTTCACATCCCTATGATGGTTATTTCTGTTTTTTGGTCTCTCTCTGTATGGTTTTGATAATTTCCTTTTCTGGGACAATTTTTTGATTGCAGTGTTAGGTCTGTTTTACGGGTCAGCTCAACTTTTTGAGGGTCTTGTTGATGCTTGTAAAGATACAAAGTACCAGGGAGTAGAATGCTGAGCAACAATACTTGGGCATTCTTTTGTTTGCCTAGTTCAGCTAAAAGGAGAGACAGGGTTTAAAATGTATGAATGAACTTGTGTACAGGTTTGTAAGGGAGAAGAAAAAGTTCATGGAAGAAGAGGCGAAGATAATGGCAAATGTGCCTGGCTGGAAAGTTGGTGAGAATGTCTACAACTCTGGGCGGTGGATGCCTCCATCCACTGGCAAAATCCGAGCTGAGTGTTAACCAGCTGCTGTCAGCCTTTTCCCTTCACTTCCCTTTGTCACTCATGTTCCAAAAGAGGTTTCTATCCTCTGAAAACTCTGATTTCTGTCCTAAGGTTTCAATTACCATGGCTTCATTAAGTATTGGGCAATGAGGGAAGATTTTTGACAGTGAATCCTTTAATGGTTGTTTTTGGATGTTAAGGTTAAGGTTCTTTCGGTACATCACTTATTAAAGGGCTGTGATTAAGTCACTTGTGCCAGAGGCAAATCAGATTCAAGTGCAAACCTTGACACATAAGAGTCAGTATGTTATGACAGTAAAGCTTGATTTGATTGGAGGTCATTGCAGCCGTAGTAAACAATAAGGGTAACACCAGAAATAGCTTTGATTGTATTCATCATAGAACACTTCTGGCAACAGTGAAGCATTTTTTTCTTCCTACCCGTGCTGTCATCAATGTACTGAGTTCTCATTCCATTATGAAATGCACATCACAGTACAGTTTCAGATGCACCATGATGTGGCAAAAATCATTTGGAAATGAACTTATGCCAATAACTGTTTAGATGTTAATATACAAATCAGAGATGTGTATTCAAGCATGACTAGTCACTAAGTCAGCTCATGTTTGTTGGATCAATTTCATGTTGTTTTGAGTGCTGTGAAATAAGGTGCAAATGATGCTGGATTTACTTCATTAACTTTGGAAAAGTTCTGGTGGCCAATTGTTTATCAGCCTGTTAGCATTCATTCATGTTTATTAAATTGAAGGGACTCTGCTCTGAATCCCATCACTTCTTGGGATGAAAACTATAGTGCTTCAAGCCACAAATTCACAAAAGTTTGATAAGGGGCAGAGAGTATCTATTTGTTACAGTAGCAACAATTTTATTAACATGGATATTGACCAGCAGCATGTGGACAGCATTGTGGGTATAGGATCAATCCACACCTTGCACTATTTCCAGTTCATATAGTAGAAGCTGAATTGTTAGGAAAGAATAAGGAACACATTGATATTCAGTAGAAGACTTACACTCTTCCAATATGGTCTGGAGTAATCCTTCCACACAGAAGAGGTGAATCCAATTTCCTTCAGTTGAAATTTTTGGACTGAGCAATAAACAAGAGGAAGACACTCATCACAAGCTCATGTAGCAGCACATGACATATCAAACTTCAAAAAATAGACTGTGGATTCTTACAAGCCAACATCGCTACTATGTAGGTGTTCTCTGCAAAGTCTGTGAGATAGATATGGTGCAAAAGAGAGAGGAAGTACTCCATGTTCTTCTGTTACCACAGCTTGACTTGTCAATGTCAAAGCCCATGTCAAAACAAAATGGTTCAGTTCAACAGTTCATCCTAGCTCACGTTTTCTCTTTGAGAAAAAGCAATGGCCAATGCTGAAGGAGATGTGAGTGCCTCAATATCCTTGACAACAACAATGGATGCCTACATGAAAAACATGAGATACAAATGCAAGCCAAACCATGACTATGAACCCTGCTGGTTCGTATTTGATGGAATAAAATGCTCTTAGGTGGACCATGAAGTGGCTTCAAAGATGCACATCCTATTAAGCAACAAAAGATAGTTATGCCAAACCAATTCTTCGCATGGAAATTAATTCAAGGGCTGGCAAAATGAATGTGAAGTCGTCTTGTAATGAAGGAGATGAGGAGGAGGTCAAGTGCTTTGTCTAATAATAATTCATAAGTTTCTGTCCTCAAATAGCAGAGTCCCACGCCCATTACCTTTCCTTCAGCTCCGACTCGAACTGCTCAAGTTTACATCGTATTGCTGGCAAAAAAGATGCCACAAGCGCCTGAGTGATCCTCTTCCTTTGCGCAGAATCGGGAATCTGCGACTGCGTGATGGAGACTTCAAGCTGAAGATCATCGAGCTCTCCATAACAAGCTTCTGGTACCTTCATAGTCCCTTCCAGATCCTTCTTCACGCCTTGGGCTGTGAAAACCTCCATCTTCACCGTCATGGAAATCTCGAAAGAATACCCAACCCGCTTCTTCTGCCTTACCGTCACTAAGGTAGCATCACCGCTACAACTCGACACCTCCGCCACATGCGCATTACCATCTTCAAATTCTACGGGTTCTACTCCTTGCAACAGATCCATGACACGTTTCCAGGCCCAGGAGTTGAGGCTCTTCTCCTCCCACGTTCCCGCTTGGTTCCACAACGACCCTAAGGGCAAGGGTTTCCCGTTTCCGCTCATCTCTCTTTCCGTGAGCTTCCTTGGCAGAAGCGCGGGAGCAGCACCGGTCACTTCACTGCGAACCCAGTACCTATAGGAAGAAGCTTTCTTCAGCTCGTTCTCCTTCTCAGCCGCTACTCCGTCTTGCGCGTCCTCCTCCATCGCGACAAGAAAACTCACAACTTCCCTGTGCAACAAAGCAAACAAACAAAGGAAAATGCGCTTTGTTGTGTTGTAAGCGCACTACACAACAAAAGCGAAACAAGGGAAATAGCAGCCCCGAAAGTTTCTTTTTCTTTATTAACTTAACAAAGGTGCCTCTTTGGATGATCCATCCATCAGCAGGACAGGTTTGACTGGCGACTACATGGATGATTCATCGATAATCAGTTGGACTGCTAGGTAATAAGAACTGACCGCGTTGCTTCCTTCGTCTCAACGTGAAACGTTCAGTGG
The DNA here is from genome assembly GCA_963921925.1 of Sphagnum tenellum. Lineage (NCBI taxonomy): Eukaryota > Viridiplantae > Streptophyta > Sphagnopsida > Sphagnales > Sphagnaceae > Sphagnum > Sphagnum tenellum. The sequence continues at coordinate 10,762,270 of OY998153.1, read as the reverse complement.
GGCCTAGAATGCTCCCTGAGCCCTAGAACGTTTTACTGGGGCCTACTCTCTGAGCACTAGAACCTTCTGTTTGTATTTTATAATTACACTTCTCCTTATTATACTGCAACATAAACAACTCCCTTTTTATTTCTATGTGTATTGTGAGATATCTCCCCCAGCAGAAGAACCCTAAGGTGTTATGCCTGGGGAGCTCCCCTAATTTTATATGTTCCCATGTTCCCATGGAAATATTTCTTTTCTGCGAAATGAGAAAGAAGCTAGGAAATTAAAAGAGAGTTGTTTCTGTAAAGGGAGGTTCCAGTACTTGTGCATTCTCCTGAGGTTTGGGAACACCCAGGTCTCAGGGCCTTGAGTGCTAACTCCCTTGGGAGACCACACTCATATAGGAACCGCCGCTACAACTAGTTCAATCATGTTCAAGGGTATGAAAGCAGGTTGTTAGTAGGTAGGTAGTAAAAATAGCCCTTAAGAATGTATAAACCATCCACTTACCTAGTAGTTACCTATTTTCATACCTATCTCCCAACAGTTGAACATGATTGAACATCATGTTCAAGGTTATAAAAGCAGGTTGTTAGTAAGTAGGTAGTAAAAACAGCCCTTAACAATGTATAAACCGTCTACTTACCTAATAGTTACCTATTTCCATACCTATGCCCCTATATATGAGACCTATTTCTTACAGAATTGGTTACCAAGGTGAAACTAAATATTAACTCGTTGAGGTTCATTCACAACTGAATAATAAGGGGCATCCAGTGGATGGTGCACTGGTGCTAGGTGCTGCTTCACTATGGCCAGAATATTGTATCATTCAGTTATCATTGAGGTATTTTTTGGGAAAAAAGGAACCCAATCAACTGGTTCCATTTTCCAATCTGCAATATCAAATCAAGAGAGATTGCATTTACTTAGGTGAAGCAGCACCCACCAGCGCATCTTCCACTGGATGCCTGTAATTAGTTATTACTCAGTTGTGGATGAACCTCAACAAGTTAGTATTTAGTTTCACCTTGGTAACCAATTCTGTAGGAAATAGGTCCAATATGTAGGTATATAGGCAAGAAAATAGATAACTACTAGGTAAGTAGATGGTTTATACATGGTAAGGACTGTATTTACTACCTACCTACTGACAACCTGCTTGTAGGTTGTTAGTAGGTAGGTTAAAAAAAAAGCAACAGAGCTAACCACCATGGTTAGCTAGTGAACTGGAACCCAACGGAAAACTGTTTCCCGACCACTGACCATTCATCCTACATTGTGTGATGGTGGGTGCTGGTTCAGTGTGGCCGCATTTTTGTCTTTACTCCATCCTTTCATCTTGAGTAGCACCTCCACCTTATTTAAATGCTCCTCTAGGAGCATCATTGGAACATGAAGAGTCTCAATGGCTGATTCAGCCAATTTTCCCTGTCCCTCGATGGCAGAATCGGCTGGCAGCTGCCCGGGCTGCTGGATTCAGCCATTATTTCACTCTCTGCTGATGTACCATCAAATTCCCGAGGTCCTTATGATACAGAACAGGCCATTTATGGCACATTCTGTCAGTTGTGCTGTCACTGAGCTTGCCCTCCATAGTCACTCAGTGACAGTTTACTTGGCAGAATGTGCCATAAAATGACACATTCTCTAGTATGTTAAAAGGCAGGGCTGGCCGATTCAGCCTCCTTCCAGCACGGCTGGGAGGCAGAACTAGTTGCTGCAACCAATTCTGCCATCTACCTCTCCTTTTTGTGATCTACCTTATTGTGACCTCCTCTTTCTCTTTTACCCCTATTCTAAATCTACCCCATTCTACCTATAATGTCATAGAAATTAGAATGGTTTCTGTTGGGCCTATTATGCCAGGTGCGCCTGCATAAGGCTCACCAAGGCAGGCTAACCTGGCAGAATCAGCTTGGCAGGCCCCATTCTCTATCCCAGTGGTGCCATAATCATTTCAAGTGCATTACTAACCAGAACCAGAATTGCTGAGAACCAGCAGTTCTGTGGGTACCCGACCAGCATATGGAACTACTTCTTGATCCATGCATATGGTATTATACAGGCAGACATATATGTATATGCATGTCTGCCTCCATCAGAGTGCTACCTATCTCTCCAATGTCCGCAAGAGCTTGTGCCTATCTGATGTGAATATTATTTTCCTGGCAAAAATGATAGACCAGAATCTGTTGATTGATTGATTGATTGTCGTTAGTTCTTTCCAAACAATAGATCAACTCTTGTCCCCCAAATCTTGTGCAAAGAGTGAACTCGTCACCCCTGCATCAATTGAAGTTCTTGGATGGTTTGTTGTCATGTCTATGCAATTCAATGCTTATTTGTAGACCAAGCATGTAAGCCATATAGGTTTTCCAGCTGGTACTAATTGCAGTACTACAAGAAGAAGACAATCTCCTGATGATTGGTGTTGTATACATCCATTTGGACCCATGTTTTGAAGTAGTCCACAGATCTTGTATCCAGGCTGGTACATTCTTGTGGAGATTGTGGAAGAGTAGTGTCCTGACTACTTATTGGCTCAAATCATGTGTAATTTTTGGCTGAAAATGACATTGTTGGCAATTGACGACTGCAATCCTTCTGGTTCACTTACATCACCTGCTCACCTCAGTTAAGACATCTGTGTGCAGGTGTTAGGTGGCTATCCGTTTAGAGGAATGTAATACCTGACCATGAGAGAGAGAGGAGTTTGCAGTTTCAAAACTTATTGGAGTATCGGAAGGAGCATGTTGCCTTTTCATGCTCCAGAAACTACAGAGCCTGCTCTAGTCTCTTGTGGTGGATTCAGAACTGAACTTCTAACAAGTTGGATACAAAAGTGCATCCAGCAAGCCATCCCTGACATGAGTAAATGCCCAAACTTTTGCTCAGAAGTGCACCCACAATAGTCAAAATCTTCTGCTCTTGACAAATGCAAGTGAAAAAGACCTTAGGCCCTTTAGAACTAGTGTAGCCTGCATTGTTGTGCCAAAGATGTTGATGAAGGTTCAGAGGCAATAATGATTTTCTATAGTGCTTTTCACTTGCATTTGCCAAGAGCAGAACATTGATTCATTGCACAGGCATGGACAATTCTGGTAAGGGAGGAGTAGATTATGTATAAGCCAAAAGAGAATAGCTGCCTTGGGAAGCTTCTCCCAATAATTATAGCTCTTTTCGAGCAGTCAATAGAATCAACCTAGAGACTATCTCTACAGTCACTTTTGCCTTGAGGAAACAGACTGCTTTTCATTGTAGATCTAAAGGAATGGAGTAGAAGATGTATAAAGACTAAAAGAGAATAGCTGCCATTTGAAGCTTCTCCCAATAGTGATAGATGTTTCTCGCAGTTGAAAAACAGAATGAACAACCCTTAGCCTATTATATATAACTCGGGCATTTTTCTGTCTGGAATCATCAGACTGCTTGCATTGTAGGTCTAAAAGGTTGTCGACGCTGAAACAAATCCTTGGAGCTGCCCATTCGTTGAGATTTGTTACTGGGGGGACGAGGTGGTAACTCCTCAAAGGATTGTCTACGCTGATGCAAACCCTTGGAGCCACCAGCAGCCATCTGTTGAGAATTGTTACTAGGACGTGGTGGTATTTCCTCAAAGGATGCAGACTTCCTCCTAGATCCTGCATGCTTTTCACGAATGAAGGTCCCAAGTGGCTTCTTGGATGATGTTGTGGCTGCAAACCATGATTCAGATGGTGGTAACGGGGATGGTGGTGGCATGAGAACATGACCTGGGATTGTCTCTCTTTCAACTGGTTTTGCAACTGGTACTTCCCAGGTTGATGCTGGTTGGGTGCGTGGAGGCATGCTGTGTGTTGAAGGAATGCTATGAATAGATTCTTTGCCTGCTTCACAACGCAAAGGTTTGCCATAGTTGGACTTGCTCATCATATGTGAAAGCCTCGCCCCAAGCCGGTCTATTTGCTTCACTCCCACTTCTCCACTTGGTCCTGAGCTTTTCGGTAACCCCAAGAATCCTCTGAGATCTGGTGTGTGAACTGTTAGCATGGAGTGTGTTCGAGAATAGAGACCTCGTCCCTGCAAAAATGCTCTTTCTGAACTCTCCCTGCTCTTCTGTCTCACAATTGGCACCACTGGGTCAGTTTGCCGCAGCTCCTCATTAGGTTTTGGAGATTCTTGTTGTTCTTCTTGTTGTTTTTCTTTTTCTTCTTCCTCCACTTTTTTGGTGGAGTTGGCCACTGATGCATCTTGGGGTTTACTCTCCTCTGTATCATGAAACTCCTCAGAAGATGAGGTGAAGTCAATGTGTGTGCTTGCTTTCTCCATAACAACAAGCTTCTGAGAAGATAACAACTTGCTTTCTCTGGGATATGCAGAGGCTCTTTCAGACTTCGAGGAGAAGTTCTGATAGCTGTGTATCAAGTGGCGAAGAGCACGCAAACCCAAACTTATAAGGATGATGGCACATGATGTGAGAGACACATAGCCTTCTTCCTCACCAGATTCCTCCTTCTCTTGACTCACCTTATGTGTAATTGTCATGGCCACCGCAGGCAGCTGTGCAGGGGAAGAAGAATACATGGAGTTGGCAACTGCTGTTGAAGAGAGAGCTTGAGACTCACAAGAATGCAATGTTGCAGATGCCATTACAGGTGACGATGACAATGATGAGGGTTCCATAGCCATGGGTTGAGCTTCAGGCAATTTGCTGAGCCTGTTGAAGTTTGCCAGCTTCATGAATGAGCCTTGCTCTAGCTCATGCTGCGCTCCGCCGGGAGCGTCTCTGCATTCCGGCAGCATTGTCTCTCCAGCATCCAAAAACATGTTGCCCTCTTCGTCGAGCACATTCTCGGAACTCTTTTTTCTCTGCAACAGCAAATCTTCCTTACAACATCCGGGTTCGCTGTTCGACAGTTGCTTCCGGGTGACACTGGTACCACGGCTTGTACTTGGGAGGAGGAGATTTGCAGCCGCCGTCATGTCCATACTCTCCTTCTGCTTGCCAAGGTAGACAAGGCGGCGAGCATGCAACTCCACCTGTGCTCCCGCCATTTCTGTTCAGTCAAGTCTCCTCTCTAAGAAATGCGTGCCAAGTCGATATCTGAGATCCACAATGCAACGACGAGCACCAAAATAGGGAGCATACTATGGCCGTCAGACAGCAATTCAACCCACTGCCAGCTCTCACTTCTCAAATGTATCCATCCATGGAAGGAATGCAACCAAAGACCGAAAGAACAAACCAACAAAACAGATTTCCCCCGCTCTACATCATCATCATCATCATTGAAAGACTTGAAATGGCAGAAATACACATCATAAGAACACACTTACGCAACTCCAGAAATGCCGTGTTCCTCCCAAAAACCCCAACGAGAGATAGATCAATTCCTCCAGCAAAACTCCAAGATCATCATCAATGCAGCGATTTTCCTCAATGCCGTTTTGCTCCAACAAGAAAAGGGGGAAAAAAAATCAGCAGCAGACGAAGGAGAAGAAAGTGAAGAAGAAGATGAAGAGGAAGAACAAGAGCAAGAGCAAGAAGTAATTGTTAAGTGGCATTGAGGGTACAAGCTCTACAGGGAAAGTAGTGGAAGAAGCAGCAGCTGGAGCAGCAGACGAGACATGTTCCAAGAGCAAGCTACTGAGCACAGAACGCAAAGCAATAAGCGGCAGAGAGGAGCACGCTCGCTGCAGACAAAAGTGTGGGGCCCCTTTACACCCCCAAAAACACGACAAAAAAGACGACAAAATGGTGTGTACCTCTGCGCTCGGTACTTATTATTTTATGTGCTTTTTCTTCACATGGCTTCTATTTCTTTCTTAGGGCTTATGCCTTTCAGTGGTTTTTTTCTTCCCTCCTTTTTTATTTTGCATGATTATTGATGTGAACCTGAGCCAACATGAATAAAAACTTTGGTGGCACAAATAAGACCCTTCCTCAAATTTTTGAGATTTTTTTTCAAATTTTTGAGGTATAAAAAGTGGTTACATTTTAAAAAAAATTCAACACCAAATTTAGTAAAAATTGCACTGGAAAATCTCAAAAAGCCTTTAAACAAAATGTTGTCGCACCATAAATGTTGTGATTCATAAATTTACCCAAAAAAGAAGAAGTAAAAGAGTTGCTGGCCTCAAGTATTTGTTAAGGAATTGCATATAAAAACCAATGTTAGAGACATATTGAATTTTTTTTCAATCATCCACCAGGCTAGTTCTTTGAAAAATCTTAAATTCTATCACACGTATGGTCTCAAATATCAGGAGTTTAAAAGATTTTTGGGGCCTCCCTGGTAATTAAGTTGTCAGAATGACTAGTCAATAGGGGTTTCAATTCTTTTGGGGTTAAGAATCGCCCCGAATGCATAAGGGTTGATTTTTGCAACATCTTGTTGAGAACCAACAAGTTTAGTGTTTACATGGATTATCAAAGGGATTTTATTTATTTATATACCAATCTCATTATTTTCCTTTCATTAACATTAAGCAAAGTTTTACTATGATTACATGTAACCAAAATCTCATGGAACCACAAAATCTTGTTGTGCATTCACACATTTAGAATTACAAATTGCTCTTTGATAAGAAGAAACAACAATACCACTAATGGTTGAATTTTGATATACTTGCCTCCTCATTCTCAAATGCAAATTGCTTATTAGACATGTAAAGTTTGGCAACAAATAACAAGTCCTTAATGAATTTTTTTTGGGTTTCGCATCATATTTTTTATAAGGATTAGTACTCTCAAAATGATCTATGGTGGCCCTATAACCAACACCACATCTATTTTTCTGAATTTTTTTAATCACTATTTTTCTACAGCAAGAACTAAATTAGCATTTTTCCACCTATGTCAAGTGACTGGATGCTGAGCAAAAATATAAATTTTTATAGAAGTAATCCCATGTCGCTAAAACATGCTGTTCCTTTCCTTGTGATATTGTTAGAACTAAAAATTTGGGAAACAGAGTGGCAAATCACATAACACATGCTTTGAATCATAACAAGATTAAATTTATTGTCATCATTCACCACATAAAAATGTTAGAAAAAAGAAACAACTTGTGGTGAAGCACCCATGTTGGTTAATTGAATTTTCAATATCTCTTATGCAATTTCTGTTTTCACATCCAAGTCGTTTGAGGTTACATGCTTTCAAAAAAAAAATAGTCCTATTGATGTTGAAATTGAATCAACCAATGGCCTTAAAACCTGAGCTAAGGTCCCCATTTCCAAGTCATTAACATCATAATCATCTTTTAGGTCCTCCTTTAAATTGAATCCTTCAGTCTTTGCCATTTGCACTTCACTTTTGAAAAACCAAAATTAAAAAACTCCAAAAGTGACTAGGAATTTGTTGTTGATTACAAACATAAACAAACAAAATGAGTGACTACGATTCTTGGTGAAACAAATCAAATTCACTCATTGATTTTGTAACAATTTGGTTCTAAAAACTATCATTTAAAAAATTTAGACATCAAACTAAAAGTCTAATATAAAAATAAGGATTTGATTTTCAGGCACAAAAAAAAAGTTTAAAAGCAACAAGGTGTTGGCATTTCAAGACTCAAAGATTCATGAAGATCTCAAACATACAAACAAACTCCCTTTCGACAAACACATTGTGAAAAGAATTCACATAAACACTTTGGATTTCAAACAATAGAAACAGAAAACTGTTTTAAATATTAAACAACAAAATTTTGATATTTAATTCCAAGAATCATAAGAAACAAGAGATTGGACATCTTCAAGCACATTATCAACTATAAACTTATAATTTACCAATAAATTGTGCAAAAAATAGTTTGATTGTTGGGAGTTGAGAGGAAAATGCATTGAAGCCAATTGCTCACCTTGAATAACCAATATCCAATTCCTCCCTTCACAAATTCAATTGACAATCATAATAGCATTGAAAAGAATCACAACTAACAATTGTAGGTGACTATGGAAGAGGTAAAGCCTTGAAAGAATCCATCCTGACAAAAAACAAAGAGCCACTGCAACAAGCCAAAGCGAAGACACAAGAGATGGACAACAAACTTGTGGCCAAAGATTTTTAATTTAGGGCAAAAAATCAATAATGAATACGTAAATGGATGAAAAAATGGATTAAAAAGGTGAATGTGAAAGGTCCCCATATGAATTTACATAGGGTTTTATTTTGGTTAAAGTAATACCCTATATTTATGGATATCATATATGCTAATATAAAGTTAAACAAGTTTTTGGTGAGGTATTGTTCATAATTGGAACTGATAACCATGTTATCTAATATTCGAACATGGACCCATGTTCATAACCAAGTGAATTTTCAATATCTAGTCAACATTGATAAAAATCTCCGATAATTATTATAGTGTATCCAGAAGCGGAAAAATTCTGGCGACATTTTACAAAAATGAAATGCTTGCAAGAACAAACATTTCATTTTTCAAAATTCCTTGCATCATGATTTTTTTATATATATGATACCCAATCGGTATTCAGTAGGTAGCCATCAAATATCATGAAAAAAAACAATAATTGATTAAAAGTTGCTGATTGTTACATTGGGTAACGTTCTCAACCTTATTGGAATCAACCTTACCTCTCATGGGCCCTTATTTCAATAATGCCCGCAACTCCAAGTGTTACCTTACACTACCATTACCAAAAAAACAGGTAAGGTTTGATAATGCCAAAGGTATTTCCAATTATTGACAACTTCTCATCAATTCATAGACATAACCTACCTTTCAAAAGTTTGAGAGCGACATCATAACATGCTTGTGTATGGATGAATAGTCATGTAACCCTCCTCTCAATGGACAAAAAACTCATATTTAATGTCTTGTCCAAATGATGTGCTTACAAAATAAAAGGAAGGTGAAGAGGTTATGCTTGGTGAATGAGTTAGAAGTTCAAGAACCTACTAATCGCATGATTATTGATGTACGTGTAACAAAAATTAGATTGCCATCACAAATGAAAAGAGTTGCTAAGGGAAAAAAGAAAGACAAGTACAAAGCAATTGAAACAAGCACACAAGAGAGTGTAAACCCTACTCGGAAGGTAGCAAAACACAAATGCAAAGTGAATGCAATGCCGGAGTGCAAACCAGTGTTGGTCAGTTATTGAGTTTTGAGCTGGTTATAAGCCAGTTATTGATAACTTACCAGGGAATTCTTGAATTTTTAAAATAACCAGTTAAATTGATAACCACATGGTATCAAAATTTCAAAATCTGATACTTACTGGATGACCTGATTATTATGCAAATAGGTTATTAAATTTTAAAATATTAATGCAGAATTTTTTTAATAAATAATTTTATTTTAATTTTAAAACCCCTATGACCAGTGTATAATTGGCAGGTTTGATAAATAGTTATTAAGCAGTTATTTGAGAACTTACTTGGCACTCAAAAAAATTCTCATATTGATATTGATAACCTGTGTGATCCCAAAAAAATCCAAAAAAACCCTACCTCATATTCAGTAAAAAAAAGCAATACCTGGTCAACACTGGTGCAAACCAGTGTTGGGAAGTTCTTTATTGGGCCCTGCCCCCACAGGGACAGGGACTATCCTATTGGATCAAACTTTTGGAAGTTTTACCTTACTAGAACCGGTTTCACATTATGTGAACCGGTTTCTTTGGTGAAAGTGTTTAGACTGTTTAAATTGAAACAGATGTTTTGGGTGTTGAGAGTGTGGACACGGTAGGTAGATGTACAAACATCTTATCTATTGGCAGGGCCAGCATGTTGGTGATGCCTTGTTTTTATGAAGAACCTCTGGTTCTAAAAAATAAATGAGAATCTATTCAGTTTGAGTTCCGCACATAAATGGAATTGATGATACAATTCTGCGTTCAGGTTCCAGTCATGAGTCACAACTCAATTTCAATCTGGTTCTGGGTAGCCTGACAATTACTTTGTCAATTAATCTTTAGTTAGCCCTAAAAAACTAAAACTAGAGATTTAACTTTAGTTTTTTATCAATAAATAAATTTGATTGTTTTTCTTTTAAGATCATAACCCCAGTAGTTCTGGTTTCGATTCTTGTTCTCCGAAAAACAAGAACCTGATTCTGTTTTCTGATTTGATTCCAAGAATCAAATCACAAAATTGATTTGGGCTTTTACTAATCTAAATCACAACCAATGATTCTAACCCTACCAAACCTTGTACCCACCCAACACTGCTGCACACTGCAAACCCCCTTGTGTGGATGGAACAAAACACAAACACAAACTAAATACCCTAGTGCCTTGGCCAATTGGACACTAATTATATTATTTTCAGAAATGTTGAAATTTTGAAATTTTATTTCTTCCAAATCAAAAAATATTGTGAAAGATAATAGTGAATATTTACGAATATTTCATTTGTTGAGATGAAAATTTCAAAATTAATTCATTATTATTCCACAGACATGTGTTGAAATGGCTGGCCAAGTTATTATGGCATGCAATGCACAAGTGTCAGAGTGTGAGCCAGGGGGAGCTAATTGGGACACATAATTAATGAAAAATTGGAAATTTTTGGATTTCCCCAAGGAAAAGAACAAGAAAGGCTTGGAATGCGGGGCAAAAGAAAGGAACTAAGTCCTAGAGGCTCAATGACCCATACTAACTGACAAGAAGACATATCATATCAGACAAAATCTGAGCAATTAGGAGTTGAGAGTTTTGTAGTGAGTGGAAAACTTGGGTGGTGGACAACCCCAGGGCCCCCTGTTACTCAACCATAAACCCTAAACCCTAAAGCCAGCTCAATTCAAAAATTGTGATTCTTTTGCATCATTTTCAGAGCAGCACTTGAGAAGAAGTGATCATGACTGAGAGAGAGAGAGAGAGAGAGAGCGGTTAGTTAGTCCTGGACAAAGGAAATGCGATCTTTTACTGCCAACAAGTTTGTGATGTTTTTTTATAAAAATTATTCAAATTTATATGGTTTTTTTTCACAAAATAGATTATTTTGAAAAATAATTTAAATATGTCTTTCATACTGGGGGGAACATGATTAAGCAGCCCACCCCTCCCGCCCCCACCTCTCCTCATTTCAAAGGCTGGTGTTATGTGTCTTTTGCAGAGCATTATTATTACCTTGAGTGTCGTCTATCTTATGGCTATTTTCAGCTTCAAGTGCTTACCTAGCATCAATTTTTTCTTCTGCCAATCAAAATGTTAAAAATGAATTTTCATGTCCATTGCTAATAGTGTTTCAAGTGAAACCAGATTGTAAATTTTTACTTGCCTTCTTTCCAAGTAGGAGACCCCCATAGGAGCTTTGAACCCATATTCAGTCCTTCACCTTTTAAGACATTTAGCTAGTCATAATCACTCCCAGAATTTTCCTAGTGTATGCAGAGTGCACCTTTTTTCCTTGCATATCCCTCTTCGAAAAGGGGACTGATATCCCAATAATATTTAGGAGTAAGAAGGACCTTACACCTATAAATAGGTGTAAGATCTCTCCTAGTCCTATTCACCTTGTCATCAACATATGTTTAGACTTATGATAAGGTTTCCCTTAGGCTTCATGGTGCGTAAGGCCCAATGGTTGGGGGCATTTTCAAAATATGTCCACCTCAGACTCCACCCTACACTTAATGTTTTCCTTGATAAGTAAAAGGCAAATAAGTGGTAAGTTGATGGCATTTGTTGCTGCACCTTAGGAGATGCCATTGAACCTTATTCAGGCCATGTGACATAAAACTGGTGAAGCTTGGCCTCACACACGTAGTTTGAGGGCAGAGAGTCGATGCTTCCACTCCAATTCCTGCATGCCTCAAATGTGTTAGACCAATCAAAGTGTCCCCTCATAATGAAGTTTGCAACAATTTATGTATTGGGATAAGAGCATCTCCGGTTTGGCTCAGGAAAATGGTTTTGGCTCAGCAGCATAAGTGCGCACGTCGCGGTGGCTGGTAAAAGGCGCAGCAGCGCTGTGCACCTGCAGAGAAGAGTGGAACAAAATATGATCTAACCACTGCTCAGTGTTTCTGATCGGCCCATCATAATGATTGGTCCAGGTGGTTTGCTGCTAGTAGTTCCCCACCTATTTGCTGTCCCAGTTTCAGTTTTATGGGTGGGGTTGCAAAAGGGTTCATAACTAAACTCGGATGTGAAATACATATTTGCAGGGTCACAAACTGAGCACCACTGGAAATGCTCTCACTAGTATGTCCCCACAATTCATGTCTTGCCATTAGCCTATGCACAAAATGGTGACCAATGAAGGACAGAATGTAATATGCTGCCAATGAGTTGAGGCAGCATGCACCCAAGAGGCCTATTGGAGGTCCCCTGGATATTATTGTTCTCAATGTGTTCCATATGGTCACCATTCTGGCCCTGCCGCCATGCTCCCAATGACTCTTTATAATATTACCAATAAAGGTTCCTAAAGTTGTTCCCAAATAGCACCCACCACAAATAAAATAAAAATAAAACTTTGTGAGAATTGGGTTTTGTTGAAATCAATACACCACCCAAACAAAATGTTGTATCAGTTACAACCAGGTTGAATCACATGTGTAACTCTGCTAAATGTTTATGAAGGTGCATCACAATGACCCACTCAAGCTTACAAGGTTTAGGGTTTAGGGTTTTATATCTTTGTTCAAAACTTTGAATTGATTTATGGATTAGAAAGGGCAAAAAGGAATATGCTACTTAAGAAGCCGAAGGATGCACTCGGGTTCTTTTCTTATCCCATGAGTTGTGTTGCAAATTATTTGTTACATTTGACATTGGAGAATGAATTTTCTCTTAAGTTTTTCTGACCTCGGTCTGCTTAGGGGCGGAATTGCTTTGAATGCCCTGCATGTTTTTTGTTAATGTATGAAATTGTGACATACCCCCTTAGGCTAAGTAGCTTGCCGAATCTTTAGTATGGTTGTGCAATGCATGTTTTGGGGCAACCTCATGATCACCTTCTTTCCAAAACTGAAAAAAATAAGGTTTTTACACTTGCTTATAAAATTATGGGGAGAAAAATTGCTTGTGAAATAATATTCTCAAAATCTTTCTCTCCCTGTCCCTTGAAAAGTTTTAAATATTCCAAAAATATAACTATACTACTTTAAAAATTACACCAGACCCCCATCAACCAATTAACACGCATACCTGATTTCTTCATGTGTAAGGCCCACAGAAGCCATGAGTGTGCATGAATGATGAAATGAATTTTTTTGGTAACATGTAAAAAATGATTTCAAGCGACAACAAGTCCACTAACAAAAGCAATGTGACAGACACTGAAAGCCATTTGTGAGTAGGTTGAAATAAACTTTATTCTTGGTACTAGTTATCTAATATACTTTTTATACAGGGGCAGCTCCAACACATGTCTGTCCAATAATTTAATAATTTTGAAGATTCCATTTTGAAAATTTGAAAATTTTGAAACCTTTCAAAAGATTTTTCATTTTCCCTCGCAATATTTATTTAAAGTAATCTTTATTTTTCAACATTTTTACAAATAATATAATCACTGTCAAAGCTGCCAAGGTACTACTACTACAGCACCACCTACAGAGCCGGCAGGTCTCTGAGATTACGCGACCACCCTGGGCAGGCTACCACCCACCGGTGCACCATCCATTGGAAACCTGTTATGACTGGGTTGGGTTGTGGATGAACCACAGCTGCGTTACCAAGGTTCCACTTAAGGAACTATTCTTGTAACCGCTCTTATTTTTCACCTCACAATACTAGGTAACTAGTAACTAGCTTAGTAATTAGGTAGGGAATGTAACTGGTTAGTATGTAAACCTACATATTAACCTACATACATTGGTATATTGGTTGGAAGGTAAAGGCACATGGTGGCTACGAGTTAGATACGGAAATGTAGATGGTTAGAAGTTAGTACATCGTGACCTACCATGGTTAGTTATGTGACAGAAAAGTGTTTGCTGTCCACATATCATCCATCCTGCATTGTGTGCTGGTGTGTGCTTCTTCACTTTTGCCATGTCTTTGCTGTCTCAAGTAGTAAGTAACCGTCTCTTCTCTGCATATCACTCCATTGTTTTCAAAGGGTGAAGAAGCAAGAAACATTGGGTGTAGTAGTGCCTCTGCTAACTCTCTCCTCTTCACTAGGGTGAAGGGCACAGCATAGGGGCAGGGTAATGCTGTTTTCAAGCAGAAAGGGTCATGTACCTCAGGATGTTTTCAAACCGTAGTTAAATACCAGGTTTGTGAGTTCTCAGTCGAACAATTATTTTAATTTAATTTTGAAGATTTCATTTCGACAAATGGAATATTCCCGAATATTCTCAAATATGCTTCATTTTCCTTCACAGAAAAGAAATCTTGGAGATTTTTTTTTAAATAAAAAAATTTCAGCATGTTTAAAAATAGTGTAATTTTATTTTTTCAAACTTGCTATTTAAGTAGGGTATGCATATTATAATGATAGAGTGTGCATACTTTGCATATGTAGTGAGCTTCAACAATTCTATTCGGGTTCACTTCACTGTGAACTAACTATAGTGGAGCTGTACCATTCCATGTAGGAACATGTTGAGACTATTCAGGTTAGCAGTGTTCTGTAATGTGGTGCCAAGGCCTATTCCAGGGTATAACGGGGTTCTCTCCACTTTTGATTAACATAAACAAACTTATATCTATAAGTAAGATATTTTCAGCATTTTGTGTTGGATTATGTTTTTCACCCCAAGTAGCAGCACTGCTGAATAATGTACATATAGTACATGTACGATGTTCAGCACTTCTTCTTATTTTGTCGAATATATATATAAATGGGGTTAGGCAACATCAAATTTAATTTTTCTGAATTTCAACATACGAGAAATAATTATGCAAAGTTCACTTTTGATTGTGTATTTATTATAATAACAACCCAATGGTTTGGAGAAATAAATCATTTTTCACAAGGTGAGAGTTGGATTTTTCAACAATTTAATAAATTAACCTGACGACTGATTGCTAATAGAGAAGTTCTCAGCACCTTACCCTACAGTTAGTCTTGTCATTAAAATAATCCTCAAAATAAAGAAATCAATTTTTGTGAAAATATGAAGTTGACATGTTGAAAACCATCATAATTATCATAGGCTACACTCTGAATAATTTCACTACTTATGTGACAATATCATAATAGATCATGGAAATTTCAATATTTTTAAACTTTTAAATTAATTATTTTTTGGGAAAAAAAATTTATTCATTTTGTCAATGTCGAAACTGAAGGTGACAGTACTTTTGAAGACACTTATCTACTACTCAACCCTAGAAGATCACCCAAAGAAAATCACCTTAAGGACATCAGACATAGACTGCTTCTCAATCTTTCACTATCTTCTTCAAGAGCAAGGACAACAAATAGCACCCACCAGTTGCAATCTTTTGAGGCAAGTTTATGACCACATGTGTCTTCCTGCCTTCCTTCCTTCCTTCCCTTATGACATTTCACTTACACCACTAAATGGCAGAAACTTGAAACAATGAAATAGGCACATACTTCATTTGTACACCATTCAAATGCAAAAAAAAAGACTCAAAATGTTCACATAGGCACATGTAAACACCATCATGTCAGGAGTTTTAGTTTGCTTGCCTGGTTAAGTTTCAGTTTCATTGGGTTATTGTAAAAAAGGTATTATGTTTGGGGTTCATTTAAAACCAGTTCAATGTGAATGAGGTTTCAAACCTTTGATGTTCAGGGATAATTCTTTTTTGGTGTGTCTTTAATCATTTTTGTGATCTATTTGTTACATCATATATGAGAGTTTGTTGTTGTTTAGTTGATGGTTGTGGACAACAACATCATAGCACATGACAACCATAACCAAATTATAAATTAATTACATGCATGTGCAACATAATCATCTATCAGAATTTTATTTTAATTTTTTCCCAATGGCATGGGTTAAAGTGGGTTGAACTAAAAGGACCCCCAACTCCACCTACTTGTAAAGCGCTTGGAAGATTTACTTGGAGGTCACCTTATATCATGGGTGCATGTGGAAAACACATTCATCATCATTAGTGCGTTTGAGAGTGTTGGATTCAACTTTATGGAATTGGTTATTTGTAATCATTGATCCTACTTGGCCAATGGGAAATGATAACATATCTCATCACTTTGAAACTTGAAATTTTAAAAATATTGTGTCATGTGCTACCACATCAAAGCACTTACATCTATCATTGCCACAAACCGTAAACACATCATAGCATTATTGTAGAAAACACACACACACACCATCAAAATCTAACACACTCCACTTGGGAAACATACATGCCTCCCATCAAGCTTCTAAAAATAAACTATAAACTTGAAAGATTTGGAAACAAAAAAAAATTGCAAAACAAAACATGGAAAAACAAGAGATGGTGTAAGAGATTCAATTTGAGAAAGATGAATCTTTTGCACCACAACTTTAGATATTATCCCAAAATTGAAATATCTCAAACCTATTCACAACATTTAATTACTTTGTTTATTTTTTAAAAATTAAACATTAAATATTAAAATAATCCCAAGTAATCCTAATAACTATTGTGCATTATCAAATTGAAGCACTTACAACTATTGCTATCACAAACCATAAATACATCATAGTGCGATTATAAATACACACACACACACACACACACGCAATCACTTCCTTATATGGGAATAATGTCCCTTTAACTCAAATAACACATTTTGTGTAGATTTAGGAATTTTACATTATGGGATCACTACAACAAGACACTTTGGTTTTCGGGTAGTGAATCCAATAAGCATGGTGAAAATGTGATGACATTGTTAATCACCTAGTTGTGATCCATGTAATTCTTTGGTCAAGTATAATTACATTCAAAGTTTCCTAACAAAATTATTGTTGCTTAAATTCGACTACCAATAGCTAACCCTATTTGTGCAAACATTGAAGGCACAATCAATCCACGCCGGTAACTTTCTCTAACAATGGCATTTAACATCCCATGTGCCAACCCTTCGAGCACTAACCACATACCAACATTGTGGCAATGTTTTTTGGAAAACACATGCATTTTAATCCTCCAAGAACCGTTACAAGGCTTGGATTTATTATTCCATCAATGTATGGAAGATGACATGGCACATAGTTGCACACACAATCCTTTCAAACCATGTCATCTCATCCTTCCAAAAACAAAATTCTTGAAAGCAATGGTTTTTTTATTCTTGAAATGGCATGTCTTGTTGTAACATCCAACATCATAGATGTTGTTTTTTGCAAGTAAACATTTCATCACTTCAATTATATTGTCGAACTTGGGACCAATACCCTCTTCCATGAATAATAACATATTTTTATATGTTTCTATGTTGAACAATATCAAGATTCTCAAAAGTCGTTAGCATGACCTTTTTGAACAACTTTGTTTTTTCACCACATGCACACATATGAACATTTCGATCATCCATGTTCAAAACTGCCACAACCTCTCGATGTATTGATGCAAGCAAATTGCCCAAGCTCCTTGTGGGCATTGTCATAACAAACATGCCTATTGTGTAAGGTGAAGCATAATTTTCACTTTTCCATTAGTGGATACTTGGAATAGATGAAACCTTTTGGCTCATTGTAAGAATCAATCTTTCTTTTTAGTAATCACCTTAACAAACATGTCCCCATTATAAAGATATTCCAACCTTACAATGTTGTCATGCATGTCTTTTGGTCATATGGGACCCTGATTAGATTCAAGGTCCTTTAATATGTCCATTATTAGTGAAATAATGACATGAGTTACCATAACTAAAATACAAAAAAATGCAAAGGCATGCCATCTTAACACCATTTCTCATTAATTTCACCATGCCATCTAATTCCTATACCATCATGTTGGTTAATGCATGGGTTTTGATTCAACCCATATGTGACGCACTCCCAAGCTCCTTGATAGACTCAAATGTGAGTCTGAGGTGAAAACAATGGAAAAGTAATGAATTGGGACATGCTCCCAGGCTCGTAGCACTTTGGGGGTAGAGGGCGTACTGGAGTTCTAAGATGGGACTAGGAAGAATGACAAGCAATCACTCACTCACACAGACTTGCACAAAACCAAACAACAAGTTGGTTAGTGCATAGTTGGAGCACTTTTGGTGTCAAAACAAACCATGGGCAAACTTAGATTCACAAGATTCACCACGGCTTGAACTTGGGGGAAGTCACCACCTTCCCCTTATAGTATCTCTATGCATGGTCACAGGACCAGCACCCAAATGTCATTTTGTCCCAGGACTCCCAAGTGGGAGTCCCAAAATTCTCGCAACTAGGACTTCCACAACTTTGGGGGCCCATAACTTTGTGTGAAGACCTCCGATTGAAATGGAGTCTAAAGCAAAGTTGTATCCCTTGTCAAAAAAAATCCAATGGTATGTTGCACGCCACCTACACACAAGGAAATCGAAGTGATTCCCGACTTTTAGTGGTCGGGAGTTAAATTGTCAATTTGACTCCCAACCTTTTTTTTTACCATAACTTTTGTTTCAAGTGTCCAAATGGGTCATGGGAGCCCATTTTAGACATCTACGTTCCAAGAGCTTTTCAATCATATATAGAACTCTTCAATCCAATGGGTTTTGACCCCTGTAATCACTATTTGAAAATTCGAGAGTCCACCAGGACTTCAACTTTCAAAATGGAAGCTCCTTTGGGAGTGTGAGGGTTCATTCCCTCACACTTTCCTACACTCTTGGGAGCATGAGATGTGATTCCCAGGCTTCCTTCTTAGCCCTCAACCTTGCAAGCCTTTGCCTTGGTCGTGAACCCAAAGCTAGGGTTGTGATAATATGCATTTGGAGTAACAAGATTAACATGATGCACCACTTGGAAATCATATTATTGTAAAATGAACACCCATTGTGCAAGTTTCCTTATAACTTATTTGATTTTATCAATCATTTTATTAGTTGATGATTAGTGGTTAAGATGAAAAGGTTGTTGTACAAATAACACTTAAAATGTGTTACAACCCATACTATTATAAAACATTCCTTTTTAAAGTATTATGTTTGGATTCAACATTATTGTTGGAGCAACTAACATATGCAACCACAATTTTTTCCCCCTCATCATCCACATGGGTAAATATTACTCCAAGATTTAACATGTTGCAATTAATATGTAAATAAAATGGCCACCCTTTTATGGGTTGCCTTAAGATTGGTGTTAAGGTTAATTGAGCTTTTAGCTTTTAATAGGCTTGTTCATATTCATCTTCCCATTGCCAAGTTTGATCCACCTTTATTAGTTTAATGAATGGTTTGGCACTTACATTGAATCCCTTGACAAACTATGAGTAGTAGTTTGTCAATTCCATAAAAGGCCAAACTTATTTTAAATCCATAGGGCATGGAATGTGTGTGATATCATCCACCTTTGTTTGTTGAACCCCTAGTATTCTGAAATATGTCATATGACCAAAATATTCAATTTAATCATTGAATAACTTGCATTTTCCTAGATGGAACTTTAGTCCATGTGTTTATTAACACTTAAACATTTTTGAAGATTTTATTCTTGTTCCTTCATGGAAACACTAATGAAAATGATATCATCTATCCCCAACTTCACAAATTGTGGATGTTAACTTGAAAACAATTGGTTGGAAACTTGGTTACACATCTATTGTTGTTGAAAACTAAAGGGTGTAACAAATAGTTGTAAATGCCCCCAACAAGGTGTTCGTGGTGGTACTTGGTGCCACTATTGTGCATGGCACTTTATTTGATGGCATTCATGATACCAACCTTGGTACATTTGGTTGGATTGGGGCAATGGAAAAACTAATAATAATTTTGTTCTATGTAAATGATTATTACAAACAACTTGGCATTGGCCTCTTTTCTTTGTGGATTAAAATTCACATTTATTCCTAATGGTTCAAAGACTTGAATTGATGATTGGGTGATAAACATGTCAACTTCCATTAATGGTGCTTGTGTCAACCCTATTCCACAAATGAATCCCATTTTAACTAAATTAAACATGGTGGAGGAACTAAAATTTGACAAAGGATTTTCAAATTTTGGTGCAACATGAAGATTAGCCATGGTAATTAATTGCTACTCCAACTAAACAATCATATCCACCATTGTTTGTTTTGTATTACTTCCACAACCTTGACTTGGGATTGGACCTTGGCATGGACCTTGTCCTTGATTACCCCTACCATTGGAAATTGCATTTCCACAACCTTCACTTGGATGTTGTTGCCTTGGGGTTGATTTATATGCAATTTGGGATGTAGGTCATAACAATGGTCCATGTTGTGACCATGCCTACCATAATGATTGCACTACAACTAAATGGGTAAAATTAGATTTTGCCCTTTGCCCCTTTGTGAAGAATTTTTTTTTCAAGGATCTTTCCACAATATTAAAATTTATCCTTTTCTTTTGGTTGGCTCATAAATGAAGCCATAAGTGATGATGCTTGAGGACTTTTTGATGGTGCTTTGACCTTTTACACAACATTCTTGCTTGCTTACCCGTGCTATTCGGACATTTGTTGAATTTGAGGCAATTAGTTCCTTGGATTATCCTTGACGAACCTAACAATCACCACATCTCACTTTTCCAACATGTTTAGTTCAATTATCTTTACTAGGAGGAAAACGTCTATCAATGTTAGCTAAATTAGTTGCCACAACATGGCATTTCACACCTTTTTTAAAATTTGTAATCTAAAATTCCATACCAAAATTGAATTGCTTACACTTTTGTGATTATTCGAATTTTTTAATCAATTTCTTCTTCTGAATATAAGTCTTTTGAATATTTTCACAGGGTATACTCTAAAACTTTTAAAATTTTCATATTTTTTTGTGTTTACCCCTTAGTAGTTTCTTTGCAAAATGGGAAAGAATTCAACAATAAGATTAAAAAAAGGTAGTGGCCTTTATGTGTTGGTTAAAGATCGTATTTATGTATTAGTTGAAGGGCTTGCCTGTGTATTGGTTGAGGAGCCTATTTGTATATTAGTTGAGGGGCCAATATTGCCAACTTTAGTTGAAGAATTATTGCTTGCAATAGTTGTTGGTGCACATGGAGCCATAATGTTTGAGGTGATGAAAACATGTTTGGTGATTAATATAATCACCATTCCTTAACATGCACTTCATGGGCTCATTAGAATTCAAGGTAATTGTCCATTGGTAACTTTTCAATGTGTTGAAACATGCCCTTCCATGCCATCAAATGTGTAAACATGTAAGGATTGCACATTTGATGCATTTCACATTAGGTGTCAAACTTTTAAATGAAGTTGTTGAACTAAATGTTCCTAATTGCATCAAAAATTTGATGTGACCCCTTGGTTGTTCTATAATAGCTCTATAAATTTCATCCATATCCCATATAAATGGGCTAACAAATGTTGCATGTAGTGTAATCAATCCTCAAAACTTGACAAAAATACCTTTTGAACTGTCATGTTATCAATAGTCGAAATCACACCCTTTACCTTTTAAACTATTGCTTATGCTTGAAGGAACAACCTTATCTGAAGTTCATAGCACCTTTGTGATGCCTATTGAATAGGTTACTTTGGGCACCTCAAACCGATTTCAAATCTTATTGTCCAAATTTTAATTATAAAGGATGTTAAACATGTGGGTTTAACCTAAAGCTAATGCCAACCCACCTATACCCACCAAGAACATTTCAATCTCACCATCACAACAATTAATGTAATATCTTGGTGATCAAATCTAAGATTTGCACACTTGTCATGTTACAATAAAGTATACATTTGGGATCTAAAACTTGGGCCTTACACACTTGTTATGGAATTACAAGCCCCAATGAAGTCCCACATTCGCCACACTTATACCTTTGAAAATGTGTCAACAAGCAAGGTGGGAAATAGGCCTTCCTTAATTACAACACAAAGTGGGAATGAACTTTTGCATACATCATGTATTTCCACTTTTGTAATTTTCACTAGGACATCATAACAAAAAACGTAAACAAATATTCAAAGTCAATGGCATGACATTTCATAGTTGTTCATGATGAGACACTCCACCACCTATGGGTTACATGTATGGTTACTTATTAGCACAAACCAAAAATTGCCAAAAATTTGGTGAGAATTGATCTCATGCACATCACCTTCAACACCATATGAAAATGGGCTCCAAAAATGTTGTCTCCAAATGGGCCAAAATCTCCCACACTTGTGGTATTTTAGTTTAGGAATTCAATGGCATAAAAATCACCAAAATCAAAAATTGCATGGCCTTGGTATGAATATTGAAAGAATTTTGAATTAATTCAAATTTGGAGAATGAATTTCCACAATTAAAATGAAAATTTGTTTTATTGTGTAGCCATCAAAGCCAAATTTGTGTGGGATTTGTTTGATTTTAGGGTTTAACATGTTAGGTGTTTATTCATTGTCAAATGTTCATTAACTAATCCTTTGTATGGTCATTAACCTTTGTTTGGCTACTAAATATAGGAACATCCCTTTACATGGATGAAATATGAAAAAAATAGAAAAATAAATAAATAATAAAAAATATATATATATATAGGTAGAGTTTTTTTAACATGACCAAGAAAATGCCCAACTTTAATTCCCAAGTCCCCCCCCCAACAAATACAATACAAACATACTAAACTTGGTTTCCAAGATGTAAACACAAACTTTCATTTGCCACTTAAACATAAATTCAAGCCTTGAAACTTGAGTGGATCTTTTTCAAGTCAAAATCTAACGCACTCCACTTGGGAGAATCCACACCTCACACCAAACTTGCAGAAAAAGATTATGAATTTAGAACTAAAGAAGCTTCAAAAAACTACAAAACAAAATGTGAAAAAATAAAAGATGGTGCATGACATTCAACTTGAGAAAGATGAGTCTTTTGCACCCCAACTTCGAATATTATGCCCAAAGTTGAAATATTTTGAACATGTTCATTTTATTTATCTATATTGTTTATGTTTTATTTTGACAAAATATTAATTATTTAGAAAATTCCCAAATAATCATGACAATTATGTTACTAATGTTTAATCAAACATTTTGATCATGTTTAATCTGAATCAATGTGTGAATATCATTTCAACCTTTCAACACTTGTAAATAAGGTTCAAAAGTAAAGTAAATCAATTGCAAATCCATCCCACCTCCCATATTCCATTGATGTGGGATAACCTTCCTTGAAAAACCCTAAGCTATTGTGCCTAGGTACTTTGGAAAAGACATTGTTTGTTGGATTTCTTTGCAACCTTAGATCTTGGGCCTTTATCACAAGTTCTTCAATTTTCAATGTCTTTTGAAACCCTGCTTTTAGTTATGACAATAATTTTGATTCATTCTACCTATCAACATAAGACGTAATAACTATTATAAACAAAATCCATAATGCATACCATTTATGTGCACATGAATTGTGCATTTGAAAATGAAATTGGCATTATTCAATTACCCATTTGACATTAACATAATGTTTTTGTTCATGTTCTTTTTGTACATTTATAAAAAGAAATTTACAACACTTCTTTCATGCACAAAGATTGAAATTGGAATGAAACTAGGGCAAGTTTTTTCAAATGCTTCCCAAAAGTACTTTGTGTTTTGCAAATCTTTTTAATTTGCATAAGTAGAATGAAGTGAAGGAATTGTGCAAGGAGCACACTTGCATATCTGACATTCATTGTGGTCTTGCATAATTACATTTAGGTTTTTTGGCAAGCTAGGTACCCAATGTTGTTCTTGTTCATTTACATTTTTTGTAGGTGTAGGTGATGTTGTCATGGTTGTGTTGTAATTCCTAGAACATTATAACAAATTTTATCAACAACCTTTTCCAAAGTGAGTTCCACCCCTTGTTATCTTATGCACACATTCACTATGACCTTGCATTGTTGTTTAGAAAACCATGGTTGTTAATAATAAGTGGGAGGTGTATAATACCCTAATTTGAAATAATAATTTGCAAGGACAATGAAAAGTGCAATATATATTTTTTTTACAAACCATAATCTTGCATGACAATAAGAAGTGCAATACCCCCATTTGGATATAAACTTTAATTTTTTGTGGGAGTATCATCACAATCCAATAATACCTTTTGCAAATGGTTATTCCATTTCTACTTTGTGTGTTATCTTTCCATAGAGTGTAGAAAAAATTGGTTTTGGTTTATAAATGGGTTTATTTACAACAATGGATGTGAAAGGAAAATTTCATGATTCATGTTTTGGTTTTATGTGTAGGATTTTGGCAAGTGGGTAGTTATAAGTAATAATGGATCTTTCTTTGTGTTGCCATGGATTTTTTAATAGTGTATTCTATTCAAATATTGAATGAGGTTACATCAAACATTTCAAAAGTTCATTTTTTATTGGATTAAGATTGTTAACTTGAATAAAAATATATTCATAACAATTAAATTGAATTTATGGATTGTTGTTCATGTATTCATTTTTATATAAATGCATTTTTTATTATCATGTTTCAATTCAAGATTAATTATAGGTATTCAATATATGATACATGATTAAAAGAATAAACATGTATTAAAAAAAATACAACAAGAAGCTTAACCGACAAATAGTTATATATTTTTGAATGATTGGATTTGAACTTTATTTTCAAAAATTTTAAGTTCAATCATTCTTTGTTGGATTGATTTTTTTCTTATTGTAACATGTATTTCAAACTTGCAATCACCCAAGTGGGCAAAGGTATTTGAACTTGAAGGATGTAGGCCCATTCCTAAATGAAGATAACCAACTTCAATCCCCAAATGAAGAACTTTTTCATGTCTCCTTGTTTCCATATGATCTAGCATGGAGTGGCACTTAAACCTTTTCATCCACAAGTGTTAGTATAAACATTGCAAACTTTTCCATTCAAGACTCTTGATTGGTAGAAATTTTATTGACTTTGTATAAACAAGCCAAGTTTTGGTTAACTTATAATTGTAAGTCTTCACCTTGGGATTTTTTTTGGTTGTGAATGATGGTGAGGCCTTTAGCATTAACAATGTGCAACAAATGTGTTGTTTTATTTGTTTTCTTTTAGTTGTCCCTCCTAATTAAAAGATGGCGGAATATCTCTATTGAAGTTGGAAAATGACAAAAAAATGAAAGATGAATCCACAAAAAGAAATGAGAAAAAAACATACAAGGGAAAGGGGTTAGGTCACAATATAAGGGCACACAATTTTCTATTTATTGTTTGCATTATTTTATATGGTTTTACATGATGTGTAAAATTATATAGTTGTATCTATGCTTTTATATTTTACAATAATATTTAACTTATTTTACATATGGTGAAATACATGGTTTCCATTTACATTTAATTGATTAGTGTATAAAAAATCATATACATGCACAACATTGGCACAACATTACTTTTTTTGTTCAACCCATCACAATGCAAGTGTCACATGTGAATGTGTCCTTGTGCAGATGCCTACAATTGAAATAAAATAAAATGAATGAAAAACGAAAAATAAAATGGATAAAAATCAAGGCTTTGTGGAAGATTGAAGGTCTTTGGTAAGAAAACATTTCATGCTCCTTTGTTGAGAACTTGTTCCCATGAACTTCATTCAATGCTTAGGTCAAGTTTGAGACAAGATGAATACCAATGACTACGTTGGTGGTAAAAATGGACCATGGTAAAAACATGGTTCAAATCCAAACGGGTGGCTAGATGGTTGGAGATTTGAGTGGGTGCAAGTAATATGATCACAAGTTCAACCTCATCTTGAAATTGGAATGTGAGCTTGGGATATTGATTTTGGCTTATGGTAGAATGGCATGATTACAATTATATAATGTGTGATAATGTCAAACATATATTAGTGAAAAAATATGAGGACATCACATTGCGATCCTAAGACAATTTGGGCTAATGGACTTGGGCTAGTGGCTTATGGTCTAAGCATTTTGGCTTGTGGTTTGAATACAAAAAGGATTAGACTAAAATCCATGCAAAATCATAGGCCATATATCCTATCAAAGATGTCAAAGTGCAGGCCAAAATGCTCATATCAAAGCCACAGTGCTTAAGAATCTTATAACCTTAGGGCAAAATGCTCAAGCCTTATGCTTTATGGTATGGTCCAAGCATTTAGTCTTAAGACTTGGAAACGAATATTCCATAGTTCTTAAAACAATTGCACCATACATAACTTACATAACAAGACAAATGTTTTGATCTAGAAACAAAATGTCCTCTGTTTCAGTACAGGATAAGCATTAACCAAACACATAAATATTTAGAATATAAATATAATTTTATGATTGTGAAAAATACTTCTTTTGGTTCAATGTTCAGACCTAGGCCAAAAAATTCCATCTGAAGACAATATCAAAATTCAAGCATTTCAGCCTAAGGTTATAATATTCTAAAATAGTTTGGCAGATGGTATGGGAATTCTTAGCTTGTGGTCCAAGCATTTTGGCTTGTGGTATGAGCATTTTGCGCTGCACTTGACTCCTTTCCATAGGAACCCTAAAAACCTAGGCCTATGATTTTACTTGGGATTCCAATCTGACCCTTTGGGTGTTTTGCAACCAGAATCATCTTACAAACCTACTATGTACTAGAATCTGACTCAGAACTAGAACATGCAATCTGCTTCCTCTTGTAGTCAGAACATTGTTATAGTCCTTTTTTACAAAGAGATTTTGGTTTTCTAGGCATGTTAGTAGTACTCCTAGGGAAGAAAGTATTGTGACAGGTTATACTTTTCAATGAAGCGGGCATTTTTTTATTGGTATTGGTCAAATGTAGTACACAATTTCCAAGTTCCAAAATTTGTTGTGTGATTGGAACTAGACTAGGTTTCTGAACCAGATTGGGTTTAGGATTGAAAGAACCCCTGGCTCAGAACTGCACTAGAGGTTCCATTAAAATAATTACTTTGAACTAGAACCAGAGGTTGCAGCATCATACCAAAGGTTCTCTTTAAAACCAGAAAACCTCACAACACTGGTTCAAATTTGAGCTTGCCACTGGGTAAATTTGAGAGGTAAATTGCAGACAACAATGTGAACGATCACTGTAATGAGTTGGTCCTATAGTTGCATCCACCTAGGTTTAAACCTTATGACTTGCAGCAGAACATACACGCCAACAATTTCATGTTCTGCAAACAGTACATACAAGTGAAATATGTTGTGTTCTACAAAGCAGTACATTTGTTCACGGAGCATGTTTCATGCAGAACATGCAGTTCAACTGTGCAGGGCGTCGCCTTGACACCCTCAAAGTTTGTAAGGGGGTGTATAATGGTCCCCACTCTTAACTACAAATCCTTTTCACATTATCCACACCTATATAATGGCTTGTAGAGATATCTGTGTTTTCTCCTTCCTGTTCCTTTTTCCCGCTTTCAAAAGGTTGCAAATGTTCCTCAGCAGGAATGGTTCTTTTGGTCTTCTAGTGGTACTGAATCAAAGCATAGGAGAAAACCAACTACCCCTGGACTTCACTGTTTTTTCATAGCCGAGAATCATACGTCTTCATTGTCAACAAGTTGTTGATGGAATTACCATTGAATTCTACCCAACTTAACCAAGTGCCCACTGACTGTGGAAACCCCTAGCCTTCATGACTCAGTTGTGGTTCTATCTTGTTAACCCTCCTACTTCCACCCAACACAACCTAGGTAACCAATGTAAGAGGGAAGTATCATTGGTAAATGGGTAGGTAATGTAAGTGGTTATTATGTAGGTGGGAGTGTATGTTAAGCACTTGGTGCGGCTATCATGTAAGTTGGTAAATGTCCATGGTTGGTAGATAGGATGTAGTTAAATGGTATGGGACCAGAAAACAGTGAAATAGTGAGCTGGTGGGTGCTGGTTCACTCCAGCCATTTAAGTCAGTGAATGTGCTGTGATCACTTTGGTAGCTGCAACTATCATGGCTGCTTGGGAGATGCAAACCTTACAATGATTATATCTCTTTGGACTTCGCTTCTAGGCAATCATCACCTGATATGAAATTCACAACTCTAGTAAAACTTATTTCTAGTGATTGTTTGCCAATCTTGAGGTTGTTTTGTATTGAAAACTTTGCTACCTACAACACTTGGGAAGATAATGTACAGGCTCCAAGCTCTGGGTTTGGATGTGGTCTCAAGGATCCACTTTGTTCACTTGTTTCTCTCACATTCTCATAGTCTGTCTCAACCAATGTTGGGTGGTTATCAAAAACATGGACAGATGCCTGGCGGTTATCAGGGTGGTTCTTAAGGTTCGTAATTGTGATTCTAAAACAAGCAAGGAAATGATTTTATTACATAACCATGGTTCTAAAAAATGTTGAGAAATAACCATTTATAAAATGGTTGGTTCTTTGAGGTTTTTGAAATAACTGGAATCAGCAATCCTCTGATTCTGATATGTTAAAAAACTGGAACTGGCAGTTATTTACAAAATGGGATATCCATACAACATGACACAAGTCTCAAGTGTCAACTGTTGTGCATCAAATTAGAACTGCAGTTCTAGAATCCAGGCCAACAATGTGCGCATCTGGATAGTTCAATAAGGCCCGCTTTACACTAGGAGTCAGGGCCAATGTTCAACCCAAATCCAGCATTCCTATTGGTGCAAAAGTTGAAATCAGCCCCACGGGCTTTACACTAGAAGTCAAGGCTGAAAGAGGAAAAAAATATTTCAATCTGCCCCAAGTTACAAATAATTGCTGCACTTTATGGTGGCCTTGTATTCGCCCCAAGGCTCAAAAAAGGATACCATCAAAATTGGGAGGCCAATTTGCAACCCAGAAATGCTTAAAGTTGACCCCGAGTTTTTTTGGCCCTGACTCCTAGTGTAAAGGGGGCCTAATTTGACCACTGATGTAAAGACTTATAAGCAACATTTGTTTTTACATTTAATTTTGTTTATTATGTCAGAAAGAGATCCTCAACCAAACCAAAGTTGAAACATGACTCAAAGCCTTCAGATCCATTTTATATGTAGCCTGCTACCCAAATATTCATGTGGTACACATTCTCCTTATATACAATACTGAATGTCACATAAATGAGGGGATCTAGAGAAGTATATGGACATAAAAGGGTAAACAAAGAAGCTAGATTTACAACTTACAAAGGGACACTTTGAGGAGTTGAAGGTAATATCTATCTAGATATTTTGTAGAGAGTGAGGAGAAATTTGAAAAATCTCCTTGAAAGAGTACATGATGGCAATGAAGATCCTTTTACGAGAAGATGTACACAAAATATTTCAAAATGTCTCTATCCTCTCACATGTTGACCTACAGGAAAAACTAGTCCAAATAGCAAAAATTGGCTTCTAATATCATTCCTTCCTATAAACCAAGAGTGGCAAAAATTCCACACACTATACCTTAAGAAACAAAACCTAAGAAAATCAAGCACCCACACAACCATGCTAATAACATTACTATCACAATTACAAATGAACTCATTCGTGCACTCTAGGAAAGTGCACATGTAGATCTGGTATCATTGTATGCAACAAACCTTGTTGAGACAAGGTTGAATGGCCAAAATGCCTTTGTTGAAAATAATTAAATTATATTCATTCTCAAGAATTGGGCTCTAGAAATCAACAAATGTATGTACAATTATGGATTATATTGTCGTACACAACAAACAATAGATATCCTTGCACAAATTCATGCAATTGTTATGGACATATATATTCCTTGCATATGCTAGTAAATGTTCAAATTTAGTTGTAATAATTAGAAAATAAATCCATGGTAGACTTGAAAGATCTAATTTGGATTGTCTAATATATTTTGGAGTGCATGTTGTGTTGATGGTCCAAGTTAAGATATAATAATATAAGCAAATGCACAAATGTCAAAATATATTGAATTTGTGTTTTTATTAGCACATTAAGCATGGGAAATGACACATTAAGTGATGAGGACCTTGACACAACAAGTTTGAAATTACATACATTACAAACACTTGGAAATGATATGAAAATGATGGTTAGAGAATTGCCAAGGATCTATGTTTTATCTTATGTTTAGTAACGTTTTTTCTTAGTAATGTAGATTGTGAAAGAATTATTAATGTTTGATGCTACAAGGCCTAGTTTGCTTATTTACTTCTGAAACAAAGTATGTGCATTTCTAATTACCACATGGAAGACTAATATGTTTCATACCATTTAGAGGGTGCATGTGTTCAACCATAAACTCTCTAGTATATATGTTTGATCTAAGTTAGGTTTGGATGAACATTTAATAATTATTGTCGTAGGCAATAGTTGAAATATCCTTATTTAAAATATATACATATATGTGTCTATGTGAATATGAATGAACATATTCATGAATTTAAAACAATTTTATATGAACTAAATGTAATTAGGGTGATAATTCTTGTGGATGATCAATTTGAAATCATTTTGTTTGGTTTGCATGATTCATGTCATGTTATAACCATGGTATTGAATATCTCTATAGGAGTGATCATGCAAGATGAAATTGTTTGATTAATGTAAGGGAAAATGAGGAGGAAAAGAGATGTCATTTCCAATGAAGGACAATTTTTTGTAACCTCATTTTACGCTAGTAAAAAATCAACAACTCAAAAAAAAAACATGATTGAATTCAAAAGAAAAAGGAGAATTTTAACAATTGGAAAACCAAGGGACAAACAAGCTAAGAAGAAAGGCAAATGCTATAATTTTCAAGAAGGACATAAAACATAATAATGTCCAAATAAAGGAAATAAGATTAACATATCAATTGAAGAAGAAATAATTCTTGTTGTTACATTGTCAATAAATGCACACACCATAAGAGATGTGTTACTTAGATTCTAGAACTACTCATCATATGATCTCACACAAAAGTTAATTTAGTGAATATATTCAACAAGAAACAAGAAATAATATTTTGGAGACAAAACACACCAACTAGTAGGTGGGAAAAGGTAAGTGAAAATAAAATTATCATGTGGTCAACTCCTTTATATATAAGATTACATGTTTCGGGGTTGAAAACTAATTTTATATATATATATATATATATATATTGGGGAAACAAAAAATGTTAGGTATAATGCAGAATTTACTATTGATAGATGCATCATGAAAGAAAAAAAACTAGCAAAGTGATTTGTACAATTTTATTTTTTTTGTTAATTAGATTTAATTAATTTTCGTAATATGATAATATAAAAAGAACAATGGTTGCAATATACAACTCCCATTACAATCTAAAAGCCAAATATCAAATTAACCTTGATAGGTGGCACCAAATCAAACCATTTTAAAGAACATTTGAAAAAAATATTTTAAAAAATATGGTACAAAGATTTTATGTCAAACCTAAATAATGAAGGTGATCTTAACCCCACCTTGGTGGGAATGTTGGATGTGACATTCAATAATTATCATTGTAAACAATAGTTGAAGTGCCTGTTTGTAATATATGTGTGCGTGTGTGTGACTATTCATGTCATTTGTAATAACATAATTGAAAAAATTGAGAGCCTTATTTTTATAGTTTATGTGCATTTGTAATTTTGTCATCATATTATAATATTGGGCAAGATAATGTATATGGAATCATCAGAGTTAAGGATAGCCATAATTTTTTCGATTCATATATTTTGGTGTCATGGGATGGATTTGATAAAAAGGTTAAACATTTGCATTGATATTTAAAGGGGATTGATTCCAATAACAATTTCTCCATTTGAATTTAGGCTTATTGAGAAATTGGATGGCAAAATTTATTCTACATGGAAAAATAAATTACATATCTCTTAAAGAAAAAACATTTATGGTCTGTAGTGAATGGAGTTGAAACAATTTTAGTAGCTCCCATCAAAATAGTTGTAATTCCTTTACTTCAAATGTGGAAAGGAAACATAAAAAACGAGGATGATAAAGAATTATTGTAAGTATTGTTAAAAGTAGTTGTTTCCATCACATCACAAGTGCAACCATAGTAAAAAAAAAAAGGCTAGGATGAACTTGAAAAATTGTATCAAATGGCAAACATAACAAATACATCCTACTCAAGAAGGAAATTCATCAATTTAAGAATGCAGAAAAACAAAAATCTATTAGTACACACATGACGTGAACAATCAATATATATATATCGATAACATTTTGGAAGTACAATGTGAATTGTGAATTGTTCAATCCTACTTGTATTCTATAACAAATTTTTGCAACATACATGCACACATGTTGTGGAGCTTCCATTAGTTAACTATGCACAATCATATTAATATATAAATAATTTTTGCAATCAAACTTGTATTATAAAGGTTCCATGATTAAATTGCATATGTAAAAAAGTTCAACAAAAGTTGGTATCAAAACCCATATATACATTAGTACAAGCATTTGTGTATGTGTTTGGCAATTAACAACAAATAAACTACCAAGTGGTTGGTCAATCAATACCCAAGTTTGTCCAAATCAATTGATCAAAGATTGCCAAATTGGCATGTCATGTTCAAAAGTTAAAGAAGAACAATGACACTTACATCTCCCAACTTTGCTAGGGCTATTGAACCCTTGGTGGGGAATTGGTCTTAGCATAAGATGCTTCATGTTGGCTCCAATATTCATAATTGAAGGCATGCTTTAAGTATTACAAGCAAAGAGCTTGAATGTAGATGAATATATTATGTTTAATTACCTCAAATCACTTTGAATACATCATCAACAATCCTACATTGAACATCGTCCATTTACCAAGTTTATCAATATTCAATCTTTCTTAAACCTTTTAAAAAAGTTCATGTTTTCAACTCCAAGGAATCAAATTTGTTCACCATCTTTTTCTTTTCAATAGTCAACATCTTGTTAGGCTCTAAAACTACCACTTGAATCAACAATGTACTAAAACATTCTAACATGACAAATGATCATTGCATGTTGCACTACATTGCCACTCCAAGAGCACTAATAAAAAGCAAGTCATTTTCAATGCTCATTACCTTAGGAAAATTGATTATTATTATGTATTCAACAAAGTGGGGTATCTTTGGCCCTTGGCAAAGAGGATAGCATTTTACTTACATAACAAATGGTCCTCAATGATAATCATTAGATGACGTCCCTCCCACATTTAGGCTTCTAGGATATCCCATCCCATGAGATGCAATGCATATATATATTTTGTGTAAAAGTGGTATATGATCATGAAAATCAACAATGGATGTTTTTATAACAACTTGTACTAATTTCTAGATGCATGTTATTTTCAAGACCAAAAATGTGGAACAAATATTTAGTTTGGAGAGATTGAAAAAAAATAGCTTCAATACCAAGGGCCAAAGTTGAACACTACATGTATATTAAAATCAAGGGGGTTAATAATGACTTTTTGCATCATGATTAAGATGATTGAATTGGCTCATCTTACCAATTGTGTAGGTGACCCATTCTCTTGTGTTTCTTTCACATTCCTTGATTTTTCCCCATGGCAGTTCTTTGATTTAAACTTAGTTCTTTAACTTTAATGTCAAAGATTAGCCAAGGTTCAATTAACTTCAATTCTTATTGAATTTATGGCCAAGCCCGACAAGGCAAGGCTATTAGCAAACTAGTAGCCAAAATCAACTAAATCCTACACATTCAACGGAACTTTCCAATAATAACTTGTTATAGTTGGTACCCACTTAGTTGTGATTTTGAATTATTTTTATAACCTTCACAATAGTTTTCAATTGTGATCTACTTGTGAATTTTTTTTTCAAATGGGAATACATAAGGAAAATAGTGCTTGGTTATGGTCTAAAACACAATGTTTCATACTTAAAAATGCGGATGAAAAAACCCAATAGATATCATCTAACGAATTGCTCACAATTGAACTTATAATTTCCACAACTTTGCAATTTGACTAGAACAAAATTATGAAGTTGTACAACTAGCTATTGCAATGTTTTGATCATGAAATCAAAGCTAATGGAAAAGTTGATGTTTTATTTAAAACTAGGTCTACATACCTCCATTGGAAAGTTGTTCTCATTAATATATAACTAGCTCTAAGGGTTGATTAGTTACTTAAACCATAACAATACCTAGTCCATACCAATGTTGGGTGGTTTTTATAATGATGGATAGATACTTGCAAATTATCATCTTGGGTATATATGTTCATTTACTCACCAGTCCTCAAAAAATTTCAAGTAATTGATATTTGGTTACATTGTAACCAAAAAGAAGAGTGTATAAAAAAAAATCTTTTGGGCACATAAAATTCACAGTAGAGATACAAATCCTATGAACCAATTCAATTTACATCTTTAAAACTTCCAACTTGGCACTGCTATAATTTCTTGGTGCTATTATGCTATCAGGACAAAATTTAACATTTCAATGTGTATCTCCAATTGGCACATACCTAGTAGTCTCTTGTAACTTATTATAGTGGTAGCATTTAGTTTGCTGCCAAGAACAAATCCAAACATCATGAGTCCAAAATCTAATGAGGCATGGCTTGAGGTCAGAACCCTCAACGTTCAATGAGTCCATATGAGCTATTAACCCTTTCTCTATAAATGCAACAATGCAGAAGAACATTTTGCCTAATCTCTGAAACATCATGATTTTTAGGTATGGACCAAAGTATGAAGGACACATATTAGGTTTATTTACAACCACTCAGGAACGACAAATTTTTGTGCAAAAATTAGCCATGGATAGATTTTTGATAACTTCCCACTTGTATTCTTCATTTACTCTCATTTTGCCCAACCCAAGGACACCCCACTTAGGCTTTCAACACTCATTCAGATACCTGCCTTATGAATTGGATTAAAGGAAGGTTTAACCAAGGTCCCCATGCATACATATCCCTTTGCATGCTTTTATTTTTATAGCTCGTACTTCCTTATGTTCGTCGTCAACCCTCAACATCAACCCCTTAGAGAATCTAATGTTAACAAAAACATACGACCTACCATAATGTAGTCATTAGCGCAATGGAAATAAAAAGAATAGCAATTACAATTCTCAACAAGCTCCACTTCCATTCATTTAAAACAAGATCAAAAAAACAAACACACACATTGCATTGCTCTTGAATTTTCTTTTTTATATTGTTTTGCACCTTCTTATTGTCCACACCTCCATTCAATGTTGCAACTTCTTTAGCGATCCATTGCTTGTTGTCGATTTATCCCACATAATACATAAACGAACAAAGTTTCCTACCTAGTTTCACAAATTTCCTTGAAATAGTCATTATAGTCATTAGCAAAGAGTGATGAAATAATATCTGCTGTTAACATGCAAAAAGTTGATGGCCACTCAAATCAAAACCAAAACCCTAAAACCTTGCTATGTTCACATGAAAGAAATATCCAACTAACTTCGTATCTGGTCACAACACAATTGTGGTTTTCAAGTTTGTGTTACAAGTCAAAGAATTGGTAATTCACTAGTCACATATATTTCATGAAAATCATTGTTTTTTTGAGGTTTTTGGAAGAATGGAAACTCATGGTTCTTTGATTCTCAATTTTTTTTCCAAAGAACCAAAATGAACTTGTCTTTGGTTCTTTGAATTTTTTTGAGATGAACGGCTCTTTAAAAAGTTCAAAGAACTGTTCAAACACTGGTCATACCTAGTCCATAATACCATACAACAAATTGAGGATTTGAAATGGAAGCCTTCTTTAAAGGAAACCTCAAAAGAAAAAAACAACACGGCAATAGGGTCTCGGTGACCGAACACTTAAATGTTTAGGGCAGGCTAGATCCAAGAGGAGAGCTCTGTTGTTTTTGGTGTTTAAACAAAATTTGAACCCCTTTTATTGAGACATCTAGCTCTAATGAATGTTACAAAGGCCCAAACATCCAAATTTTTTTAATGTTGCTTTGTTGTTATTAAAGTTCCAAGATAATTTGTAAAACTTTAGGTGCCACTCCTATGGCACTTTAAATTGTTTAAAATGAATAAGAAATAAGAAAATTATGAGGTTTGAAAGTAAAAGGGGTCCAAAGAGAAAGAAAAAAAAAACAGATATTGAAATTTAGAAAGCTTTTTTTTCTTGTTATTTTTTCATTACTCCTTTTCCTTCGCACTCAAAAGATGATTTCTAGAGCTCGAGGTAATGCTCCCATAACTTTTCAAATCACTCAAATATGATGAAAGTGTAAATAAGTATTTGATCATAGGCATGTGATCGATTGATGATGGGCCGGTTCATCCTAATCACCATGAAAATTAATCAAAATCTAGAAAAGAAGCTTTACAACTGCAGAAGGTGGCACCATCAACTCAAAGCGAAAGATGCTCATATGAAACTCATGGCCTTCTCGAGAGGTTGGGAGTTTGCGCCTCCTGAACATTAATATTTGCAGGGAAAAAACATTAAAAGAATCAACTGGCAATAGGTAGTAGTGAGGGCAGCCGCCGCTGATTATAAAGAATACCGTTACAGGAATGAGTTTTTATGGTAATTGGGGCCGTTCAACGGATAGTTTCGCCAGCAACTAAAACGGCACTTTAATGGCGCACTCCCGCCACCTCGAGGCTCGCATTGCGAAGAATGAAACAATCAGCAACACAAAAGTGGCTCTTCTCGATTTGCGTCTCACCACCTAGTTTTTGAACTTTGATTGCCTGTTGTCTATGGCGTCGAGGAAGCCTGGTAGCGCAGTAGAATTAGGGTCTCCAATCGACGAGGATTGCATCTTTCGCTCATTCAATTGCGTTAGTGTACAAGGAATTTCGATCTTCTCGCATCATCACGCGAACTCGTCATCGCACTGATCGTTTTTAGGTACGATTGATGCTCTGATATACTGTTGATGCTCTTGTTTTTTTTCCTGTCGAAGGACTTTTTGAAGCTGCTGTCATCTTCGGTATTCGTTGCAGGTCGGTTAAGCCCCCCCTTCTATGTCCGAATCTAGTGTGCCTTCATGTGAAAGCTCCTTCTTCTCTTTTTTGTTTATGTCTGTGTTTTCTTTGACTCATTGAATTATTGTTGATTTTTCCTCACTGGTTTATGTGTATGTTCATAACAGTAAGTAAGGTTTTGCGTATTCTGTCTTTGATAAACTAACGTATTCCTTGCCCGTTTTTCAGAAATTTCCTGCGCTATGGAATCTTTTTGGCCTATTCGTAACAGCTGGAACAGGCAGTTTGAAATGTTGTCATGAAGCTCAGACTAGGAAAGGGAGGTTCTCGATGCAATTGCAAACCATAAACAAGGACGTTCGGTTGGTTTAGTCCTGGTGAGTGTTCTTCTAGTTCGAGTTTCCCCTGAATTAGCCCTGCACTCGGAAGCTGCAGTTCCTGTGGCCACAAGGCAATTCTGTCTCTCGTTCTAGCTAGGTTGCCTAAAAGCTCTGGGATATTCTACTCATGTTGACGCCATGAAAAGTATGTGGAGATAAACTTCTTGGTTCTTTGTGGGGCCAATCGCATGAGCACATATACTTGCCTAGCTGGCCAAAGTCTTTTACATTGGAGTGGAGCTTATCAGAGTATTGATGCCTTGTGCTTTGTATCATATTCAGGATCCATGCAAGGCCCTCGCTCAGAAAGCAAAATATCCCTCTGGGCTCCTCCTTCTCTTCTCAAGGTTTTCCCACATTGTCTCTGGGATAGCAATTAGCACTTTGTCTCTAAATTCTATGGGGGTTACTTAAGGTTTGTGTGGGAGGGTTCCAGAGTTTCATTGCACCACTCCTGCTCATGAAGGACTGAGAGTTGGCATCTATTGAATGTTGCAGCAGGTAGAAATACCAGGCATGGATAACAGCAAGTCTCCATTTAGAGTTGCATCTCGAGGCCACCAACAAAATTTGTGTCCAAAAGCATTGCACTTGTCTATGGAGAACTGTGACCCTAACGTCACGCAAGGTTGGACATCGACGCTGGTGAAGAACAATTCCATGCCTGAGAAATCCAAGGTGGTTGTTAGGAGTGAAAAGTCATTGGGCCAAAGAGAGCTGCATTGTGATGGCCATGAGGTGAGTGTGATAAGGAGGACCCCAGAAAAGGAGTTCCCTACCAAATTCCCAGCAACATTGACACAAAGATGTAGATCGCCAACATGTGCAGCCAACAACTTTGACTATACATCACCTGCACAGAGTCAGCGCCAGAAGTTCCTCAAATCCAAGCGTCATTTGCTGCCTGGTTGGCATGCACCTCCTAAATGTAAAGGGAAGATTGAAGCTTCACCAGTGGATGAACAGCATCCCAGCACAAGCTCTTGTGGTCCCAACTGTGAGATCTCTCAAGTGTTTGATGATGCACCTGTAGCTCACAAGGAGCACAACCAGGATGATAGGGTTGGTGGTAGGTGCAATGATCCTACTACTATAGAGGTGCAGCTTCAGACTGCTGGTATCCATGGCAGGGATGGATTGGTTGAAGAAGAGAAAGGGGTCGCTTCACCCTGTACATTTAACTGTAAACATTCTCTGAAGAACAGATCACCTGATTGTGGAGGATGTGAAGAAAATGTCCCTGATCTTATCCAAATGGTGTCTGCAGAGGGAAATAGTCCGGGTGAAGTTGTGGAAGATGATCTCACACTATCTGAGTCCAATTGTCGGCAATCTGCAATGCAATTGTCACTAGATTCTGAAAGATGTGAATCTAAAATGGTTGATCCTCCCCATATGGTATCAATGGAGAACAGGAACAGCTGTAATGTCTTTGAGGAAGGGGATCCTATGCCATCTGTAGCGATTTGTAGTTGGCAGGATGAAGAGCTGGATAGTGCAGTTCAGCTGGTTCATGTAGATGGTAGGGTGTGTAAAGAAAGTGGTTGCCTACAGCACACCATTGTGGATGGAGACATGGTTGCTCAGTCTTCTCAACTGCCTGCTTTAGATGCACTTGTGAAGAGCAGTGCGAGGGATCTTTTCACTGTGAACAATGAAGCTTATGCAGATGAAATGGTCTCCCTAAAAAAACGAGCAGCAGCTGAGAGGAAGAATCCAGAAGACTGGATGTCAGATACTTTAATCAAAGAAGCAGTTAGTCGACTTGCACCACGGGGGGAAGGTGGTGTGAACATTCTGATACAGGCATTTGAGAGCATTATGCTCATGGAAGCAGAAGCACATGACACTAAGCCTGCCTACAGGGTATTTGGTAGCCCAGTTGGAACTTCGAAAATTCTGCACAAATTCAATAAAGACCATGGAGACAGAAGCCCCTCAGCCCTCGGGAACTTGATTGGCAAAGTGCAAGATTGGCATGAAACAATGGTTGCAACAGCCAACCCAGAC
Source organism: Sphagnum tenellum (assembly GCA_963921925.1). Classification (NCBI taxonomy): domain Eukaryota; kingdom Viridiplantae; phylum Streptophyta; class Sphagnopsida; order Sphagnales; family Sphagnaceae; genus Sphagnum; species Sphagnum tenellum. The sequence goes on along the minus strand of OY998153.1, from coordinate 10,723,083 downwards.
ACTGAGGTTGAAGAAGAGCAAGAGATGACTGTGAGGGGTTGCAGTGACTACAGTGATGCAGAGCAGCGAGATAATGAGCAAGACGGACTGAGAAGCTGCCCCACTTCTGTGAAGTTTGCAGAGAATCCTTTTTCTGTGAAGTTAGCTTCCTTACCATCTCAGAACGACAGTAAATGTTTGATGTCATGCTTTGGAGCTACCTTGTTTCCTTAAACTATTCTCTGGCTTTATCCCTCCTTTAACCAGTTAGGTTTTCCCCTGCCATTTCTCGTGCATTTCTATTGAATTGATCTAAAGCAGGTGATTGAATGGTGCTTATATCATGCAGCCCTGCAGATCCAGTGGAACAGCACAAGAAAGGGCAGGGAGCTGTGTTTTCTGCTCTGGATGCAGTTCCTCAGTTGGATGATAAAGTAAGAGCAGCAGCTATCCTACCTTTATCATCCAACCAAGACTAGTTGGTTTTGTTTGAATACAAGACTTGTTATTGATCTACCTCATCTAAAGTATGTGGAAAGAGTCTGCTTGTATGATCTTGTTCTTGTTCCTTTTGTATTGACTTTATGTGGGAAAGAACAGGTGATTAATGGGGATGCACACTCATCAACTTCAAGTAATTCAGTTGTGACTCAGGGGGCATATGCAACTCGAAGCCAGGCACAGGCTGGAAGCAATGATCAGCTGAAGCGATACACCTCATTGCAACCCTTCAGACTACGCACGGAGGTATCTTTCTATGGCACTACTAACTTTGCTTTTGAGAAGTTTTGGTTCTCTGGATGCAGGGTTCCAGAGTCCTTGTTCTGGATATTTTGAGTGGCCAGTTAAATTTTCTGATATTGTACATTCATGCAGGAAAGGGGAGCCTTGAAAGAGTATGAATTTGCGAAGAGACTGGAGCAGTTGTGGTATGAGGAAAAGCGTCTCCGTGTCCCTGTTGCTCAAGGCCTACCATGGACTACTGATGAACCCAATGTACAGTTTTATTTCAAGTATCATGTATTTTGCATATCTGGTTGTTTGTAATGATGCCTCTTGCTGACTTGGACCACAGAACAATAGAACATTTGTAATAGCAGGATTTGTACAATTTTGCAGGTGCCATTCAAGCCTGCACCAAAGGAGCATACTAGACCAGTTGAATTTACACTCCTCAGTGAAATCAGGGCGCATGAGCGTGCAGAGTTTGACAATTATGTATGTCACTGAGACCCCTACCAAAACATATAGTTTTGGCATCTGAATCTGTGGTCATTTCCTTCTATGTTGTGGTAATATTCCCCATTCAAATGAACTGGTGAATGGTCACAGGTTGCTGAACATAATTTTCAGATGGAGCTAAGGAGACGAGAGGAAGAAAGGATGCAACAGGTTAGTTTTGTATCATGGCCTGCGTGATGTGCATGCTATAGCTGTGATTTGTGTTTCACAAATGTGCTACTTTCAGTAGGTTTGCATAACGCTTTGGTTATGAAAGTCATCCACTGGTTTGGTTTTGACAATCATGGAATGCAGTTAGAAGCACAGGAAGAGATCAGAAGAATGAGGAGGGTTATGGTACCTCGTGCACAGCTCATGCCTTATTTCGACCAGCCTTTCATACCCCAGAGGTAACCCTTTGAGCCAATGTCAGGTTGTGTCTCTCTATATGCAGCAAACTGTGCACCATTGTAGGTTTCTTCACCTGATGGGTTTGTGCTTTTGTGCTCACAGATCATCAAAGAGGCTAACTATGCCGAAGGAGCCTAATTTCCACCACATTCAGAACAAAAAGATGAAGTGCAGCACAGTGGCCACCTACACAGCATGAGAAAGCACATGCTGTGTCAGTCGCTAATTATACCTTGTATCGGGATATTAACTGTATTAATATACTAGAGGTTGATAATGTTGAAGATTCGAAAGATTGAAAAGTCTTTGAGCATTAACAGGATGTAATCTCATTGCTGTAGGTTTTTGTTGGGGAGTCTTGATCCTGTGAAAAAAGTAACCAGTTGTAAGCTCATGTATCTATGGTGCAATTCATGTGTCTAAAAGCACATCTATGATGTGCAGAACCCTGACTGTCATTTGGAAAGGTCATTTCTGATGTTGAATCCTTATATTAATACTAGAAATTCGAGACTTGAAGGTTGCTCAGGCTTTGGAATATTTTGTTATCTTCATCCTGTAGGTGTATACAATTCTTGAATCCCATGTCAAAGCAAGTTCAGTGGTTAGTGTGCGGTTTTGGCATAAATGAAATTATTTCTTGTTACTGAAATTTTGAAAACTTATTTATTACTTGTGCCAAAATTTTAATGATTATCATAACATTAAATTCTGAAGTATTCAACTGTCTTTAACTTGAGACCATGCTTGAATTTAAGGATTTGACAGTACCAAGATGGCAGTGTCATGTTTATTGTTTTGTATAAACATTACATGTCTGAAATTTTCCTAAATAGAAAATCAATTGTCAGTGAAAAACTCGAAATTTAATTAATTATTCAAAAGTTTGTTACCAAATCCATTTGGGTAGTTCCGCAGTGTGTTTTGAGCCTGGTGAGACTCAGATTATATTGTGTTTTGAACCTCGTGACAGCTCTGTGGACAGAAGAGGGTGTGTGATCTTGTACCTGTTAACTCCTAAACAGTCCATAAGTACTCTCATAGCCTACCATATGCGTTCGCTCTGCATGACAGGGTGGAGACATTGAGATGCACCCAAAAACTGGCCCAAGTTTTGGTATACCTACATTCTAGATCATGTGTAGTGTCCCATAGAAACATTTCTAGCATAACTGAAAGGTTTGTGTAGGCTTCACCATGCTAAATATCATATGTTTCCAATTTAGAATGTTGACTAGTTGTCATCCTTATGGATGTTATTTAAAGGGCAGACACATTGTGCAATAAGCCTCTTGTTTTCTGTCTTATGGCATGAGATTCAAGGACCGGTCATGGATATAGTGCACTAACTAACTATGGATGTAACTTGTGAGTGAATCTGGAAGACTTCAATTAAGTGCTGATTTTGTTTGGAAATGAAAGTAACGACAATGATATTCTATTTGAGAAGTTTGCTGTGGTATAAATCCCAGGGTTCTGGGGAAAGAAAAAGTCCATCTAAAAGAAAAAAGCTACAACTCATTAGAGGAAAAGTTTCAGTCATGCTAGATTTGCTAGCATCAAACTTTTTTTGTTAAAAAAGATTCAGGTAATTTGCATTAGAGTGGTGGTGATTAATTGTAGAATGTCTTGATCTATAATACATACATGTATTGAATAGTTTGAATTTACACATTTGACAACTTAGGACTGAAGAGAGTATGGGTTTGCGCATAAGTATAGGAAACGAATGACTTGACCTGGATAATTGAAAGTTGAATTCTGGTGAAACAATTGTAGATGAGTGTTTTCATTTATTTCATATGTTGTTGGCATTATAAAAAAAAAAACCCTATGTATAAATTCTTGCTGGTCCTTGTCACAAAGTTGGGAAAGGCAGCTCTGATAATTGTTGCAAGAAACATGCACACACAACTTATGATTAAACATCTGAGATCTTGAATTTGATTTTTCATGGATTTTGAACATAGTGATTCTGTGTTCCCTCTAGACTTTTTTACTTCTGAGAAACTTCACTCAGATCTAGCTTGTTGGTTTGGTACACACCCTCTATAAGCTGTCAATTTTCTTTAAGGATTAGGCATGGACATGGGAGTCAATCAAGTGGTTGAGATGGGTCAAAAAAGCAAATCATATGGATGTCAGCATTATTCTCTCTCTCTCTCTCTCTCTCTCTCTCTAACATAATACAGTAGCATATTATTTTTTCTACAATTCTACCATTGAATATACCAACTTGTCGTACACAAGATAGTGCAATATTTGTGCACATGGATGATGAATACTAGCAATAGTATGAGTGGAGCTTAGCACTAGTGTACTGGTACAGTATATCATGGATACATGAATTCTAAATATTCAGACATATATATAATAATACCCTAACTATATACCACATGAAACTTATCAATGCAACTTCAATGACAAGGCTAATGGATAAAAACTCTAGGATATATGTGCTTGTCTCAATTAGTTGTGTCATAATTAGAGTCCAAGTTTTGGGTATAAAATTTTGGTAGAACTTGACCCAATTTTTTTGAGTGACATTTGGAGTACCATGTGTGCATATGATGGATGGGCATGTTCGATAAAAATGGATGCATTTACATGAGAAGTTCTAGATCGGGTAAGAGAAGTTTGTAGTGTGAAGTCTGCCATAATCTAGCAACTCTGCCCATACTTGACATTTGGGCCTGTACCAATATTTCTCCCATTAAAAATTTCTTATTTCTGATCCCAAACCCCACCAATAAACATGAATTGGGGACATTAAAAGATCAAAACACACTAAAATAAACCAACCAGGCCAATCAATACATCTGCCCAATCAAGACCAACCAGGTATTAGACAGTGCTATGGCTTTTACCAGCGTCAACATATCGAGCAAAAATGCAGCTCACGACAGCCATTTAACTTAACCTTTTGGGCAAATCTTTACTGATTTTCACCCAAAATATGCTATGCAGTGTGTGGGTGGAGATGTTGTAAGTCATTACCCAAAGAGCAGCATGTTTTCATTATAGATCTCTATTGGAACTACTGATCCGGGGCACTGAGCTATTGTCAAAATATGCTGCAGCCTGCGTTTCAATGGTTATATAATCTGAATTCTGTGAAGGGCTTTTGATAAATGCAAGCAGCTAAGTTGCATAGTGTCTGTGCCCTAGGGCATGGCTTCTTTGATGGTGCGTGTGAACTTGATTTTGCAAAAGAACTGGCTCTGTAAGAGAACTGGCTGTTTCTTCCAAACCAGTAACAGTTCTTGAAACACAAGAAATGTTCCTGAAAATGTGGGACTGAATCAATTGTCCGTGGTTCAGTGATCTCTCCATGAGCTAAGGCAGAGCCATCAAGCTGAGACTAATCGTCTAATGCTCTCTCTGCCCCTTACTTTTGGCAAGTCCAAACCAGCAACAATTAAAATAGGAAATGTAATTCCATGCAGTTCCCAAATCTGAATGCACAGTTTCACACTAAAACACCACCAGCTGGTGAAGAACACTCCTCAAAATGTGGGACCAAATGAAAACTATTATATTGTTCAGTAGACTCTGGCTTACAAGGCAGCTCAGCCAATAAGCACATGGGGACCCAGAACTAGCTAGCTAGGAAGATTGTGAACTTGATGAGGAATGACAGAAAAACTTTAAGCAGCTCATGCAGAGGAGGCAATCTCAGTCATGCATCATTAGGCCTATTCCTGACCCCCAATAGCTCCTTGCCTCTCTCTCTCGCCCAGATAGAGAGGAATGAAGCTAGTGAGAGGCAGGAAGAGGCAGGCAGGCAGGCAGCTGCAGACACTCTACTATGTCTCTGTCTCTGTGTCTCTTCAATAGCGGCGTTCTCGAGAATCTGTCCCTAGTGCAGATCACATTCTCATCACATCCCCCAGTCCCGACCTCGTTCACCTAAAAAGATAATAAACTTTAGAACTAGCGGAGAACCTGATTCAAAAAATCCATAAGCCTGGTTCAGGTTCGGGTTTGGTGCCACAGGATCATCAAGTTGCGAAGGAAGATCAATGTGCATTACGTTATTGAGCTACAGGCTCAAACCTCTGATCATACCTACATGGCTGGTCAATCGTGAGTTGCAGGAAAGAGCTGAAGCCTAAGACTAAGTTCGGTTGCCTGAACTGCTGGAGACGCAGGAATATGGTCGAAATCGGAAACTTGCAAAGGGGGAGAAGTCTAGAGTAGTTCAGGCGCTGGGCTTCGACAAAAGCTGAAGTAGTCTAGACTTTAATTTGTAAGATTTTCGGGGACCTTGCGTGAGTTCCAAGTCGATGATGGTACTTGGACCTTGCAAAACACGTTTGTCTCCGTAGCTACATGATGTAAGTGAGTCCAAAAACCAGCTAGGCAATTAGCCACGGCCTTGAATGGACGGATCTTGATGTGCACAAGGTTCTGGTGCAATGATACGATAAAGACTAGTACAGTCTGACACAAAATGTGACTTGAAAAATGTGAGACTGCATAGAAACGACATCGGCTAATAATTTCCATCAATGCTACAAGCTGCAGGTTCGAAGCTTGTCACACAAGCAAACTGTCCTGAGTGACAAAAATTTGGGTCTCACTAGATCAGTTCCTCCCTGGAACTACAAGCGCTGCAGCTTGAGCTGAATCTTCTCAACACGAAATATTCAAACCCATTATTAAACTTGTCATGCAAGCTCAATTCTTCTATTCAGCTCTGTCCCACTAGCTTTCTTCCGATTAAATGAACTGATTCTAACTGTGGAGGTGTGTATGCAGAGACTGCGAACTCCGAGAGGAACTCGACTGATCTTCTGAAGCAGCATCAGATGCAAAGAGCAGAGAGAGGGAAAAAAACTGCTGCTGCTGCTATCTGGGATGGGGCAAATTTCACCAGTTTTTAAAGCGATTTTTTCCAACTTTACAAAATCTAGATCATCTGTTGCATGCATCCAATGGGGTTTTCTTGTTTTTCCTTAATTCCAAGAAAGATTCGGCAGACGTCCACAAAAGTACATAGAGTTAATCATTTTGTACAGATCTACTGGTGGTTAGCAAAAGCAGCATCCTTAAAGCATGGTGGGTGTGAGCAACGCGCACCATGTAAAGAAAAAACCTGTGACCCCAGCAGCTGCAGATTTTCACACCTAGAGAGAGACACACACACACATTGAGGCAATTTAAGCTGCAATGTAAGGCCCGCTTTAAACTAGGAGTCAGGGGCAATGTGAAGAACCCAAATTAATCAAGCATTCCTCTTGGTGCAAAAGTTGAAATCGGCTTCCCAAGGGCTAAACACTAGGAGCCAAGGCTGAACTCGAAAAAATCTTTTCAATCTGCCCCAAGCTACTAAGGCCTGCTTTACACTAGGACTCAGGGCCAATGTTCAACCCAAGTCAAGCATTCCTATTGGTGCAAAAGTTGAAATTGGCCCCAAGTGCTTTACACTCATAGGAGTCAAGGCTGAACTGGAAAAAGTCTTTTCAATCTGCCCCAAGGTACTAATAAATGCTGAACTTTATGGCCTTCTATTGGCCCCAAGGCTGGAAGAAGGATACCATCGAATTTGGGAAGCCAATTTGCAACCCTTTGGGGCCAATGCTCTTGCATTTATTAGTAACTTGAGAGGCCAAACAACAATCCAAAAATGCTCAAAGTTGGCCTCAAGTTTTTTCGGCCCTGACTCCTAGTGTAAAGTGGGCCTAAGTAAGTGTACACACATGCAAAATTTCATGTTGTAAATTTTAATCATGTAGACATCTGTTCAAAATTATTTAGGCATTTTGTTGCTCTATGGATGAAATCAGTGTTTTTCTTGTTAAAAATAATTCACCAAATTTTGACCTGAAAAATACAATTTCGACCTACACACAGGATTTTCCATGGCAAAAAAAAAAGCCCCAAATTCACAAAATTTGGAAAACAAAACTCCAAATTGTCAGATTTTTATGATAAGTTTCAGGAGGTAGCCAAGAATATAGAGAGATTCTTTTTTTTCTTTTTCTCTTTTCATACTTTCATATCTAATATGTTGCCAAATCTGGCTAAGTCATCTTATGGTGATTACTACTTCAGCTACATCACAAGATTGAAAAACAAAAACCCTGAAGCCATAGTGGCCAGCATCCCCAGGAAAATTTTGATTGAACTGACAACATTATTTCAAGGAACTCTTGAAACTCTAGCCAGTAGACATAAAGGTTACAACACCCTGGATTATAATTCATTACAGATCAAATTCGTTATAGTGATTCTGAATTATAATTCGTTATAGATCAAATTCTATTTTGAAATAGTTTTTTTTTCTTTTGTCTGTTTGTATCTTGTTGTCTGTCTTTACCCTTTCAATGCCTTTGTTTGTTTGTATTTTGTTGTCTGTCTTGACCCTTTCAATGTTTTTTTCTTTTGTCTATTTATATCTTGTTGTGAACTTTTTCAATGAATCTAACTTTCATTGACATTTTGACTATCAAATCAAGAATGTAAAAAAATATTAATGAAACAAAATGACATATAGTGAAATTTCTGAAATTTTATTTTTTTACAACAAAATTATTATGCCAGGAAAAATAATTTTGTTGTAAAATAATTTTGTGTGATAGGTCATATCTTTATGTAGCCTACATGTAATTGAAATCAGCAGCTGCTAATAACGCCGTTATAGTTGGTATGAGCCATGTTTCTTATTTTATGATTTTGGGGTACCTTTATTTCAGACTCAAAGCCTTTATCCAGACCTGGCAATGCACATTCCATAACATGTTACTGTCAATACAATGGAGGATCGCTACAAATACTAAAAAACTTTTATAAAACTACAAGCTTTGTTTGTTGCATGTTTTGTTGAAATGGTTTCTAAACTGCAAATGGTTGAGCAAAACATGTTTGGGAAACTATTTGTAGATGCGGAAGTAACTTCTTATGTGTAGGGTAATGACCCAGCTAGCCCTATGGCATTGCATGGCATAAAAATCAACTGGATTTTTACTTTAAATTTTTTTAGTGCGATAATTTATTTAAAAGTAATAAAGGTCTTTCAAAAAGCAAAACACCCCTAGAGGAGAGCATTTGACTTTTTGAAACACCCACTCACGGCTGACGCTCAATTATGTCATATGTGACATCCTCAATTTACACTTAAAAAGATCCTGAGGGTTTTTAGGTGCATGTTTTTTGGTTGGATGGTGTGGAATGTAGACTGCATGCAACCTTTTTGTCATAATGTTCAAACTTCCCTCACATTCCCTACCTACTTATCTATGATACATACCCACTTAAAAGACTTAGATAGTGTGATGGGGAAGTAGTAGGGTTTACCCTCCCTATAAATTAGTAAGGTGGAACCATGGTAACTCAATTGTGGTTCATGGGTCTTCAATGGATGATGCACTGGTGGGTGCTGAGTCACATAGGTAGTCTCTGTATTAGGTAGTCCTTGACGACACCTTTGATTTTGTGGGATGTAGTCTGTTATCATGTAAGTACATTTGGCCCCACTTCCAAACGAGCAGATGAAAAGGGTGTCTTTCCCATCAATCAAGCTTGCAACCTTTTGATATCAGCATTTTGATTCTCTGAAAGTTCAAGGGGAGGTGTGAATCTGCAAGCATCGTGGTGCACGCTGTGCAAATTGCTTTTTTGCATTGGCTCATAGTCTTGGGATGTGTTACTGACCTACAAACGTATCTAACCTGATGCAGCATTTAACTCGGTACTATTATTTAGTGTTTGTCCCAAAACTTTTGCATCTTGTGGATGCTTGAATGTTTGATCAGAACAAGCATAACAAGCATCATTGTTGTTGTCCGTAGCTGCTGTTGTTGTTCCCTGTAGATTGCAATTATAAACAAATTTATGCTTTGAAATGAGCTAACAGCCACCATCTTCATATCCATCAAAATCCCATTATGACTCGAGATTGACATTGGGTTTCACCTTGGCAACCTATCCTCTGTAAAATAGGTCACATAGGTAGGTAAGTCTAAGCTAACATCCTAGGGCTGGGCCATTGTATGGCATTAAAAAAAACTGGATTTTAATTAATTGATTAATATAATTTGTTTACTGTGATACCCAGAAGGTACCTACCAGGTATCATAATAAAAGTATATATTTAAAAAGCAGCGTGCACATTTCATAAAGCAAAATGCATGTAATTCAAGCAGCTGATGCTTGATTACATCAGGTAAGATACCCTCCATATACACACTACCAGTGTAGATGGTTAGAACTTAGTACATAGGTAAGGGCAACTGGGTTCTTAGTACTAACTGGGTAAGATAGTAGAAACAGAAACGGAGCTAATGACCATGGTTAGCTAGTGAACTGGACTCCAATGGAACAGTGCTTCTGTCCATCCACCATCCATCTTTCCTACTTAACATATAGTAATAATGGTTGGTATTTCTCACTTACCTTGTGTACCCTACAACTTTGATATAACCATGGAATTATAGTGAGATGTTTGAAACTTTAAGTCCCTTTCAACACAAGGAAATTGAATGAACCAAAATCTTACATGATGCACAAAACATACGAAATACACAGGACAAAACATAGACGTTTTGAGCAAGGATCATCCATGTGCTTAAAACTTGGCCTGAATATAAATTATATCTAATCTGGAGCTCATCAAATATGTGTAAATACTTTGCTTAATGGAAATCACTCACTTAATATATAAATTTTTATTTGAAAAATTCTTCCACAATCAAATAATACATGAGTTTATCATATCATACATACAATACACAAAGGTCTTACCACAACTTACAAAACTTAATAATAGACTACCAACATTAAAACATGGAAATCAAGTGGATGAATTACCCACCTTTCATCTAAATTTAATAATATTATCATTCATTGACTTTAGACTAATAAGATTACGCCATCTATTAGTTATCTAAAACACTCATCCTCTCCATGGATTTACCCTTTATACTACTTGACATCTCTTTATATAAAATCTAGTGTTTTTTCCCAATTAATGAGGCCAAACTAATTGATTTTCATTTCTTCTTTTAATTCAAAATATTTAACTTATCCAAAGTAGTAGGTCCCTATTCAACATATCCTTATGTGTAGGGCCCATATGGATTTACTAATCATTTTTACCAAACTTTCTACCCTAGGCCCTAACCAATATTATTTCTAAGCACCCAACTTTGGTGCTACAAAACCATAGGCATGTTGAAATTAGATATTTTAGCCTCATGTGAATGATCAGCTTAAATTATCATGTGACTTTGTCTTTCACCAAGTTAGCATAAATGCAACATGTGATTTCTTTCCAATATTGCTCAACTAAGTTCAGTTAAAATCAAAATCTTATTGACTTTCAAAGGGGTCCAATCCTTGTAAACTATGGCATAGATTGGTTCAAAGTTAAACAAAGTAGTTGTTAGCTAGCTTGGGAAAGACAGATTTTAGGTGAGTTTGAATTGGACTCCACAAGTGCAGCCTGTGGGACAGTTCAAGATCAATAACAAAAGCTTTGTCCCTTCTGCTTTCAGAAGAATTTTGGACATAAATTCCTATGCATTTGGAGTGGGCTTACTTGGCTGTAGATCTGTCAGCATGTGTTCACAAGAGTATATCACACTCCTGAGGCTGGCAGAGTGTGTTCACTAGAGTAATTGCATTGTTCCCCTTGCTGGCAGAGGGGTTTAGACACCCTTCTTTTTTCTTTTTCCAGAATGCTTCATGTATAGGAGAAAGCCCCAGCAGCCGAGAAATCACGCCTGCAAACTGAGGAGCCTCTAGGTCTGCAACTCAGTTGGTGTAATGTCCTGCCGCTGAAGCTTTCTCATAAATTAAACTTTTTTTTGTACTGCCTGCTTGACAGCCAGAAATGCCTGCTGTGCTCTTTTTTAAATGTTGATGTATTGACTGGCTAGGGTTTTCTGAAGGGTAATAGACTCCCTGAGAATCTTCACAAGTTCTTGTCATGTTCACTTGGGCTTTGCCCTCATTCACAAGGCATCAAACTCATGAAGCTCCTCTTTCAGATCCCTTACCCTACACATTGTTTGCTAGGCACAACCATGTCATATCTATCTATGAAGCAAGGTAGTGTCACTTAAAAGAGAGGGCAATGCCAAATACACAACTACTCATAATAAAAATATGTTAACAACTAACTTCTTTGGAAGTCCAAAGAAAAATGTAACAACAATTCAACATTGAACTCAGCAATATCTATAACATCTAAACTATGGACCATGAAAACTCAGCTCACTCCGGCTTCTCTCTCTTGAGCCCACTTGTTGAATTATGGCAATTCTCAATTTCAACTGACAACCCTAGAGAATGAAATCCTCTCCATTCCCATAGCTCAATCTCGAAAAGTTGTACAAAGAAATAATGGCAGCCCAAATCATCCACTGCATGAATGTCCCAACAATCCGAGGGTTCTTTAGGTTACACATCAATTCCTTTCAAAGCTCCCACTTGAGTGGATACTTCTTTTCACACATACACCACCACTCTGTCCCAATAGTGCAGCATTTCACTCCACCCAGCCCAATTGTTATAATAAAACCGCTCTTGAAACCCCTTATTTCTTCATTATTTTCTTCAACCAATCCTTACACTATGCAACATGAGCTGTCTACATCTGAGAGAAGGCAATGGTGCAGCGGAAGAACAAAACCATCTACCCTAAAAATTTCATGGAATTAGACCATTTTGGTCAAAGCATGGTTGGGTGCTCAAAAGGACAATCTCTGATGGCATATATGTAATGTGCTACTAGTGGTTGTCAAGAGCAAATGTGAGAAGTTTTTACAAGTTGTTTAGATAGCATTAAAGTATTGCAACTTAATTACAATATATTAGCACCTTGTGATGACAAGGAATCCTCTTTCTTATGAGTGTCCCTTTCCTCTTCTTTATGAAGTTCTTTTAAAAAATTTGCAGGGTAGTATTTCAATCCTCATATCTTACACATCCTTTGTTTTACACTACCATAGGTTGAATCCCAAGTGTTCTAGATCTTGATGCTAGCTAATGATCAAGCTTCTTTGCATTTCATGTTATTGCTATATGATTTTTGAATAGATGAATTTTTTTGTTCTCTATACACAACTTATTGAGTCAATTTTTGTAAACTTTTGAAGAAACATGATGGAAATGTTCTTCTTGAATGGTAAAACCTACTTTAGCTCTTTTTTTCCCCCTTTTCATGAATGTTATATATTCCTAGACTTTTATTGTTTCTTGTGAATGGTAGTGGCAAATGTTTGGTATTGTGAATCCTTGCTGTTCATTAACCTATAAACCCTATGGTTATGTGAATTGGATCTAGTAGTGTACTATGCATTTTTCTTTTGTGCATTTGGGAGTTGATAGCAAGTCTAGACTATTGCAATGCATTTATTTTTCAACCCTTTGTTATATTATACCTAAATGAGCATCTAGAAAAACCAAATTGTGAAGAAGAAGCTTAAACTTGATTATTTCTTATATGCATATGGAACTATTGAAAGGATTGATTGGGTTATGATGTATGAGAGGTTGAACTTTTAAAAGTAAAAACTAGGTCTTTTGGTTATGTGTTTGGTAACCCCAAACAAATTCAATCACTCAAGTGGTGTGTTAAAGGACTACAAGGAAAAAATGGATTTTATTGGAACGAGTCATGCATATGGGTAACTTTTCTTCAAATTTTGTTTGTTGTTACCAATAGGTATACCTTTGACCCATATATTATTAGTGCACCATAGAATGTTACCTGAATTTATAAACTACTTTTGGATGGTTTTATGAAATGGCACATAGTTTACATCCATTTACACGACCCAATATTGTGTGCAAAAAGTATGAGTTGTATCAAACTAATGTTGACATTGTTCCAAAAATGAAACACAATAGATTTTCAAGTCAATTTTTGTCATAGCCTTGGAAAGGGAAAATTGTAGCCTTCATCTACTTTGCCAAATTTTGACATTTACCAATTTTTATTCTACACATAAATGTTTTTGTTTCATCTACCTTTAAACTTTTATTTCTCCATACCTTTTGCAATGAATACAATGTAGGTTTGCAACGTTAGTTTGGGAAAATTCATATTTGCCAAATATGTCTTTGTCCCATTTTGCAAAATAAAACAATTAATATGAAATTTATGTGACCACACTTGGAAAAAAGGAGTTTTTTTTTACCAACAAATTTTTTATTGCATGTTTCAACTACATAAATATAGTTATTTCAAAAAACGTTACATGAATGGTTTGGCACTTCAAGTAAATCAAACTATTTATTGATTTGGTAAATTTTTGGTGTTGACCATTGATGGAGGTTGATTTTCAAAATATTTTATGAAACAAAAAATAACCCATTTGAACTATAATCAACAAGTCATTTAATGATGGCAAACCATGTTACATCATCTTGACCACTTGATTAATTTGGTGGACATCATTTACAAATGGATGAAAGATGAAAAATGATGGATGACATACTACATATTTTTTCACTATAATTCAACATTCATGTAAATTTTTTGAAATTCTATTATGACTTTGTTATGACTATGTTTTAACTAATTTTTAATTTTATTGGAAATTTGTGACACCTTTACCAAAGTTTGTAACTTTTATCACACTACCATGCCACTAGACATCTTAAGTGGGTCCAAATGGTGTCTGAAAATTAAACAACATGTACACACCTTGGTCTAAGGTCATTGTGAATGTTATTTCAATGACTAAAAGTGTCCAACACAAAGTTTACATGCACTTACTTTGAAAAGTATATGTAAGTAAGGTGTAAGTAACAATAGATAGGGAAATAACTAATAGGTCAATAGGTAAGCTACATACTTTCCTAATATGTAAGTAGGATTCAAGTAAAATAAATAATAAATAACCTTCCACCTAGTGTTATTTATGTATTAACTACTTAATTAGATAACCTACAACCTATTATTTAAACTTACCTAGGTAATTCACAACCTACTTATACTTAACCTACCTACCTACCTAAGTTAAATTAAGTATTTTTGGCAAGCTAGTCTAACTTAACGAGGGCCCAACTATATTGGTGAACCTTATACAGTGTTTAAGAAGTGGATTGGAAAATGGATAGATGGATGATGTGACATATAACATGAATGAATATACAACATGGATATATGAATAGATGATATAATTTGGATGAATCAATGAATGGATAATGTGAAATATAATATGGATGAATGGATGATATGAAATATAACATTGCCAACTATAAAATTGAAAAAATATAGTTAGAACCATGTCAACTTACATAGCTAAAAATTAATCAACATCCCAACTATAACCATGAAGTGGGATCCCACTTAATATTAAGATAGAAACATGGTAAAATAAACACAAAAAATGAATGTGTTTACCTTTAGGTATCATGCCTATAAAACTAAACAAGTAGCATAAAAATGAATGGAAGTACAATTGAAAACTCTTTTACACTAGTATTATTACAATAAAAATTTACTTCAAAGAAACTACGAACAATTTTCTTTTAAAGTACACCAAAAGTATCCCCATTTATTAGGTTGCAAATTTGTAAATGGGGATACTTTTGGTTTACTTTAAACCTTTATTTGCTCTTACTTTTGGGGATATTATTATCAATATCTTCTTGGGTGTGGTTATAATAGCAAATAAATAAAACAATTGTTAAAACCTACTTACACATACTTTACACAAGTCTTTCATTGCAAAAAATAAAGTTCAAACCTACTTGCATTTCAAACAAATAAACAAAAAACTAATTGAAAAATTCAAAAGTAATGCACAAGAATGAATAACTATGTTTTCTTTTTTCATTTAATTTAAAAAATTCAATGTAATTTTTTTTTAATGGATTTTGTTATTATTTTATATTTACTTTCATCTAGTATTGAAAACTTGGTAACAAATATCTACAATTTACTATGCTTATGTCCATTACATTCCCATTCAAACTTTGAGTTTTCCTTTGCTCTAGTTTGATTTTGTTTTCTCATTTGGTCTAATTTGATATATTTTTCTCCTTTTCTATTAGGCCCAACTTGTGTTTAAGTTCAAACTCATGTAATTTATTAATTTGCAATTTTTTCAAAAAAATGAACCTTTCTTTTTGCATTTGGGGAACTTCAAGTCTTTCATTTTGAAGGTTCAAATTCTCATTATCTAGTTATTTCAATAAAAGAAAAACCAAGTTTTGCAATTGTCATTTCTAATCTATTTTAAGTTGCATACAACACATGCAACATAAAACAATTCGCACACAACTTTTGGTTGCATGCAACAAATTTTATTTAACATATATATACAATATCATTAGACACTTTCATCCATTCAAATTCTTATTAGGAAGTTGTAAATGCAACTAATTATATGCAACTGAAATGGCAATCCATCTTTCTATGACAAGTGTCCCATTTTTATTGTCAGTTTTATGATGATAAGTGGCATTTGAACCATATTTCAATATTACAAAATGGGGAGGCTTTTGGTTTACATTTTTGAAATTGATGAAAACATTACAAAATTTTACGTAATTACAAAAACTATGGAATTTTTTTTTAATGTAATTACACAATTCAATGGTTGTGAATAATCATTTAGAATTATACCTTTAGTTGTTGGAACTATGTAGTTATACAATTAGACATGTGAAATCAATTTTTTGATGATATTCCGTAATTCCATAATTATATTGTAATGTGTGGGATTTGAAATAGACAAACCTATATTTATGTGATAAACCATCATTTATCACAAGTTGAAATTGTGGTCAGATGGATTCAGGATTATGTTTATGGGTATGGAAGTGAGTTGAATTCCTTCTTATGACATTGACCTACATGACTCTACAGTCAAATCAGACACTTCAAACATAAATGACTACAAAGGAGCTTCACTGTTGTGAGGCAAAGACGCCAAACTAGCGCTTGTCATAGTTTGCCCAGCCCTTCTTCTTCTGTGTTCAGCACTGCATCCACAAACAGGGTCAGGCCTGAAGATTTGGGGAACATATCATTGCCATCTGAACCAGAGCATTCTGAATCAGATGGCACTGACAATTTGAAGCAAGGTACATTATGAAGGTCCACTCATGATGATTGTTGATGTGCAACTCAGGGCATGAGAAACAAGTCTAAAGAATCCACCAACATCCTCACCATCATCAGAACTTCCAGTTGCTGATATAACACCACCATGTCAGGAGCTTTTACTCCTGCCCCCAAGAGCTGCCTCTGTACCGGGAAACGTTAGCCTTCTACAAAACTATTGATTCTGTGTACAAGAATTGCGACCATAAGTTCATACTCCAATTATGATGCTCTCTTGTTTTCTAGTTATGCAGGAATCATCTCTTTCAACCCAGTTTTGGATTTTATTGTCCAAAATTGGTTTGAGAAAACTTGTGCATGATTGCAGGTACGAACTTCCTGATCGTCACCCATTTCTTGAAGGCCTAGTTTTCTTCTTCTCGTCTTCCCCCACACCCCCCCTCCCCCCCTTGCACTCTTTGCTTTGCACTCAAACATTATTACTTTTCACGTTGAACAAAGTTGGTTGGTCACCATTATTTTCTGTTGTGGAAATATCAGAAGGAAAGTCTTGGTTTAAATTCAAGTCTTCAAAACATTGGAACACAGATCAATGTATTATAAACGGTTCCTTTTCAGTTTGATCACCGAAAATGTTCTTTTCTAGATATGTGATTTTTATTTATTTTTTATTTTCTGTTTTTTTCCTTTTGGCTTTCATTATGGGTATTGGCCAACAATAGATGTAAGAGAAACCGATGATCCTTCTTCTGGCAGTTGGGACCTCAGGTTTCATCAGGATCCCATCCCCTGCCCCTCTCCCTAAACTTCACCTTCCCCTTTGTTTGTAGTTGCACAAGCCCAGAACATGCAAATCAAATATGCTTGCCTGCTTGAAGGACTCCAGGGGATAGAATGTTGCTAAAAGTTCAAAATGGGGAAAAAGTGAATCGAACCCCAAACACTAATAAAATTGGAGTAGAATTAAGCTTGGCAGAATTCTAGTCCAACTGATTGAGATATAATACTTCACTTGGAAGTACATCTTCTTAAGCATTCATTGCCCCAGTCAGTTATTGCAGTTCTGAGATTTTGTTTGTAACCATCAACTTCAGGGTTTAAAAACTTGCAGGTTCTGGTTTTCAGAAAAATTTCAGAAAAATTTCAGAATCTAAAGAACATTCAAGTTTCAATTTTGTTTCAATTTTTTGAAAATTTTCAACAATCTGATAGTTCTGAGAACCACCAGTTTCATTATCCCAGTCAAGGATCAAAGCCAGTTCATTTGTTTTTGAGAACCATTGGTGAGGAGTATATAAATACAGCTCTCATTACCAGCCAGTTCAAGATTCCAAAGAGAGAGTATGCCCCAAAACTGTCCTTAACTGAGGGGGGCAGAGTGAACCAACAGCCACCATCTGTCCATGAGGAATGGATGGTGGGTGGACAGGAAACACTTTTCTATTGGGTTCTAGTGTGGCAAAGAAATATGGATTTAGGGTTTTTGTGTGAAGAGGGTGTTCACTATTGTGTTCTTGGCGCTGGAAACTACCTCCTATCTTGTCCATTATCATGCACAAGAGAATGTTTGATGAGGAGGTTTTATGTTGATGATAACCATGCTTTTAAGAAAGAACAAAAGGTTAGGGACTAATGTTATGTTTTTTTGTTTTATTTTTGTGTGGTGAAGAACGATGCAAGGAGCGAGCTGGATAGTGGCACAAGGCTACAAGAGGCATTGAGAATTCCTAGATAAGCTCTCTAATTTTGGTGTTTTTGAAGGTTTAAGTTTGGTTGAAAACAAGAGATGGAGTGGGAAGTTAGACAACCATTTCATGCCATCAACATAGATACTATTTCTCCTCAGTTTTTATTCAACCTTTTGAGCATTGAATTGCATGAGGAAGTTGATTAGGTGCCCAAAGTAGGAGACTTGTGGATATTTGTTTTTACAATATGTCGCCATCATTTAATAAGATTATTTTTGCCTGGGATAGATTATTTATTTATTGTTGGAAACAAGGTTGTTAGGGTTGAGCATGTTGGAATTAAGTCCAAGACCTTGGTATGCAGACTAGGAAGAAGTTTGGATGGAAGATGGTTGTGGAATTTTGAACATAATGATAAAGTTCAATGTGAATCTCATGAGCTCTCAATCAGTATGTGCATTGTGGTTAACAAATATCCAAGCCACGATTTGGAATTGTATTAAAAAAAGTTGAAGCTCCCTAATGAATAGTGGAAGACTCATAATCTGGGAGAATATTTGTTTCAGATAAAGTTCCTTCACCTTTATTTTTTATTTTTATTTTTTTTGGTGATTTTAGTTACATAGTTTAGATGATGGGGAAAATAATCATGTGTTGGGAACACCTAGATTCCATTCCTAGACAACATAGAACAAGGCCACATTAGGATATACATTCTTGGTAGGGAAACACTATTCAAAGTAAAAAATAAACTCATAAAAAATAAAAACATTTCAATACCACATCTAGGATGTTGAGTGAAGGTTAGATTTGAACATATATGGGTTAAGGAGAATCTAGAAATCATAATTTTTTTAATGAAAAGGGATCAAGAAGGGGTTTCAGTTAATTTTTACCTATAGTAGGAACTGCAAAAGTTCAAAAAAAGAAAAGAAATTCACAATGACAAGCCCTAAAGGCATGGATGAATTGTTCTAGGGTAGGGAATTAAAGGATGTTCATGATTGGGTTGAAAGATTAAATATGGTTGTTGAAATAATGGGGATTGATGAGTAAAAGCTGTTCAAAATTGGCAAGTTGAATTTGAGAAAGGAAATCAAAAGAGTGGTACAAGAAGTTGGTCGATGTTCCAATTGGCTGGCATGCTATGAAAGCTACAATGCTTTTGAAATATGATAATATGGACAAGGAAGAGGTCTAGGCCAAATTGGACCAAATTGGACCAAATAAAACAAGAACCTAAGCAACAAGTTCAAGCTTACAATGACAAGATGGAAAAGTTTTTTACAAGAGGCAAGATGGAAGATGCTGAACAAAGGCAACAATTCTTATTTAGGTTACATCCTAAAGTTGAAAAATATTGTGTCATGCGAGATTATGCAAATATGGATGAGTTACTTGTTGCAACATTGGAGGTTTAGTGGATCTTGGCTGAATTGGGGGAAACTCCATTTGAACTATTGAAAGAAGAGCATTGTGTTGATGTTGTTGTAGAAAAACATGTCAATGCATTGAATGAATCCTTCATCAATTTCTTTAGGCAGGGTGTTTCATCAAATCATGGAATTGGATCCCCTGGAATTAACATTTCTTTGATGTGCCAAATTTACAATGCAGTTGATCGCATTTCTATAGTTTGTCCAAAAATCGAAGACATCAAACCTAAATGTGATAAATGTGGTCTCTCACATAAGACAAAAATTATGGACCCATATGTGGGTACTCCATATGTATGGGACATATTCAAGATAGATGTTAAAAGAAGGGTAAGGAGACCAAACCACACTCAATTGCAAATAACTATCTAGAAGTGCTTATGGATGATGAAACATCAACACTTGAACAATTGAATAGACTTTGTGGGACTAAACTTTTTTTTTTCCCAGAGCTCATATGCCTAGAAGGAAATTGCCTGTTGAAATGCAACAACATTGAATGGATGCAGTAAATGGCAGGGCTACAAAATCAGGGCCAATGGACAATTTTATAAAAGGTTCATCTAGGTCAAAAATTATTATTCATTTCATCAAGGGTAAAATTTCATTATCTCCTATGGAAACAATCCTTTCCACCACTAAGGAATTGGAATACCTTGAAAGCTTGGTAAAGCTTGTAAGAAAAAAACACAATGAGAGCATCAAGTTTGCAAATGTGATTGAAGTTGAAAGAACACCAGCAATCCACAAAATGTGCATTAACAAAAACCATCGTTGTAAAATTTTGCACCTACTTATAAAGGTTAACAACAATCTAGTGGAGGGACTTGTGTATACATGTGTGTCCATGTCTATCATGGTAACTGGTGTTGTTTAGGAATTACGGATCATGCATTTGGTCACTAGAATTAAATCCTACAAAATAGTTTTAGGTGTAAATACCCAAACATTGGGGATAATAATTGAAATGCTTGTGAAAGTAAGGAAAATTTAATGCCTTCTAACGTTTATGGTGGTAGATATCAATAGTTACGATTTGCTCGTAGGGTTGGATTTTTT
Organism: Sphagnum tenellum; assembly: GCA_963921925.1. NCBI lineage: Eukaryota > Viridiplantae > Streptophyta > Sphagnopsida > Sphagnales > Sphagnaceae > Sphagnum > Sphagnum tenellum. The sequence continues at coordinate 10,702,264 of OY998153.1, read as the reverse complement.
GATTAGGATAGGAGCTGTTGATGATGTGGAGAAAGGCATGATTCAAATGAAACAAGGACCTAGGAATGACATATAGGCGTTTCCCCTAAACATGGTCAATGTGTTATAAGTTGTCAAAGATGAGGCTTAAACATTTTCTAGCACACTAACAATGGTTAAGTTAGGTTTGGGACATCTAGACTTTAATAAGGCTAAACAAACTACTATTTATTCTTCCACCAATGGCCTATTTAATGATGGTTCTGAACATGATGCACTTGACAATGATACTGATGACACAAAGGAGGTAAATGTCGTTGAATATGACTATGTTGGAGATCACGAGCTCTTGGAAGAACTACATGACAATGGGTTGGATACCTTTGTGAAGCATGAGGGACCTAATCAATTTTTAACATGTTATTGGAAGACCAAACTAAAAACATATCTTTGGAAAAATCTCTAACTCTGAAGATTATGAAGAATGGATGAAATGTGTGGCAAAGGAAGAAAATGTGCAAAAGGTGGCATATGATGCCGAACAACTAGAAGAATGTTCGTTGGTACTATAGTTGGAAAAATAGAATGATGAAAGAACCGCGAAGGTAGTTGTAGATACACACAATGACTTTGTTGCAAACCAATAAGGGAAGATGGGGAAAAATGAAATCCAAGATTAGTGTGGACCCATCCTTGGATCCAATGAAGGTTGATCAGTTGTGGCAATTACTTGAACAATTTTTGATGTGTTTGTTTGGCATAAAGGCGAATTAGGTTGTAACAAGATTTGGGAACATACTGTGGACACCCAAGGTTTTCCACCCTGTCGTACTATGCCAAACAAGTTGTCATTTTGGGAGGAAACATAAGTCAAAAGGTAGATCGATGCTTAGATGTTTTCGGGAAAGATGAAACCAAACATATTATAGTATGCATGTAGGGTGACTACCTATGAAAAAGGATGGCAGTCGCAGGTTTTGTGGGGACTACAAGCCGTTGAACCAAAAGACTTGAAGGGATGCATTTCCTATGCCTTTGGTTGAAGATGTTTTAATGCAATTAAGGAAGTCTCTATGGTTATTTGTAGTAGATTTATAATCAAAATTTTATCAAATCAAGATAGTGCTTGAAGATGTAAAGAAGTCTACCCTAGTAACTAAATTTGGGTTATATGATTGGATAGTAATGGCTTTTGGCATGAAAAATGCAACAAGTATTTTCACCCGCACAATGACAAAAATATTTGGGGCTTACATGGATAGATTCTTGAAGGTGTTTGTTGATGACCTTAACATACACATCTTGACTTGGGATGAACACTTCGAACACATTTGCTTTGTTTTGATGAAATTGAGGGAAGTGAATTTTAAGTTTAACCCCAACAAATGTGAATTTGCAAAAACAAACAATCGTTTCTTAAGGCATGTTGTTAGGAAGAAGGGTATTCAACCAAATTAGCAAAAGGTCAAAACAATCACATAATTTCCAATACTAGTGTCGATTACCAATGTCCATGCTTTTCTTGGACTCATTAGATATTACAAGAACTATGTGAAGGGGTATCCATTATAGCACTATCACTCTTTAAATTGACAAAAAGGGATGTTGTGTTTTCTTGGAACAATGAATGCCAAAATGCAGTCAATGTATTGAAAGATGCATTGGTCAAAACACCCATTTTGATAAGCCCAGACTTTACAAAACCTTTCATACTATATGTGGACTGGTCAACAAAAGGAATATGTGTTATCCTTTCAAAACAAATGAACATAAATGAACAAGTCGTAGCTTATGTAACTAAGGGGCTTACACCTATATAGAAGAAATTTCACCCATGGAAGTAAATGTTATGCCCTCATTTGGGGTATGATGCATTTTAGGCAATACTTACATCACAATCACTCACCTCTACGCATTGACCACAAGCCTTTTGAGTGGTTAGTTACAATGTTAAATGTGTATGGCAGGACAGGCAAGTGGATCAACATGCTCCAAGACTTTAGTTTCAAAATAGTACATTGCGCTAGGTCAAAACATGGTAATGTAGATGCACTAAGTAGGAACCCAATTGGCAATGTGGATGAAGACAAAGAATTTCAAAAAAAGATTCAAGATTGTAATTGGATGCAATAGGCTCAAAGATGTGAAGAAGTTTCTTGGAACGGGAAAAGAAGTTCAAAGATGGGCTTGATACTACAACAATTGGGTGACAAAGCAATGTTCAATTAGTTGTTTATGGTGGATATCACAAAGTCAAAAAATGTGGAAGCAATTAATGGAGAAGATGATTTAATTGATAATCAAGAATAGGAGGTTGGAGATGAACAAAACAAACATGTTTTCAAGAAAAGAAGGAAGGATCTTTGGGACCCTCAAATGCATATTTAGTTTTTTGATGAGCCTCAAGGACTTTTTAATGATGACTTTATGGATGGGATCAACTCTAATGAGGAAAAAGACACTGAATGGGACCATGTCAAAAATATGGACATTTGGGATGATCAACAAACCATGGTAGTCCTCAATAGAGGTTAGATTTTAGTAAAATGTAGTCTGTAAGAAAACACTACAATTAAAAAAGAGCACACTTCATTATCACTGGAATCATGACAAACTCATGTTCAAAGACTTGTATGTACCAACACTTGATGAGCATAAACAACTTATTTTGGACCTTCAAGAAGAAATTGGTCATTTTAGAAAAGGGCACACACTTGTAAAGGTTAATAAGCAATATTTTTGGCATAATAAAATTAAAGATGTGTGGAATGTTGTTTGTGCTTGTAAGCAATGCCAAATGGTGAAGTAGATTAATAACATCATGTCATACACAAAAGGGATAAATAGTATATCTATTTGGGATCAATTTTATAAGGTAACACTCGATGTTATAGGTCCATTACCCAAGACAAACAATGGCAATAAATACATTCTGTTGCAATTGATCACTACTACAAATGGGTAGAGGCCAAGGTTGTTGTTGAATATGAAGCACAAATTGTTGCCAATTTTTTGGAAAATGAGAGCATCTACAGGTTTGGAGTACTAAGGTATGTCATGATTAACAATGGGGGTGAATGGGCAGCTGAGGTTGATCAACTATGCAAAAATTATGGGATTAACCATTCAATATACGACATTTCAATGGCCTAGATGCAACGACATGGCAAAGAAAGTGGTCAAGACCTTGAAACATGGATTGATTGTTTTTTTTGCTACTACTAAACATGCCCAAGATTGGGATGAACAGTTTCCATGTATTTTATTTGGATAGATCCACTACATGCTAGTACTAAGTTCTCACCTCACATGATTGTGATTGGACGAACTTTGAAGTTACAAATTGATAATTTTTTGAATCCCCTAGCTAAAACATATGATGCAGGTCAATGCTAGGATGCATGGTCAAATGATTGAGAACGTGGGTGAAGTTCAGGCAAGGCAAAAAAGGGCATCAAGAAAAGGAAAACAATTGTTTGTGAATTTCGCTAAAGGTGAAACTTATGTCAAGATGAAGGAACCTAAAAAGAAGAAATCACTAGCATCAAGTTGGGAAGGTCCATTTCTTTTCATGAAATATTTGGATAACAATGGATTTCAAGAACAAGACAAAGGCGGCAAAATTTATGCTCTCAAAGGAAAGGATGAAAAACTTTGAAACATACCTAAAAAGGATTTGCAAGTCTTCCATTATGCACCATGAAGTGGTGGTGACTAAAGGGCTTAATCAAAAAATTCAGGAGTGGTTACACATGTGGCAAATAAATATGGATTTATGGTTTTAATGTGAAGAGGGTGTTCGTTGTTGTTATCTTTGCACCAGAAACTACTTTCTGTCTTGTTGTATTATTATGCATGAGAGCATGTTTGATGAAGAGGTTTTATGTTGATGATAACTATGATTGTAAGAAGGAGCAAAAAGTTAGGGATAAATGTTTTTTTTTTGTGTGCTGGAGAATGATGTGAGGAGGGAGCTGGACATTGGCCTAAGGCTACAAGAGGCGTCGAAAATTCCTAGATAGGCTTTCTAGTTTTGACGTTTTTGAAGTTTTTTTTATGTTTACACTCATGCATTTTTTTTGGGTGTTCAGACGGTGTTGTTTGGTGCGAATTGGAGTTTGGGATAAATGCCCATAAGTTTAAATTGATGCTTGGTTGACTCCAAAATTTGCACTAGAATTAGAAATTGAATGTTAGGTTTTAATGGATCTTTAGAGTAAAAGATGGAATAGATGAAAGGTTCTAGAGGGTTATTGATGGTCAGTTGTGGAATCCACAACTCAAATTAAACATAATTGAGTCAAACACTAATTACTATTGAAGACAGTTGAGTACTTAGGTATTGGGAGCTCAAAGCAATCGTTCCTTCATGAGGAGGATGGGTGTGTATTGAATTATTCTCCAAGTTTCTACCTATGAAGGGATCATTGTTTGTCAAACACCTTCTTCAAACCCTAAGTTGCTTCTAATTGGGAGATTAATTGCTTTTGAGCCAGCTTGTGAGAATCCATAACTAATGACCAAGAGAGTTATAACTCAAAGTGATCTGATCCATTGTCTAGCCTCGTTTAAGATTAGCTTTGCTTGGGACACAATGATTTTATTATTGTGTGAACCTTCACAATTGAGTTTCAAATGAACCAAGTATGGTGCAGTAAAGTGTATGAATTGATGATATAGTCTGTGTTTATTTTAGTGTGCCCTTTTTTTTTTGGTTACACCAATTCCCTAGTTAACCATAGTGGTTAGCTCAATGACCAGTCACTGTGTCCACTACCTACTTACTAACGACCCACTAGCCCTTACCTTACCTACTTATTAACCACCTACATGCATCTACTTACCTGGTAGCTAGCCACCTATTGTCCTATCTACTTACCTACCCACATGACCTATTATTTACAAGATAGGTTACCAAGGTGAAACCAAGTGGTAACCCACTAATGGGGTGCTCTTGTGGTCATTACAGTTATAGATAGATGAAGCTAATGACAACTTCAGTCTTTAGGGAACTCTACGATTGCATTCATTTGCAACTCATTTAAATTTCAGTCATGTCTCTGAAATCTCATATCACATCAAGAAAATTTCATCCAATAAAACACACTCGTATCATTTGTATCACGTGCTTTGAGTTCATTTGATACTCACCTTAAGACCCCATCAAATCTCCTTAGCTTCAATAGTAGCTTAACGAACACTAGAGAAACAGAGATCACAGTGGACACACATTTGATTTACTGTTGAGTATTGTAGCCTCTCAACAAACGAAAACTCCTTCACACTCAGCCTGGCTACTCTTCACCAAAAAGTTTATGAATCAGTGTAGGCTAGCTATTGTTTTTTTTTGGCAATAATAGACCAAGTAGGTTAAAACTTTTCCATCAACTATGAAAATTAAATATAATTGATGCGATAGCATCAATTTCGAGCAGACTAATAGATTTGGGTAAATTTTCAAAAATAGATTCCCTAGGCAGCGCGGGTGCAAGTGAGTTGGTATCAATTCCATTGCCAAAGTAATACCCTTAATTATCAGTTTACTCAATTATTTGTGGGTAATAATCATCCCTTATGCATAAAGGTCGATTCTCAAATACCTTTTTGAGAACAACTGGTTTTGTGTTTTTTTTAGGTTTTCTTTTTCTTTTTAATCTTAATTTTTCTGTTTTTTTACGATAACAATATTTAATGTTTTTAGGATTGATAACCTACCCACTTGGTATTGAATTTTCAAAGAATCAATAACTGGGTTGATAACCAGGTATTATCTCAATAACCAGCCAACACTGGTGTGAACTCACCTCAACCACTCAGAGTGATCTGTTCAAGAGTAGCAGACAAGCAGGCCTCTCCTGTTGAGTCTTTAAGTGCCACCACCATGACTCATGGCTTCAGGAGCCCCACAAAAGTGCCAGGGTCCACACCAGTGTTGTGCAGTTTTCTGATTCTTTTAAATAACCAACAGTTCTGATTCTTTAAACACCAAAGAACTCGTAGTTCTCATGAAAGAACCAGCAAAAAACTGACAGTTAGAAAGGGGGTTATTTGATTTTTTTCAGAATAATGGAGTACCAAGGTTCTATACCAGAATCAGTCTTTTGAAAAAATTCACCATGGCCCTGTGTGGCGAAGTGGGTTTACACCCAGGTTGATAACTGACAGGTATCTGTAGCAGATTCTAATACCCACGCAACACTGGTCCACACTCTGCACCTTCCTGTTGTATTTGTTGAAAGAACTTTTCCTGCACTTCCTGCTCCCTTGCTGACATTTCATCACTTGTGTCCAATTACCATTGCAAGCACTACACAAGCATTCAGAAACCCCACAGCGATGTGAGGGTGTTTGGTTCCACATCTTGTCACATTTGTCTACTTAGTTCTAATGCCTCCTTCTCAAGTGTCAAGATGAGGCCAGCTTTTTGCTTGTCCTAACAAATTCGTGGGCTCTTGCTAAATTCATGGTTTATGGTTATCATCCTTTTCGTCTCATTTGATTTCAATTCTGCCCTCCTAGTTTTTGGGCGCATTTATTTCTGCCTGCCAGTCGACAAGTCAAAGTGGTTCTTGTAATATCTTCTTATGCTTAAGTCTGGTTACATTATGTTCACCTTCAAACAGATATCCAAATTGAACCTCACAGTGCAACCTGCAGACGACCCATAACAACAAGTAAAATTATACTGATCTCCTCCATCAACAACAAGAGAATTACATGTACATGTTTGGATGACCTGGAGTTCAACTGACAGCTTCACAATTTCAACCTTATATGGACCCTTTTGCAAAATCCCAATGGTGTCACTAAGTATCAACATGTCAGAATTGCAAAAAGAAGGGAACAAATTGAGCCACTTTCATTGAATTCCCAGGGAGCTAGAGCAATGCCCTTAATGCTTCCCACTCCAACATATACAAGACAGAATGACAGGACAATATTCCAGTCCACCACAAGACCACATGGTAGTTGCTAAAACATTTATCCCAAGTGCAGATCACATCCTGGATATGGCTGAATCTTGCATTTTAAGATAACAGGAAACATCAAGCATCATGCACATACCCTCTCAGCAATAGGAAATCAGATCTGCAATTAGCCTTCATAACAGTTGTTGAACACTTCATGGTCACATGTTGATCCAAAACACATATTATCCAATTGAAAATCTTCAACCTCATTGTACTAACCAAGGCCCTTCTTAAGCACTACAAGGCCATATGGTGACCCAAATCATGCATCCAAATGCAAACTTCAACCATTTGTACTAGCTATCTTGCAGGGTAGGTATGGGAGAAAAGGGAAACAACACATTGTGCCCTCCAATACACATGAAATCAGATCAGATATAGCTACTCTTGAGCACTAGAGTGGTTCAATTGATTGTTTGCCCATGAAGTGCTCCATTTGAACATGCTATTTCTTTTCTTTTTGTTAACAACCAACCTTATGTCCCAGATTCTGAAACTCTCACCCAAGTTCCTCAATTCAACCTCAACAAATCTATGAAATGCATTCAAGTGAACAAATGTGAAATGCACCAGCTTCAACAGCAATTTGCCAATTGTAGACCTAAGTTAAGGTCAAATGGAGAGACCTGTCAGTAATCGAAATTACTGTAAATTGCAGTAAATGTAGCACAAATCCTTGCCCAGTTTGAGCTACATTTTGGCAAGGACTTGGTCTCAGTACCTGGCGCTGTAAATTGCAGGACATGTAGCACAAATCCTAGCCCTGGCTGAGCTACATTTCAGCAATGAATTGATCTCAATACCTAGTGCTGTAAACTGCAGGAGATGTAGCACCAAATCCTTGCCCTGGATGAGCTACATTTCCGCAAGAATCTCTCAGTACCCAGTGCTTGTAAATTGCAGGAGATGTAGCACAAATGCTTGCCCTGGCTGCACTACAGTTTGGAAAGAAATTGGTCTCAGTACCTGCTGTAAATTGCAGTACATGTAGCATAACTGCTGGCCACGGGTGCTGCTACACATCTTGGCATACTTTCACACGACCTGAATAGTACCAGAAGATGTGGAAATTGTGCACATGAGCTCAACTTCAGTTGTGTTTCAAAACTGAGACATAAATTTGCACAAATAAATCTTGGAATCTCATATTTTAATAATTTCTATTTCTCTACAGGTAACAACAGCAGCGTCTATAGGAGAATCTTCAAGACCAGAATAGAAGCAGACGGTGTTAGCCATGCTCTCGTTTGTGAACTGCCACTGAACTAAGTTCCACTAAGTCTTAACTCAATTTCAATTTCCATAGTCTTTTTGGCTTTTGTAAATCTCCCTCTTGTTACTTAGCTATACTCTTAAATGGGGATTCTATAAAACTTGTAAGTGTCAAAGATTTCTTGTTTGATCTTTGCCAAATTCTCTTTTGATCTTTGTAGAATTTTGCTTCTCAGTTTTTCATATTATGCTTGCACACATTGAGTTTTGCCCCCCTTTTTTTTTATGTGTCAAAGAATGTCGCTCGTGACTCTTTCCTAGAGTTGCAGAAAAAGGAGGAACGGACAGGCGAAGCGTAGTCGTGATTCAGGACTTGTCAGGGAGAAGAGAGCGACCTGAAGCCTGGACTTGAGAAGTGTGTTCTGAAGAATCGACGTCGAACTTTCGGGCTACATGAGTGGACTCGTGGAAGTGATAGAAAACGTCAGTCTGCTGAGATTTCAGGCAGCTTCACCTCATCTTGACGAATGCGACAAAAGCCTGGAACTCATGAGTCGTGTGTCACCGCTGAGTCACGAAAATAGCCCGGAGTTTGTAGAAGCGGAGACGGAGAAACTCGTCGTGAAACGGTCTTCAGAAGAATCCATGCAGACTTTATTCACAGCTCCCGAATACAAAGAATCGGCCGCCTACAGTGAAGAAAATCTGAGCGAAGGAAGCGCAATTATGGATCCTGAATTATGGCAGAATCTACCAGAGAGCTTGTTGATGGTTGTGTTTGAGCACCTCCCTCTCAAGTCGCTTCTCCGCTTGACTCCTCTTTGGAAAAACTGCAAAAACTCGGAGCTTCTTTTCTCGTCTATCTTCTTACGGAACTTCCAGAAAACGTTTGCAAGTTCTGCATCCGCTGCTCCCCGGTTTGGGCTTGTTCGGGAAAACATGGAGAAAGCTGGCTACAAAGTCTCCATATACGATGCTCCAGAGAAGGCATGGTACTCGACAGAGCTTTCTTGTCTCCATCCAAGCGGAGTCGGACCGTTTGCAACAGCCGGAGGTTTGCTGTGCTTCTTCATTCGCTATACAAGATGGAGCTACGGAGCAATTGTGTGCAACCCGCTCACAAACACATGTCGGGAGCTTCCACCCTTGCGTCACATCCGCTCGTTCCCGCACCTGGTGAAGATGGTGATGGACTGCGAGGAGACTAGAATGCAGACTTACACGATCTTCGTCGTCGGGAAGGGCGAGGACTCCGCACAGTCAGTGGTCATGGAGGTGTACAATTCGGGGACGGATAGATGGAATACGAGCGATGCACATGTGCTTGCAAGTCCTGCGCCCGTAGGAATCTGGAGACACTTCGATGATCAATTTCAGAGGACCAGCAGCAGCTCCAATCCCGGCGCGAGTAGTCCAGAGTGCGGCAGGGATGTGAAGTACCTCGGCTTGGCAACGTTCGACGCCAAGATGAAGCGTCTGAGTGACGTCGCGGTGCCCAGTGATGTCAAGCCTTGGCGTCGCTACACTTCTTGCGTCGTACAAGAAAGCCAAGGCCGAGTTTTCATCTATCGTGAGAGGCCGGACTTCAACGGGATATGGGAGTTGGAATCGCCGGGGCAGCTTGCTGCTTGGAAGAACGTGTGCTGCGGCCATGCAGAGTTTCGTCCCTATCTCAGACTCTCTCTCTTCGTGTGCAACAATGTCTTTCTTCTTGTAGGTATGGCTTCCGCAATGCAGAGTTCTTCCATATTGGCAGACTCCTCCTCCCGGCGGCAGCAGCAGCTTATGATGACTTACGATATGTCCAAGAAAGTCTGGTGCTCGTTGCCTAGTCCGGCTTGGGATGCAGCAGAGCTTGTGGAGGGGTCTATGTTCGAGCCACGATTTGATGCTGTGCCCTGAGAATCATCATCCTCAGGATAATCACGACTCAACAATGCAGCATCCACAACACATGCATGTCAACAAACACTGCTTTCATGCGGCAGAGGTACAAAATCTACAGCAAATCTCTGCAGCATTGGAAACACTCCAGGATCAATTTCTCACAATTGTTCATGTACAATTCCAAATCCTAGTGACAGATCCAAGTTGCTTGGATGGTTCTACTTTTGTTCACGCTCATTTGGCAACGTGATGTCCCTCAACCTGCAGGGAAAAATTTGCCCACATCTCAGAAACCCCAATCTGCATCAATCAACATGTCTGTGAATGAGGTGCTATGAAGACACACCTGCACCAGACCTGAACAATCTGCACCACCATTCTTGAACAATCTGGGTTCTTTGAGAGCAATCTGATGTGGACAAATTTCTGAGAGAAAGGTAACATGGCTATGCAGTGGTGCAGCAATTAGTTGGCCATCCCATTCTGCCCAGAAAATCAGTGGCCACCAAGCTCCCATACTCAAGCAGCATAGATTTTTGCATCAGCAGCTGATGCTTCAATGGCACTTTGTTTTGTTGTGTAAGTAAAACTTAAGTAAAACTATCACTAAGCAGAAGAAATTTAGCTGAGATAGGCAGCTGAAAAAAGATCAGATTTACAATTTAAGCTTTCTGGATGCAGCTTTTGAGTTCACACTGTCAACACATTGCTGTTGCACTAGCTGCAGCACCCCCTTTCTTTCTCTCAGTGATCAAGTATTGCTTGCTCAAGAGATGAGGCAACATACCTTGAAGTAAATTGCAACTTGAGATGAAGTGAAATGACTCGAGGAATTGCAACTCAAGATCAGGTGACATAGCTCAAGGTATGGCAACTCAAGATCAATTGACATAGTTCAAAGTATTGCAACTAGAGATCAAGTGGGGACATGGCTCACAAATCAGATCTTCAGTGCACTGCCTGTAAATGAGACTTGCCTGATCGTGCGTGCTTGCTGCAATCCTGCAAGTCAACTTTAAACTTTACCAACATTGTAAGCTTGCAGATCTTCTGCACTTGCCAAAACTCCTCTCAACATTGTACATTCTATTGGACATATTGAGTAAAAAGGAATCTCAAATTGCTTTTCCACTGTCACAGTGTGTTTGTGTAAGAGAGAGAGATCCACAAACATCAGGTATGAGAGATGAAGAGAGTGAGAGAGAAAACAAATTCTTGCTCAAAAGAGAGTTGAGTAAATGAGAACTCAAGAGAGAGAGAAAGTGAGTGAAGACTCATCTCCAGTGGTGTTTGGTACCAAGAGCTCTTGATCTTAATACATGATGTCCTGCTGTACTGCTAGTTTCTGCTGATCTCATCATAAACAAACAAACATCACTAAAACTGACTGTCGAGGGAAACATCTTACACGTGATCTGGCAACTTACAGCAGCATGCCCAGCAACCTGTATGCAGAGTGTTAAATTCTGCATGTCAAGAGCTTAGTACTGCTGTCTTCTAGACAAGTGAAGGTATACACAGGGAAACTCTCCTCAAAGAACTTTCTTTGATACTCTGCACTACTTCTGTGTGGAAAGAGGGTTGAGAAGGAGACGAACAGAGAGATTTGTGAGACTTTCTCATCAGCTGAAACACATGGGCAAGGACTAATGCTTTATCCTCCTCATCAATACTGCAACCCTATCTCCTTGAGTACTGGGCCAGCAGCAACCAGAGGGCTATGTCTTCACTAGTAGAAGAGTGAGTACTGATTTTGCACACTGCTAACAGCTAGGAAACAGAAATTTCTGAGCAGGAAAATCTAGCTTGTATCCCACACTTTGGCTACCCATGAGGCACTGGAGTGTTGTACCTATCACCTTTGCAACTGAAGCTGTCTGGAAGTTCCATCTGAAGCAAAATGCTCAACACATAAGCCACTATCCTGACACCCATGGTAAACTGAGCTCAGAGGGTCAAGTGATTAAGAACTAGCATGTGGTCAGTACTCATCATCTGATAAACCAGTTTACTTATCAGTACCTTCAACAGGACAAACTGAAGTTTGAGTGAAGTTAATCTGTGGTGAATTTATGGAGCAGTACATCCTGAGACTGATTTAGGGTTGAGTGTGAACCTTCGAAGAAAACTAGCAAAAGTGTGCTGCTGCTGCTAAAAGGTCAAACTTTTAGCTGCTCCACACAGTTGCACTGAGAAAATAGTGAAGGACCAACATATGCACACCTTGCAACACATTTTAGCAGAAGCTTTCCTGCTTTTGACCACCACAAACCTAATTTCAAAGGCATTATCAGTCTAATCAGCTGATGAATCAGCAAAAATTCCTAAGTTGGTGTGTTTTCTGACATTGGCTGTAGTGACATTTTTCCATGAGGGCTCTTGGAGCTCAAGAACTAGAGGACAGATAAATTTCATTAATGTACAAAGTAGGACCATGAACCAAACCCTGAAGTCTATCTTTGCCTGCTGAAGAGACAAAGATACTGGAGCTGTCTACAGAAATGTAGTCCTCCTCTTTCCCACACTACCACACAGGGAGATGATCTACATATCCCCAACCTCAGACAATATGCTACAGGAGTCTCTAAAGAAACCAATGTTGATTTGAACTCCTGAACTCCTCTTGGAGCTGATAGGTTTTTTGGTAGGCTTTGGACATATACAACTGTACAGACCAACAAAAAAAACAGCAATGCAGCAGCACTAGGTTGCAAAAAACACCATCGTAGCCTATCCACCAGCACAAATAGTTGCTATCCAATAGAAGTGACTTGAACAAATTGAGCAGAGTAGACATCTGAGGCACCCCTACAGGCCACAGGTTGGTATAGGAACAGACATCATATGAACTGCAACACCAAAGCCAAATTACTCTCCCAATTGGCAAACTTGGGAAAGAGTAAGCTCAATATATGCAATGTTAAGCTTCCATAAAGAGTGAAGCATCATTTGTTGCTTGTTGTAAGTGTTTTTTAAGGTCTGTGTCTCCACCAGCCTCCAGCTGCTTCTTCACAATCTCCTCATGCATCTGCATCAGTAATATTGCACCTGACACACCCATCAACCCCCACATCACTCCCTTGCCCACACACAGCTTTCTACTGTGTTCCTGTACTGGGTAGATAGTTGCCCTTCCAAAGGAATCCTTGCTATCTATGACACTACTCTACAGCATTGACAAAAGAAGAGAGAGCAACTAGGTATCACACAAAGGAGTAAATTGTAATACCAATGAAGTCAGAGTTTCAATATAAGAATGAAGTCTCAAGACATGGATACTCCAATCAATCATAGTAATGCCAAAAGAAAATTTCCAGAATCAAACACTTGTTCAACCCAACCAGGAGATCCTGTGAAGTCAGTAAGCTTGGGCTAAGTTAACTAGCTGCAGTGACATGAGATCCGATAAAGTGACCTTTGTCTCACACCCTTTCAGGCAGAAGGGGAACCCCCAAGAGAAGTACTTTCTTGTTGATATCCTTGGCAACCTACCTTGAGTACATCCTCCAAAATTTATGTGCAGCAAAATGGCTCCATGCCTCTATACCTGTGTGGGTGATGGTTGTGGAGCAGCTTTTGAAAATTGTAAGTGACCAGTTTGATGATCCCACAGAATGATTGCTTGAACCCACATGACTGCAGGAGTGTGGGCAGTGATCAGCAGCATGGAGGTCACACCATACTGCATGCACACCAACTTTGGGTTTGCAAATTTGGAATTTGAGAATGCAGGCATCCATGAATGGATCTGCATCTGAGCAAACTCACCCCCACAAGAATCTCCATTAAGCATGTTGCTACATCCCAGATTCTTCTAAAAGGAGGCACCTGGGGGAAGCATCCAAGTCAACCATCCACAGCTTTCAGACAAGGTTAGGTCTTTGTACACACAAAAGCAAGGGTTGTCTCCGCTTGAGCTGCATACTCCTCCAAGACAGCCTCATTATGTGGGGTCCATCGTTCAGAACTGGCCTGCTTTGGGAGCTGCAAGCTTTTCCACTTCAGTTCCTGAAGCCATCTCACACCTGGAGTGTCACCATGACCTGAGAAAGTAATCATCAAGCTGTTCAATGGCAGGGCTTCATGTAGCCTTCTTATGCGGTCATCCAACTGTGTCAACACAGTTTGGAGATCTTGTGAAAGACAAGGTTTGATTTTGGTTGAAGTCTTGGCTCCTTTGTTGCATGTCAGTAAGGATGCCATTTCAGCAACATGGAGAGCCATAGCTTTCAGGTTTTGAGCTTCACCTTCATAATAAGACTGCAGCTCAGAGAACTGCAACCACAGAAAGTCAACTGAAGCTTTTCTCACCTCCTTTTCAGCTCTGGCAAGGACATCATTGTCAGAGTTTGCTAGCACGGCATTACATGAGCCCACAGCATAATGATGAAGCATTGTTCTATTTCCTATCAGTGTACAGGACCGCTCATGATTACTCAGCACTTGTATCAAATTTTCACAGTAAGGCTTCATTCTCCTCCCAAATGCAGGACCATTTTTAATCTTCAGGAGGGTCAAATCCATTGCTGCACGAGCATCTTCAATGCTGTCATGACCATTCTTATTCTCCTGGATTCTTCGTCTCAAGAATCTGGATGTCAGAGCACGAAGCGCAGGCTTGTAGGAAGACCCCCTTTCAGGATGCTGATACAACAAAGCTGTATCAATCACTAAAGGATGATAGATCTTGAGTGCAAGCAAATCATTTTCTACTGAGTGTCCAACAAGTATCATCTCTGCTGATACTACCATCAAAATTTCTTCCCGCACATCTTCCAATGTTGTTGTGACATCCTGTAACATGTCTGCTGTAATCCCACTAAATTGAGTGTTGTAATTTGTGATTGCATTCTTCGGTTTCACAAGCTTGTCCAGAATCACATTGCCGAGAGGATCCACCATTGACACTCGAGTGAGCTCTAAGCCCTCAGAAGTACAGCACATCTCACAATCTATAGCCACCATTTCCCATGGCTTTGAGGTTACTGCTGCTGACCGTGTCCTAACAAATCCCAATGTATTCTGCTTTGTGGAACTAATTTCTGCAATCTCAGGTTTTGGGTACCCATTTTCATGCATCTGCCTTTCTGTCAGAGTGTAATATGAAGCTGGAAATGCTCCAGACTTTGAATCATTCCACAACGAATCCCCATTACTCCCCTTCCTCCTTTTCACTCTCTGTTCCTCTGTGTCCAAATCTGAGGAGTTCCGGTCTTCAAGAAGCTCTGCATCAGCCAAGTCCTGTTGTTTGGAATGAAGATGCCAACTACAATGGCTTTGGGGTTTCCAACAATAGTCCAAATTCTGAGATGCTCCTGTTTGGGTCTTTCCCGGTGGCGTCTTTCGGCAGCTGAAGATAGCCTCTAGGGTCTGAGCTGTAGTAGCCAGAGGACCGACTGCAGCAGCAACAGCACGAGGAACTCCACAACACTCACTCAAGCTTCTGAAAGAACCTTGATGTGCCATGTAAAGAGCAGCATCCAAGCCTGGTATATGAAGCATGACCACCTTTGTAACGAGAGGCTTGTTTTTGACGAAAATCCACTTCGGATTGCAACCATCTGCTAAAATCCATTGCACTAGGTTCTGAAGATCTTGGACGCTCAGCCTGGAATTCGGTTTTGGTGGTTGAAGGCATACCTCCACTCTCGATTCTGGACCATAAACATCAAAGTAGTCATTTCTGGATCCTTTTCCTTGAAGCACTAAGAGTTTCTTCTTCTTTTCCAATCGCCGGTTTTTCCCTTGGCCACTCACAGGCATGTCCATCATCTCCTCGTCTGCAAACAACTGTTGATTTGCCTCACATGACATTGCCGAGCTCAGGACTCAGGAACTAAGAGCTCAACAACCAGACAACTGTTAGCCTTAGTTCTTAGTATCCTCACTAGGAAGTCCGCAGTTCCATCAAGAACAAAAACAACCCTTGTAGATTTAGGGTTTCTTCAGGGACTTCAGGCAAGGAAAGAAGAGTCGTAAGAAGAGCATGTGCGCTTGTGAGGGCTTGTTACCCGCATGACAGTAATGCATGTGCGAGTAACACATGCATTATTGTCATTCCTGTTCTTTGGTGCAATGTTCCCCCACTTCATGAACTTCTTTGCTTGCCTGATTCATGTCTTCAAGGCGGCTGTTATGAATCAGAGGAAGCCCAACTTGGTAGAGGTCTTTTGTACGTGGAAAGGTTTTTCTTCTGGTGTGCTTCAAAACAGTAACCCTAATCTACACATCCCCAAAGTTGTTAAGTCACATTCAATTGCATATTGGAGATTGTGAAAGAGAAGCTGTGTATCATAAATTCGATGTGCATGACTGAGAAATGGTGCTGGTGGATTGTGCAATAGATGACAGGATGGTTGATTTGAATGATTGATGGCAGCAGATGGTGTGCACTTGATGTCAAGCCAGGTTGATCTACCTGAGATCCTTCTCGTTGGAGTAAGGCATCTTTCCTGCTTCTCAATCTCTTTGACTCCATTACAGTCTTTTATCAAATGCATATATTTCGTTGTTGCTAACACACATTCCATTTTCTTTTGAGTGCTTGCTAGCCAACATCATGACTGAGTCTTCCATTGCTTCTGCAAGTGCAACAGAAACGTGGAATGCAGATTTTGTATGACAGTTTGCCAAAAAATTTGGACAGATTGTTACATATTCTTATGTACCACCACTGTTGGGAGCTGATGAAGTCAGTGGGTAGTCATGGCAGCTCCTCAGTGCTATTCATGATGAAGGTGATGGTCTTACACTTTGTAAGCAGTTATGATCTGCAATCATTGTCATGTTTGGTTCAAATCATGGTTGTCAAGACTCTGTAATTTCATGGATGTATGATTTCGAATAGGAATTTTATCACCTAATATTGAGGGTGGAGTTACTAAAGGCGATGCAGTCAATACCCAAGATGATGATAGATTGGGAGGAGTGCTGGTTCTTTAGTAGTGTTGACTTGCCTCCCAGGATCAATCAAGGAGACAGGGAGTGACCTTGAACCTGTATTGAGTAGCTGTGTAGTCTTCAACAGGTCCAGCTTTGTTAAGATTACACCAAAGGCAAAGCAGGTTGGTACTCCTCTCAAATGTTACTGTCTACTTTTGCTTCTCAATCACCATCCCTGCTGCATGGGTTACTTTGCTTGCGGGATATCAGGCCATATATCCCAACCTCTGCTTGGAGATTTCTTTGAATGTGAGGTATCACCCTGGAGGATTCCATGGGTGATATCCTCCAGGAAGATTGCCTTGAACTTAACAGCAGACCTACCCTACCTGATTAACCAAACGCATGCTGACCATTCAACCAATCTGGAAAGCCAGTCCCTGGGAATGGAGGCACAATTTAGTCCATATTTTCCATAGTGCTTGCAGGCTAGAAAAGCCTGTTTCTACACCTCTCCAGAATAGGCAGTACGGCACCTTTTAATTTTCTCTGTATGTACATGAGCAATACATTGTGTGCAAGCCTCGTGTGTGCAACATGCATGGCCTTGCATGTGGGATGTCTGTGTGGCAATGTTGTGAAGAAGCAGGTTTCTGAGGTGCATTTGCTGATGAGTTTGACCTGTGTTGCATGCTGCAGAAGGTTCAAGATCACATGAGTAGTGAACGACCCACCGATGACATTGTTTTTAATGAAGAATTTATCGCCAAGCCACTTACAAAGTGCTGGTCAGGAAACAGATGGACGAATGTTTGAAATCCAGAAGTTACCCTTTCATGTACTGGCCAGTCTGCATTGTAGCTAAGCATGCACTGATCCTTGCTTGCACAGTAAACTTCACAGCTTATTGCTTCATGCTATGGATGTACAGGGGCGAAATCCAACAGAGTATGTATCTCTTCAAGCTCACATGATAGAAATTAACCACATCATTAGCTAGCAATTTGAGCCAAGTTAGTTTCATCCCAAAGATGGGCATGTTAAAAAATCTTAATAAAAACATCATAAAGTTTACATCTTGACTTTGAACATGAAAGTTTGAAAATATTTGACACGTTCATAAAAAATTTACAAATGATTACATGAAAAAAAATGTCCTTTTCAACTTCATTTGCATAAGATGTTCATACTATTTTTAAATTATTTTAAACATTTCTAAAGCCAAAAGATTAAAAACAGAATAGTAGAAAAAAGGAATGTATTTAAGCATTTGGACATGAAGTTTGTAAAAATCAAAATGTACATATCAAAATACAAAGTCAAGAAACAAATGCTTAAATTGCTAAAAGTGGATTCAGCATTTGAGCAAAGAAAATTATTGTCAAATCATTATGTTAAATTGACAACCACCAACAACAGCATATCCTCTATTCGTTAGGATAAATGGAGGAAGACTTGCCCCAACAAAGGGTAGTAGAAACATCTCCTAGAACATGCACGTATCCTGAACATATCCTTGTGATCATATTCTGGAAATATGTCATTGAAGTGTGTACCCACAACACAACACTTCCCTCTCTTACATGAGAAATACATCCATATCCATCTTTTTATAATTATTATTGTGGTTTCCATTTGACCACCAGTTGAGGACACAATGCCATATTCAAGGTTGTTACTTACCTCATTAGTTATTTTTGGCTACTGACTTACATTTTTTTGAGGTTGAGAAGAATAGTTAGGCTATGGGGGAAGTAGTTGCCATGTTCAGAGTTAGCAAACGAATGTCATGGCAATAAACTTTTTCCAAAACCTCCACTTTGATATATAATCTTACACAAAAAAAAAATTAATAATTATGCAAACATCAAGAATCACAAGGCATAAAAGGTGGTGCAATTGTGTAGGGAGGAATATTAAATGTTTAGTCAATTGACTAATTGAATTTGGTAGCAAGTAGATTCCAATGAACATCATACTACCAAATTAATTTTCCATCTTTGATATTTGTGGTTGCATCTATGTTTGCAACTATTGTCACCAAAAGAGAAGGCAAATGGAATCTAGACCTAATGTATTAAGAACATAAACAAACAAATAACTATGAAATTTCACAACACAACACAGTAGAACTACTATTGCATATCAATCCTTTATACAACTTGTAGCATCAATTGTAAGGCTTATCATAAAATCTATGGATCAGATCCCTTCGGCTTTTCTCTCATGAGCACATTAATTGTTTTATGGCAATATGCCCATCCGTCTTTCTCAACAAATTGTAAGCTTGATTCCTTTCCCACAAGTCTATCCACAAGTCTATCACAAGCAACATATTGCTATAAAGGTTGCTCTTGACACCCCTTTAGATCATCATCATCTTCTTTAATCAGTCCCTATTTTATGCATCTAGCTTAACTACCTTTTGAAAGCAATGGCCTAGTGAAGATACAAAGCTCTCAACCAACAAGTCCTACAAATGTTCAAGCATTCATCCCTCACACAAAGAACTGGAAATAAAATCCTTGAAAAACCATCAAAACAATCAAGCCAAAAAAATGTTATACTCCACCAAAACAAATGCATGACCCAAAACTTAACTTGTTCGTCATAAAAGCTCCTCCATATGTTGCACATCCATGCTCCCCCAAAAGAATAACCTCCAAATGTAGCGTAAAACTCCAGTCAATCAACATTGAATGCCACCTAAACAATGAAAAATGCAAAACCAAAATCCATAACTTGCAAACAACAAACAAAATCAAAAATAGAAAAAAAAGGAATGGAAGTCTTGTGGCTCCCTTCAAGCTCCATGATGGTCAATCATCTTGTCCTTTGGCACTTTTTGCTAGTCCAAATCCACGTAGCACTTCATCATTTAGGTCATATCTTCATCCACCCTAATTTGATCCTTGTTCACATAGCAAAAAAAACCAAACGCAATTTCAAGTCACACTGAAAAATCTTGGTTATGATTAGAGTATTTTATTGCATGTGATAGTTTTGCATAACATGTTCACTTAGAGTATGGTCCAAAGCTTGTGGTTGCATCATAAAAGTTTGTAGCAATTTGTGCAATTATAAGGCTGGGTGAAAAATTTGTAATAAACCTATGTTTTCTTGTCCTTGTTTTCTCATTATTTCATTGTCAATTTTTAACATGATGTCAAAGTGAAGTTGCTAATGGGAGAAAAGGGATCAATCTTGCATTTTATGACTTACTTTTGCATTTATAAGTTTAGGAATTGGTCTAAACAAGAAATATTTGTTCATTATTTTCTTGTTCCATAGTTAACCATGGTGCCAAGCTATGTACTTGCATCTACCCTGCTAGTTGTTATTTTACATACCTACCTAGATGGAAACCACTTAAATACCAATGTTGGGTGGATTTCAAAAAAGAAGTGAAAACTAGCCAAGGTTTCAAGTGGATTTTCACCTTGAATACCTCAAGGTCTCATAAAGTGATACCTTTTTTGAAACATTTAAAAAAAGTTTCACTAGGTTAAAAATCGCCCATTTGAAACCCTTGCATTTAAAAAAAAAATTTGATACCTTGTCAAGGTATTAAAATGTAACAAGGTCAAGTGTCATGTGTTAATAGTTAGTAAATTAATGGTAGGTAGGAGGTAGGGTTAGAATTCTTTTTTAATTAAAGTTACAAGTGTCACAAAGGCAAAGGCACCCTTAACTCCTAACCTTTTTTTCTCTCCTCATACTTCTTATAAATAAGGAAAGTGTTTTGTGTGCTTTAGATTTAATAGTTTTTTTTTTGCTCTACTTGATTAATGTTCATTATTTAGATTTTACTTGCATACCTTATTGCATTGTTCTTTGATGTGTTTTGTTGGTGCTTCTCAACATTCCCTTGTTGTGTTATGTTGTTGCTTGTCAATTCTCGAACCTTTGTATGTTCTATTGGTGCTCATTGTGTTTTTTTTGTTGCTCACCAACGGTGAGCATTCCATTTTTGTGCTTTGTTGTTGCCCGTCAACATTCCTTTGATGTGTTTTATTGGTGTTTTTTAGCACCATTACTATGTTTTGTTAGTGCTTGTTGACATTCCCTTGCTATGATATGTCGATGTTCATCAACATTCCCTTGTTGGGCTCTATTGGTGCTTATCATTGCCCCTTTGTTGTGTTCTATTGATGTTTATTGTTAGTTCCTTGATGCACTTTATTGGTGTTCATTAACACCCCTTTGCTACATTATGTTGGTGTTCGTCAACACATCTTTGTTGTGTTTTGTTGGTGCTCGTTGGCACTTGTTTGTTGTGTTTTATTGGAATGGTTGGCACCTCCCTTATTATGTTTTATTGGTTCTCTTCAACACCCCCTTGCTATTGTATGCGCTTAGGTACCTCTCTAGTCTTTAATGTTCATCGACACTCCTTTGACATGTTATATTCTTATTCGTCAGTGCCTCCTTGTTGGTGTTCTTTGGGATTCCAAATTGGTACCTCTTCCTTGCATTTTTCTTTGCAGATGAGCAAGTTTAGAAATTATAATTTCTTTGATAGCACACATCTTCCAACATTTTTCAATAACAAGGTATTTTTTTCTTATTTTTTGTGTTTGTAATGTCTTTATTTTTCCCTCTTTCACTTTTTTGTTATTTTTTTCAATCTTTTTTGTTGTAATTTTATTTCAAATGTGTGTTTTAGGTTTCTATTCTAATTTTAATTAAACATATTTTAGAATATAATCATAAGTATTCGATATAATGTGTATTTTTTCATGTGCAAGACTAGAAACATACCTACACAAAATTTTCACATTCAACATTTTTTTCACATCTTTTATCTTTTGTTCCAATAATCTTGTAAATTTTATTACTTC
Source organism: Sphagnum tenellum (assembly GCA_963921925.1). Classification (NCBI taxonomy): domain Eukaryota; kingdom Viridiplantae; phylum Streptophyta; class Sphagnopsida; order Sphagnales; family Sphagnaceae; genus Sphagnum; species Sphagnum tenellum. Next base: position 10,680,492 of record OY998153.1, on the reverse strand, counting down.
TTGTAATTTTATTTTATTTTGCTTATAATTGCTTGTAGATTTTTTTTGTAATGTTTTAGTTGCTTTTTTTTTCTTTTTTTTTCATTATTTGTTGGATAGATAAGATATCAAAATTAAAACCCTTAATTTTGGTAAAGTTTATACTTGGGGCTAATTTTTCTTCCAACCTATCTTTTTTTTGTAAGAAATGGAAACAAATCAAAATGAAAATGTGATGATAATTGATGGTGAAAATGAAATCGGTTTAAATGAATGGCATATGTAATCAAATTATGAATGGTAGCCTTCAAACGAAACAAAATACAAGATAAGAAATAGCAAACCCTAATGAAAACAATGAAATGGAAAAAACCTTTCAAACATTTCACACTTAAAAAGAAGAACTAGAAAGGGCATAATAGGAATGCAATTTGTTGGGCTTTTTATTATGTAAATGATGACAAAGAAGTTGATCATGTGTATCTTCAAGTCAAGAGATGTGTTTATTGTTACAACAATCAAGTGTATGCACTTAATCCAAATACTAAAGAAAGAAACAAGTTTATAACATATTTTTAAACATATAGTATATTAGCTTTGAAAAAACATGTGGATTATGATCATGCAACAATTGTTAAATTTTTTGAAGAGGAAGTCAATGCTTTGGTAAAAGTTACATTTGAAAGACAACTAACAAAAAAAGAATGAATGTTTCAAGAAGTGCGATATCTAATTTATTTTTTTGTCAAAGACATTTTTTAAATGATGATGAATATCATAAGGAATTTTTGTAGGACCTTGGCCTTTTAATTGTGAAAAATCAATTGCCATTACAATTTGTGGAAAATGTTTTGTCTAAGTGTCTAATTTCACATCTCTATCCTTAAATTGTCTTTCTTTTTAAAAAATAATTTTCTCATGAAATATTACCTAAATTGGTGGGAAAAATGAAACAAATATATGTTTTACCAAAATTGGGAGATTATATATTTACAACAACAAATTGACTTATGGATGTCCAAGGGGGCACATGATATTTTTGCTCTTGTGATTAACTTTTTGGAATCTAATGGTATTTTAAACAAATGATTATTGGGCTATTTGAACTAATATAAATTACTAGTCAAACCTTGCCCAATAATCTAACAATTTTTTTTAATCAATATGGATTGAAAAAAAAATTTATTGCATATGTGAAAAATGAAAGGTCAAATTTAATTATAATGACAATTGCCATGAAATCAATTTTTAGTGTAAGTTATAAATTTAAATGAAAATTTTCAAGGCACTTGTTTTGGCTATGTTTTTTTTAAGGCATGTCAATATTTTATAACTAATGAAAGGGTTTGCAAAAACCTTTGATTTATTTCTATCAAGTATGCACAATCAAATTTGCAAAAATGTGACATTTGGCCTGAAAATCAAGGAAGGGTAGATAGGAATAGAACAAGGCATGTTTAAATTCAAACATTCACCCTTGAAAATTGAATATTATGTTGAAGACAAGTTGAAATTTTGATCTTTTACCCGAAAAAAAAATCTTATTTATTTATTTATTTGTTATTCAATTATACTTGTTTGATACATAGCATAGTTTGTTTAATTTTGTTTGCAAGTTTGTTGGTAAAATCATTATATTCCAAGAGGCCTTGCAATTCAAGGATGTTATTATCCTTTGTTACAACAAGCAAAAATATTGTCATAATTAGTGGCAAGGTGTCTTCTCTTCTTACTTGGCACATATCTCAAATAATTGCAAATTGTCTTTTTCATGTTGTGAGTGCATGTATTTTGAACCAGTTTAGTAACCACTAGTTATTATCTAATGCATTGCAATATGTCATTACCATGTGCTTAAGATGTAGGGAAAAAGTTGCAAACCCACTTGCCCAAGTTAATTTGATTGATGATGATTTTAGAATGGCCTTTGAATTAACTTTGTTTATTATCAATATCAAAAAGGAGGTTTGTGGTGTTTTAGAATTGTTCCTTTCTTTTTTCAAAAAATATGAAGAAAAAAATTCCATAATGAGTTATATTTAATGTTAGACCAAAGATTTAAAAACCATCGTCTAATGTCTTCTTTTATTGGTTATGAACAAGGGGTGAGGAAGAATATGAGAGATGATCATTATATCCAATGCTTTTGGAATGCTATCATTATGTACAATCAATGATAGAATCAAAAGTTGTATCTGCAAATCAAACAAATTTGGATATTTTTGAACAAACTCCCATCACAAGTGAATTAGCCATAGAACTTGTCACCAAGGTTATGTTGATATTTAGGTGTTACCAAGTAAATTCCAAGGAATTCAAGTGCACTTTTCAATGGTGGGCAAAACATGAAGTCATGTTTTTTACTATTAGTTTGTTGGCCTAGCAAATCCTAGGGATTGTTGAATCACAAATTGAGACTAAATTTTTTCTATAATGGGGATATTTATAAACTTGAAGAGATGTCGTTTACAATCAGAAAATTTAGAGAAATTGATATTTGTAAATAAAAATTGACCAAATGATTCTAGAATTGATTATAAACCATTTTTCAATTGGTGGAGTTGATTGAAAAGGATTTAGATTTTGAGGAAGAGTTTCAAAATTTTGAAGATTCTTTTGACATGGATGAACTTTTGGACATATCAAATGTTCACATATTTCATTTGATTTTGATGTTTTGTAATAATTTTAAAAGCAGTATACAGTATTTTGTTTAATGGAAATTTTCGCCAAATTTTAACCTGGAAAATATGATTTCGACCTAACGAAAGGATTTTTCATGGAAAATTTTGCCCAGATTCGCCAGATTTCAAATGAGAAAAAATTCCAAATCGCCAATTCTTTATGATAAGTTCTAGTAGGTAGCCAAGAATATAGAAAGGATTCTGGATTTTTTCTACTTTCATATCTAGCATGTGGCCAAATTTTGGCTAAATTATTTTTTGGATGATCACCATTTTGGGTCCATCACAATATCCTTAAAATAATCACTGCTTCCATGGAGTCTTCCCTGAGTATTTTGTCAGGAGCATATAAATCCTCACTAAGACTTTGCTCTCTTGCTTGTCCAGATGTTGCAAATAGTGAGTAACTTCTTGACTCTTTAATTTCTCTTGGCATTTGTGTGCCTTTTAAACTCTCATTGCAATGCTAATTGCAAATGACTTGGTAGGGAGCCAGATGGTAGTTATGAAGCAGACTTGGGTAGGTCAGAATGCATCACCAAATGACTCAAGTTTGAAGGAATCAAATTAATGTACATTGGTGAGGCCAACCAAATCTAGTGCAACTAACTGCTTGAGAACTCCTTCCCAAGAAACAAGAAAACACACAATCCTGCAGATCTCCATCCTCTGGTGCTGCCATCTCTCTGTAGGTACAAGGAGACTTACAGTTGGAAGTGCATTTTGGAGCAGTAATAATCCTTGTGGTAATTGTGGAACATACTGCAAAAATGTCAGATCTTTCACCCAAATTTCTCTGGTGTGTTCAGGTCGATAACATTTTTTTTCAAGCTTAGTCCATCAGTGAGGATTTCAACCTGTTGTTTGTCATAGGATCTCTGCTTGAGAGTCTAGTATGCCAAGGCAGGACCACACTACTCTCCCTACATGTGAGGTTCAGTAATCCAAGGCTTAGCATTGCATTTAGCTGTTGTGATTAGGATTTAATTCTCGTGATTTGTTCTGAAGAAAACCACCTCATGTCATGGACATAAAAAACATACCCCAAAGATTCACTATTTCAGATCATCTTCCAACCAGGCACATACTAATGGCTGATATAGCATATGTAGAGCAGCATTGCAAATCCAAAGCTTTTGTTAGTCTTTTCTGCTCACATTCTTATGAGACATGAATAACAAGGAAACAAAGAACATATATTCATGTTCTGAATCATGAAATTCCACTAAAGTGCTTTGAACCAAGCTCAGGAGTGATTGGTGTTTAGAACGTAGGGGACTTTTCCAGAGGCAAGCCAGAGTGCTCAGAGCATCATTCAGTCAACTCTTCATTTTACTCTGATAGCTTGAAGGCTATAAAGGGGTGGGATGATATTTTATGGTCCAAGTCTGTTCAAAAAGCCTCGTACCTTTTCTGAGGATCGAATGTTGATTGCCTGTAAAGGGTTCTGCTTCCTGAATGCCTATAAGGGTTTTGCTTCCTGGAAACTGTTAAGCTTCACATGTCCACATATAAGTGCCTCTGAAAAGAATGCCAACCCTTGAACTCTGTAAGAGCATACTTCTTTTCTCAGATGATTTACAGGGGCTCACAGAGTAGTTTGCACTGTCAAATGAAGGTATTTGCGTAGAGGCATACTCTTCAGGACTGACACCTGGTCAACAAGTCTCTTCGCATCAACATCAGGGAACAAAAGACACCTGAACAAAGTGAAAGAACTAAAAGCAAGTGATTGCTTCACCTTCTAGTCACTTTGCTGTGCAAATTGAGACTGAGAAGATGACATCTCCAGGTGACTAAATAAGGTGGACAAATTGCAACTGAAAAACAAGTCCAGAGTCTTGACTGCATACCCCAACATAGGTCAAGAACTTTGGCAGTGTTGTCATTTCACCACATCTTCAGTGCAGGCTTGTGCATCAAATAGCACCAGCGTTGTGCTATGCAGTCTCTTTGCTCAGACAACATACAATAGAAGAAGGAGAAGAAGGAAAAATTTGTGATCTAAGCATGACTGAGTCCTCTGAGAGATGCATGATTTCTACAACAATATCAGGGACAACATGGTTTCCAGTTCTTCCCCCCTAATCCCTAGGTATCCACATTTCTCTTTGGTGACCAGTTCACTAGTGACAGCCACTATAGGGTTGGCTATTGTAGATTATGTCTTACATGGACAAGTGTGGAACCATCAACCACCTCCAAGGATGCCCAGAGTCCCAACCACTTGGACTGTCAACTTGATGCTTAATATGCAATACTTCCATGCAATACACCACCATAACTTATGGAGCAGACATGATCAATACAATAAGCTGTCTGCAGCTGAGTGAAGAAATCTGCCACAGACAGCAGCTCCCCAAATGGTATTGGCCCCACCAATACCATTGGCCTTTTCACATAAGATTTCCAGAACTGTCCACACAGAGAAAAAACCCAAGAATCATTCCACATTCAGCCCTTTCTACATGGAGATTTGCAGACTTGATACAGCTTTTGTGTTTGGTTAAGTCTCAATATGTAAGGATAACTTGGCAATCATCACCTCAGAAATGTTCTGTCTATTCTGCCACCAAATAAGACTCTGTACTCTTGGCCAACAGTGAAATCCAAGCCTAGTTACGTGAGACAGTAACCTACAGGGACAGGAAACACTATTTGCAGCAGTATCAAGTTTTTATTAAGTTTGCATCCAATTTCTGCATCAAAAGACATGTCACTAAACACAAGTTATCTACAGCTGCAAATGCATGGGCTAAAGACATCACAAAAGGATATATAAAAATTGCGGGTATTCGGAGGACATCATGTGAAATCTTCAGAGACAACCTAAGTGGAATTCTGCTCAGGTATTTGTCAGACATGGAAGACCCCCAACGAAGAATAGCAGTCAGCCAGATATTCCACCTCACAATCCTCTTGCAACAGACACATGTGATGGCACTCCGGCAGTAACCTGCCAATTTCATGATTTATAAGTAACACTAAGCAGCTAATATATAACTGGAATGCAAGAGGCGTGGCATTCATCAGCATAAAGTAGTCCTCAAATCTTCTTCTTAACAGCTGAATCCAAATTCTTCAGAATGTAAGCAGATCAAAATAGCTGTAGATTGCAGGATTCATACAATGACAAGGCCCTGAGCTTTCAAACCATGAAGTAGAATTACTAGTGATGGCCATGTACATACTGCCGCAGGCACCACGTAGCTGGTCATGATTGGTTGTGAAGAAAGAGATTTGTCTAATTGGCAAGCAGATCCAAACAGTAACAAATCAGACTTGAGGCTTTCAACCCATTGCAAAAAGCAACCAGAGCAGAGGAAAAGAGAACCACCATCTTATTACCTGGACAAGGAGCTGCTGCATCCTGGCAGAGCCAGTTGCGTGCGGTCAGCTCTTTCACCAGAGCCACATCCAAAGACAGAAATGGTAGGAAAACCGAAGGTGGAGTCTCAAGCCTACATATAGCCTAAGACTCAACCACCGCACAAATGGTCCCCAATCCCTAAACTAGTTCTGAAACCTTGGTTTCAAATGTGCAAGAAAGTGTTGAAAAATCACCGACGATAAGAGAAAGAAAACACAAATAATAAACGAACAAGACCCAAATCTCCGTCTTCTCTCACCCAATTGTGGCGCCGCGATGCTCTGCTGAAACCCTAAACAGTAAACCCTGAAATTCCCCGCCCGGGTCCACCACGAGAAGCAGCGATCAGAGAGCAGCACTAATAAGAACTACCAGTTGTGTGCTCGCGGATGTCAAGAAATTATCATCCGTTGGCTTACCGCAAGACCACAATGCGGGGTCATTACCGGTCGTTACGGATGATTCCTGGTTATTTCCGGTCAGCGCTATTTCGCCCGCAGTTTTGCCGAAGACGAAAAGATGGCGATTAGTGAGGCGGCTGCAGCCGAACCCTAAAAGCGACCGACTGCAGACGGTCATCTAGGGCAGGAGAGCAAACAGTGAATATAGCCCAGGTGCGGATAGGTTTTCGCCAACTTGCAGAGAGGATCTGAATCTCGGTCCTGATGTAAAATCATCACCTGACTTAGTAACTAATCCCTGATTGTTGGGATCTGAATCTACAGGTCGAATCTCCTTCAGAACGTAATTCTAACCACTATTATCTACCATTCTCGAATTTACAAATTTTTTGAAAAATCTAGAATACATAAAAAAACTCGGGGGCTAAGATGAGACGAGCTTGCACAGCTGAGGATCTGAATCGTTGAAATATATTGGACCCCCAACTCATAAAAAACAAGAAAATTTTCAGAAACGCGGAATTATCGATTACTGATATCGACTTGCTAGATTAGTGGATGATCCCAGTCCACGAGAACCACTTTTTTTTCATCCATAGATCCACTATTTTTCACAAACTGGCATGTTTTGACTTTTCTTCATCCAATTTTCTTTTGCAGGGTCACGTACTGAACACCGGTGGAGAGCTAAGTAAGTAATTTAGTGAAAACTGGTGGCGCAGATAATTTTTCCATTAGTTTAACTTTCTCTAACTTACCGCGAACGTAGTCAGGTTAAGTTAGGCAGCGTTTTAGGGATCACCGGCCGAAACGGTAGCAGACAATTGAAATAGCTCTCGCCATTTACGGGACTGGGTTTAGCCAGAGTTTAGCCATCAGTGTATAGCGAAGGCATGGTGAAGAGGAGCCGCTTCTTCATCTTCGGCCGCGCCGCTCTTTCTCGCATTTCCTGCCGCGCACGCCATTGCTCTTCCTCGCTCTTCCTTGCTCTTGCTGATTCGAGCGCTAAGTTGCGGAATTTAGTCATTGGTTTGTGTTTGGCTTCTCTATGTTTATTTTTATTCGTTGTAAAAAATCTGGCTCGAATCCGTTTAGAATCGTGTTAGAAGAGGCGATTGAGGGAGGCGGCGGCAACTTTGATTGCCAGGGCAGTTTGTTGTCGTTGTTGTTGTTGTGGTTGGTTTTTTATATGTTTCTTTGTGGTTCTGATTGACAAGGCATGGTTTAGAACAGAGCTCATTGTATTTTAGAGAGAAAGGGAGTTGTAAGGTTTGTTTTCTTGTGAAGGATGCTGCTGCGGTTGTTCCACAGACGAAACAGAAAAGAGATTCTTTTTACTGTGAGGTCGGTTTATTTTGGTACGTGACACCCAGAGAGGACTGGGAGATTCCTTCTCGTGTGCAAGGGTTTTGTGGCTCCTGAGGGAGTTCTGTTGTTGTAAGCTCGAGAAGTTGGGACGACGCTGAGTGAGAATCGGCGCTGCCGCTCGTAGAGAAGAAGAAGCGGGAAAACCGAGGTGAAAAAAACGAAAAAAAATCAAAGACGCAGCGGCGAGCAGCAGCAGCAGCAGCTATGGGATTGGCAGTCAGCGAGGTCACCACGCATGGAGTCGGTGAGACAGAGGTGAGTGATGAAGATCTTATTGCCATAGCAAGGTCCTGGATTCTTCGAGCTCTAGCATCCGCGTCGAGTAGAGGAGACAAAGGTCACTACAACAAATTGTTGAGCGACTTGAGGGACCCGCGCATCAACGACATTGCAAGTGTTTCTGCGTTGTCCATTCGTCTCACGGCACTGTCGCAGACTGTCTCCTATTTCGATGAACACGATCATCAGACGTTGCTCATGTACTTGTTGGGGATGAGTGTGTGGATTTACAGCGACGAAGTTGTGGATTCTCTCTTGAGCTTCGTTGTGAATCTTGCAACTGTGAATGGCAGCTATGTCTCACAGTGCTTGGACATGCTCGTGCGCAATTTCTTGCCGCCCTCTTGCTGTCTGCCAGCTTTTCTCGACTCCTTTAGCAGGTCTGGCCTGATGATGGGGTTTCTCTCCATGGATAAGCTGCGGACACAAGCTTTAGAGCATATTGTCAGGAAAGATGCTGTAAGTCTGTCACTCTACACTGCACATGTCTGTTCATAGTCTCTGTTATCATTGCTGCGTTAGTTCCTTCCAAGGGTTTTTCCGATGTTTTTCTTCTCATATCTTTGGAGGGTTTTTCTTTTTGCCAGTTTTCTAGCGGAAAAACCCAGTTTATGTACAAGAGAGTTCTTGGGATATTTGAAGTTATAGCGGTACAAGCCAGCCACCTTTCTGAGGATATCTGAGCTTTTTTTCAGTCATTCTTTTGAGTATTTAAGCAGGATTCTCGTCAGTGCAGTAGCTTGAACACCACTGGGACTGTCTTATAGATAAACCAAACAGTTCTACTTCTTTGATTGTCACCATGTTCTTGATGTTTTGGGAGCTTCAGTTGTCCATTTTTCAATGTAGAATGCAAAATGGTTAGAGATGAACATGAACCCTTATGTGGCTTGCTAAAGGGAACAGGAAATCCTAATCTTCTTTATGTTGGTTGTTGCAGGTTTTGAGGTGTCTTCTCTCAGCTCTTCACCAGATTTTAGAGCTTGTTCCTACTGCAGCGTTTCGACTGCAGCGGATTGTTGTCCAAAGAATGCCACATAGAACAACAGAGAAGCAGTGGTTGGCATTGTATTTTGAAAGTATGCTGAAACTGGAGAGCAGCACACTGGGTGGTGCTCTTGGTGGCCAGATACTATTGGCTGTTGTAGACCGTCTTATTGAAATTGATGTAGAGATAAGGTGGGAGGACATCCTGAAAGAAGAGGACAGTAATAAAGTGTTCATGTTCCACATGAATCTGGAGGATGAGAATAATGTTGATGCAAAAGAGGCTGAGGATGGTGTGTGTCTTGCCACTGATTTGTCAGGGCCTGGTATTGAGGCCAAGCATCAGCATGGACTAATGGTGGGGCGGTCAGCCCAGGATGGGGTGCTGCCTACTTTGGATGAAATGGCTGATAAGATGGATCTGATGATGGACATGACCTTCAATCATCTGCAGATGTGTGTGAATCAAGGCCACTGCAATCTTGTCTTTGAAACACTCATGCGGTCTTTCCAGACAACAATCTTGGACACCCACAAGTCCAAATTTACCCAGTTCTTAATCTTCTATGTGTGTTCCCTGGCCCCCACAACCTGTGGGAGCAGCTTTGCCTTGCTCCTTTGTGACATTTTCACTTCCAAGATGCGCCCACCCAACACTCGAATGTCAGCAGCTGCATATCTTGCAAGCTACCTTGCCCGGGCAAGCTACTTGCCACCATCTGTTATTCTTGACTCTGTTAGAAGTTTACTAGAGTGGTGTGTCTCATATGCACAGTTGGCAGAAGATCGCAAAAACCTATCCATGTCTACTGCAGACCCAGTCATGCATGGTGTCTTCTATTCTGCTTGCCAGGCAGTGATGTATGTGCTCTGTTTCAGACTGAAGGAACTAACTGATGACCCTAGACAGAAGCGGGCCTTGCGAACTCTACCCTTGCAGGAGCTGGTTGAGCATCATCTCAATCCCTTAAGTGTATGTTTACCATCAGTGGTTGAAGAGTTTGTGAAACAGGCAAGCCTAGCACAGCTTGTTGACTGTCGGGTTTGGGCAGACTCCAAGGAGTTTCCTGGCTCACAGGTAATGAGATCATTTGGTGGTGATATTCGGCTTGACATGTTCTTCCCATTTGACCCTTATCTCCTCAAGCAGTCTGACAGATTCATACGCCCAAATTTCATCCAGTGGTCTATGGTGGAACCCCCTGAGATACTTGAAGATGTACACGAGGAGGATGATGACTTTGTGAATGCAACATTTTCAGAGCCAAGCTCTTCATGGGAAGATTATTCCTCCTTTTCCCACAAGCATGTGCCTCATTCTCCCACATCCTCAGTTGGAAGCTTAGACCAGGATATTAGTGATGAGGATATGGACAGGGATGGGGAAATGCCTGAAAGGTCAGGGAGCTTCAATAAGCAGCAAGGGTTTGAACCCAGGAGTTTCACTAGTGATGAGGGCGGATTCAATGATCATTTCTTGGATCACATGTCCTTCTCTCCCCCACATGAACTACCAAGAATGCCTGCAAAGCTACCTACGGTGCTCCACCCATCTCTTTATACATGAGGTACTTAATTGATTCATTTTTTGGACCTGTAAGATAGGCAAATTCTGGTCTCATAAATTTTGTCAGATGATAATTGTTTTGCAATCTGGAAACTGCACTGGAGAAGGGGAAAGAGGAATTTGATGGGGCTCACACATTTTACTGTAACTAAGATATGTAGGGCTTGACTTTGATCTAGAGACGATGAGAAGCCCCTTTAGCTCTGATGACTGTTATTTGTGACAGTAATGTTATTGAACTACGTTTTTGAGTGTCTTCAAGTTCCTGAGAGTCACAATGTCAAAGAGTTTGCTCGACAGGTTTGGCTTTTGAATGTGTACCAATTATAATGAAAGGTTGATGATTTGACACCATGGGTTTGCGGAGCTTTGTCCATATACTTACCCATTTGTTGAATGCCAATGACCTGATTTTTAAATGTGAAAAGACCATGTGGAGCAAGAAAAGTATCAAACATCTTCTGTGACAATTGTCTTCTTTTATAATGTGATGCACTTTTTGTCACTAGTCTGAGTTGATGGGTTTAGTGTTATCTGTGGAGAGGAAACCTTGAAAGTGTTTGAAAATTCCAATCCAGCTTTACATCAAAGCATAACCTCATTTCTGGCATAAAAAGGTGAGATTAAAAGCATGCTTGGTTATCATGCCTTGTTTTTGCAGTCTTATTATCAATTCATTTAACTGATCTTTGAATATAGGCAAAAAGGATTCATCCTTTCATAATGTCTCATGAAGATTGTGCATTGATCTCACTGGGTGTGAATGGAGAACATGACTTGTTTTACCATGTACAACCACAGCTCTGCATGGAACTTGTTCTCCCAACTTTGCATATTTTGTCTTTTCATGCAATACACCATCAGTGAAATTGAATCTAGTATTATTGAGTGAGTGAACACAAATCCCAAACATAGCATGCATAATCTAGAACACAGTCATCTCATGTAGAAGCTTATTTGACAAGCATAGAAAGCATGATCTAAAACATCATGATTGTGTCTATAAACATAGAATGCATGAGCTAAAACACAATCATCCCATGTGGAAGCTTGTTTGACATCTACTTTTAGTCTCAAACTTCAACAAATGGTGAATTATCCACATTTCAAGATTTCAATCACCTACCACCATTTCATTCAAAAGACTTCTTTGCAAGGTATTATGCAAGTCATTGCACTTGAGTTTCAAATCCATGTATCACCTACCATTGGTATTGGGAACCGAAGGTGCCTTCTTCATTTCATTGAATCTCTTGCAAAGAAACAACTTGTCAAAGTTTTGCAAATCTTTATGAGTTTCAAATTTTGTATGACTTGCATTACTACAAAGAGGAAAGATCAACTATTACAATATCTCTGGGCTTTAAAAGACCAAATCTATACATGTAAAAATGAATTCTTGATTAGTGGAGAAACAAGGTTTGATTTGTGGGATTGATTGATTCAACCATTACAATATTATAAACAATTTTGTTTGGTGGTGTAATGACACACAAATAGAAGTTGTTCGTGGCCATCACCAAAAAGAGAAAAAGCCTTCAAGTTGGTAGATGGACAACAAAACATAAATCTTTTGCTTCTATTAACCATGGCAACAAGTCACCTAAACTACTATTATTGTTATCATAGTCCATCAACCTCATAACTTTAGGAAAATAACCTTGGATTTGCTCATGGATCAATTTTTTTCACCTCAAAGAAAAAAGAATGAAAGAATTCAATGCCTAGGGAAACGGTTTTTAATTCCATATTGTACATCATTAGTTCTTCAAATGATGGTGTAACCTTCAATCCATGGAAAACCTCAATCTAAATTGAAATAACAAAAGAAATTTAATCCAAAACAAGTAATCCTTTGTTCTAGTCACTATTAAGCTTGATTTCAAACAACATCTTGAATTTATCATGTTCTTCCGATTTTCAAAGTAATTGTTTTTCTTCACCCACCTATTCATGCAAAGAAAATGAAGGGGAGCAAGAAAGAAAGAAAGCCTATATAAAAGGCAAAGAATGGAAAAGAGATTGAAGGCTGAATGAAGGGCACTCATTTTCTAAGGTATACACTACACAACAATTCTCAAAATGGAACAACGAATTCAAAAACCTTAAGGATGAATAAGATTTATGGATGAAGTAAAGGATGCATTCAACAAATGTACCTTCCTTTCCCCAACAATTGTATGTTTCTTTCACCTACTTGAATGGTGAGACAACATGGTCACATAATCAAATGATCTATTTTTCAAAATTTGTGATTTGAAAGCAATCATCTTTTTCAAGTTTTTTCTAATGATGTATTTCTTCTTTAAAAATCTAACTAATTTAAAAGTAGAGATTTCAAATGTAATTCATAAGGTCTTCTCACAAAAATCTTTTGTTGCAAACAGCTAGAATTTGGCATATAGTTTTTTTTTTTTTTTAAATGTTTTGACTTGCAAGTTTATTGTGTTGTTCCTAACATGTGTCATTAGTAATTGCTATTGGTTTATGTTGAAATTGCACAAGAACATCTAAAATATGTGTCCTTGAGGATTGTGGTTTCAACTTGAAAGGTATGGCATTGGAATGATTGCATTGTAATTTGCCAAGGCAAGTAAAAATTCCCAAAAAATAACTCATCCTTTTGTGTTGTCCAATTATTTGTTGATCCTTTAGAAGAAAATAACAATTGTAATTGATGTAAACAATTAATGAAAAAACATAATGTATATAATCTAGTCAATGTGATGAAAATAATCAATGATTGAACTAATATGGCAATGAAGGCTTTTTTCATTCTATTTTAATTGTAAAATCTTTTAAGTGAGTAATTGCAAGTTATAGTGTGCTTAATTATATGTTACAAGTCCATTTTTTAAAGACTGCTAGTGATTTAAATGGTCAAGCCAATGTTATTTGTTTTGCAACAATTTAAGATAATGTTCATTTTTATGAAAAAAATGTTATAGTATGTCTTCGTTCATTTGAATCACAATCAAATTATTTGTATAGACCACATGAAATAGTTTTGAAATTAAAACATTCATCGTCAAAATCCTTATGAAATTTGTAATCGAACTTCAAATAACATTAATTTATGTGAATCGTGTGTGTGTGTGTGTGTTTCAAAACATTTATAGGTGATTAGCTATGTAAAATAAAGATTCAAGGTTTCATAAGCAAAGAAAATAATAAGATTTTTTAAAGCCTCAAAATTGCAATATTTTAATAAGTTATTTCAAAGAAAAATTTTGTTTATTTTTTGCAACCTTATCATTTCACTAAGCTCCATATGATCTATGGAGATTTGATTTTTTAATTTTTTTAAATAATTGAATTAGGTGGCTCAATTGCAATGGAAAGAGGATAGCATCAAAGATAAATGTATTTAATGTTAAAGTTTGGCGGAAATGGATTCCTTGAGTGCCAAAAATGAGCCATCATCACTTCTAAATACCCAAGTCATACTTCAATGCAAATAAGACATGAATTTCTCAAAAGTAACACACAATTTCATTTTGAAACACAATTCAATATACTTTGAATTGAGACCTTATAACCAATGTTGGGTGGATATCAAAAAAAAAATGAAAGTTGGTGAACATTTTAAATATGTTATCACCATGAAGACTAGTGGGCACCACCCTTGGTGATATTTAAGATGAGATCTACCACATTGATTTTCACTAGAGTCAAAATCAACCCCTTTGAAAAACCTTTAAAAATGTGATACTTGGCTAAGGTAATGAATGGTAGCATGGTTCAATTTTCAAGCATAGCAGTCTAAGATAAGTAGTAATCAGGGTCGAGGATGGTATGTAAGGTCTAGGTTTAGGTTTTTAGGCTAGATTTTAGGTTTTCGACTAGGAATTTTATATTTGTAGCCAGACTAAAAAAAATCATTGTCCAGGATTATTTTAATTATTAAATATTTCATGTGTGCGTTTTCATCAAATTTTTACAAATTTTTTCATTTTACAATTTTTATGAATTTTGATAAATATTATTCTTCAAATTGTTAACTTTCTCAAAATTGAAATTTGATAATTAATTGTGAGAACTAGATGACATTAAAATGTTTCTAAATATTTTGAATAATTTTATGAAAGTTGAAAAAACCATTTAAAAACTTGTGCCAATTCTTAAAAACTTATCTAGGAACCAAAACTATCAATTCTTTAAAAAAAGTGAAAAGTGCCCTTTCTTGCCATTCACAAGAAACATCTTCCATCTTTTAATGTTAAACAACATCGCAAAACTAGAAGAACATATCCTACAAACTACAATCACAAACATTGTTCCTATAGACTTTAATCTTCAACGAGTATGTTAAATAATTTTCACACATGTAAGGAACGTTGGAAATTCATCAATTGATGAATAATGACATCAATGGAAAAATGGAGAAACATCAAATCTCCAATAAAAGCCAACTCATGCATAGAACAATAGACATGCAACATTAAATTTCATGTTCATCTTTACACTTTGTGACAATAACTAAAGCAATGAAAATCAACAATGACAAAATTTAAACCCACAACCAAAAAGAAATATAAAGTATGAACTAAATGATTTCATTTAATCATATTTAAACTAATACCAACTAATTAAATAATAAAATATTATTTATTAATTACTTCAAAACTTTTTGTTGATTATTTAGATATTAAATTATAAATTGATATAATAATTAATCATTGTTCATTAATTATTCATATGTTAATTTATATGTTAATTTATTAATTAAGAAATATGAAATAATAATTAGTTAATTAAAATTTAATTTATTTCTAGCAACAAGTCAATAAGTTTATGAATAAATAATATTTATTTACTATGAAATAACTCATTATTCTATATAATTATTCAGATAATAATTATCTGATTTTTTCTTATTTAATTAATTCTGAACTATATGAACAATTTTGAATCGTGTTAAGAATGTGCAAGCTTGTATAATTAGGGTTATGGGTAAGGTGTAATGTTGGGTAGTTATAATCATTAATCCATTCATTTTCATGGTTGACTCTTATTTGGTTTTCAAACTAAAAATCGATTGTTCTCATTTTGAATAAAACTCTCACTTTGAAGTGGAGATGGTTTTACATCAAATTGATAGGTAGTGAAATGAAGTTACATGTGTTGCCCCTCTAGTAAACCCCAATTTGTAATGAATATTACATGGGAACATGGTAAACCTAAATCATAAAGGTGATAATATGATGCAATGAATGGTTTGGATCCTTCCAAAATTACATGGGTGTGCTAGAAATGCCGTTCATAAGGAACCACTTTATGAATTAAATAAAAAACATTGGGCTTGTGCATCTTTCTCATTCTTTACTTGAATCAAGTTTCAAATATCTTTATTAAAATAATATCCCAGTTCCAAAAAGATTCAACGATCTAATTAAGATATTTACATTTTTTTAAAGACATTTTTTACAAAAATCCTATTCTCTCCAAATTTAAAAATATCCAAATCCAAAATTTCATGTTTTTTCCATTTATTTCTTCACAAATTCTCATTTAAAATGTTCTTAATTTGTTTTCATGCATAGTAAATAAGCCTACTTCCTTCTTCAATTGTAGAATGTGCAAGCTAACAAATCCCACCACCCTTTTCACAACAACCAACTCTAATTCCTTATGCAAATTGCTAGGTGTTCTTGTCCCAAATAATGCACATGAAATTGATTTATTTTCCTCCTAAAAGAAACATGTTTTCATCTTAGATGAAAAGAGGCATTGTTTGCTCTCCTCACTCCTATTTCAAATTGTTGTTTGATATATTATTGTTATGCAAAGACTTGCTCCAAAAAATTTAGTGTGAAGGGCACCTTATTGTGCATAACTTGTCTTTCTTTCTTATTCATTAACATGTTGCTAAATTTGAAATGTTGATAACCTTCATTATGGAGCCAACTTTCAATTATTTTTATGTTGAGTTAAATAATAAATATGATTTTTTTAAAAATGTTATGAAAATATTAATCCTAGGAAAATAGTCATTTCTTTCTCAATAAACCCGTGTGACATTAACATATATGCAAGACAAAAAGACACCAACCTCCTTGAGCTCTCTCTCTCCTTGATGAGGGTGGGTAGCTTTTAATAGAGTTATACAAGTCAAAATAGTTTATGATGAAAAAAGACATTTATTATTTCAAAATCCAAGTGAGCATTTCGTTTTTTGAAATGCCCATCCTCACTTTTTTTCTCCCCCTTTTTTTAGTGATACCCGGATCCGGGTATCATGAGATTTTTTTTGTAAAAAAACAGTACAGTTTGGAGTAGGTCTTTAAAGCCCCTAGTAAAGACCCCAGCAGCAGGCTTTACCGGATTTGGGCCTGTGATCAGGTCCATTTTGCATGGGCCTTAACGCGGATATGTTTCTAACCGGGGGGTATAACTATTCCCTTGCCGTGAAGTACTACTACTCTCAAGTGTTGGCCCGGCCCGGCCTCGCGGCCACGACGCGGCCTGCGCGGATGGCGGCATACCACTTTACCAACTAGGGTTTCCGGGAGAGGCGTGGTTGCCTTCCCCAAGCGCAGTGCCATGCTCTTGTGATTCTCTCTCCGGTGGACGACAAGCGAGGGAACAGAGCGCGGTGCACACAAGAGGATTTGCTTGCTGTAGAAGAATAGTGTTGGTGGTCTGGGAGTGGTGGGGGAGGTTTTGTGGACGCGCGCAGAGGATGGCGCAGGAGGTGACGCAGATCCTGCTGAACGCTCAGTCGGCAGACGGGGTGGTGCGGAAAGTTGCAGAGGATAGTTTGAAACAGTTTCAGGAGCAAAACCTTGCTGGTTTTCTAATCGCCTTGTCGCATGAGCTCGCCAACAATGAGAAACCTCCTGACAGCCGTAAGCTCGCGGGGCTTATTCTCAAGAACTCACTGGACGCGAAGGAGACCGCCCGGAAGCAAGAGCTTGTCAGTCGATGGCTATCCTTGGATCCCGCGGTGAAGGCACAGATCAAGAGGGCGCTTTCGCAAACCTTGGATTCCGTGGTGCCTGATGCGAGGCATACATCTGCGCAGGTGATCGCCAAAATTGCCGCTATCGAACTTCCGCAGGGAGAATGGCCAGAGCTTGTCGGATCCCTACTGGCCAATATGGGGGGACCCCAGGTGGAGAAGCCGGCTCACCTGAAGCAAGCGACGCTGGAAACCCTCGGATATGTCTGCGAGGAGGTGTCCGCTGAGATTCTCGCACAAGAGCAGGTGAACTCGATCTTGACCGCCGTTGTGCAGGGCATGAATGCTTCGGAAACCAGCAACGATGTTAGGTTAGCGGCCACTAATGCCCTCTACAATGCCTTGGATTTCGCACAAACGAATTTCGAGAATGATATGGAGAGGGATTACATCATGAGAGTAGTGTGCGAGGCGACTCTGTCCCCAGACAGCCGCGTGCGACAGGCTGCCTTCGAATGTCTGGTCTCCATTGGCTCGACATACTATGAGAAACTGGCGCCCTACATGCAGGACGTTTTTGCAATCACTTCCAAGGCGGTCAAGGAAGATGAGGAGCCGGTGGCCTTGCAGGCAGTGGAGTTCTGGAGCTCAATCTGTGATGAGGAAATTGAAATCCAGGAGGAGTATAGTGGGGATTTCACCGGGGATTCTGAGGTGCCCTATTTCCAGTTCATCAAGCAGGCACTGCCGGCCCTGGTTCCCATGTTGCTGGAGACTCTGACAAAGCAGGATGAGGAGCAAGATCAAGAAGAGGGAGCTTGGAATCTTGCAATGGCAGGAGGGACTTGCTTGGGCCTTGTGGCTAGAGCAGTGGGTGATGATGTTGTTCCCTTAGTGATGCCTTATGTGCAGGAGAATGTGTCAAAGCCAGATTGGCGGTGTCGAGAAGCAGCCACTTATGCCTTTGGTTCCATTCTTGAGGGGCCGTCATTGCCAAAGCTTGCTCCACTGGTAAACGTTGCTCTGAACTTCATGTTGAGTGCTATGAAGGATGAGAACAACCATGTGAAGGATACAACAGCCTGGACACTGGGAAGGATTTTTGAGTTCCTGCATGGGCCTAATGTGCAATTCCCTGTCATTACACAAGAGAATTTGCCTATGGTTCTTACAGTGCTTCTAGAAAGCATCAAGGACTCACCTAATGTGGCTGAGAAGGTTTGTGGAGCAATTTACTTCTTGGCACAAGGATATGAGGAGGGTACAGGTGCTCCATCACCTCTTTCTCCCTTTTTCCAAAGTATTGTTCAAGCACTTCTGGTCACTACAGATAGAGAGGATGCGGGTGATTCACGACTTCGGACAGCAGCATATGAGACATTGAATGAGGTTGTGAGAATCTCAACAGAAGATACTGCTACAATTGTGATGCAGCTAGTGCCTGTCATTATGCAAAAGCTTAACCACACCCTAGAGATGTCCGTTCTCTCTGCTGATGACCGAGAGAAGCAGAGTGAACTGCAGGCCCTTTTGTGCGGAGTATTGCAGGTGAGCTTAAACCTAATGTTCATGATATGGAGTGCATCTTGTTAATGATCTAATTGCTTTGATTGCAGTTCCCATACTGATACCTCTTTCTGTTCTTTGCATTGTGCTAGGTGTGAAGACTTTCAGGGACAGTGGTTTTCCTTTTGTTTGAATCTGAGGAATCCATCTGCATGGGGTTTATGCAGGTCATTATCCAGAAGCTGGGAGCTTCAGACACAACCAAGTTTGGAATAGTACAGTATGGAGATCAGATGATGAGTCTATTCCTCCGTGTGTTTTCCTGCCGTAGTGCCACAGTTCATGAAGAAGCTATGCTTGCAATTGGAGCATTGGCATATTCAACAGGTGCCGAGTTTGGCAAGTATATGACAGATTTTTATCGTTACTTGGAAATGGGGCTCCAGAACTTTGAAGAGTATCAGGTTTGTTTGAAGAATTAATGCTGGGGGCTTTCTTGTGAGTTACAAGTCATGTACATGTTGATGGGTTAGCTGTTGCTGCTTCAGTTCAGCATTGGATTTCTTATTGCTTGTATTATAGTTTTTGTGTCTGGTGCTATTAAGTTTTCTCTGAAGGAGCATTTGAAACTCTGCAAACCTGCAGGTGTGTGCTGTGACAGTGGGTGTGGTAGGCGATATTTGCCGTTCATTGGATGACAAAGTGCTGCCTTTCTGTGATGGTATCATGACCCAATTGCTGAAGGATCTATCCAGCAACCAGCTGCATCGCTCTGTCAAGCCTCCCATCTTCTCTTGCTTTGGAGATATTGCCCTGGCAATTGGGGAGAATTTTGAAAAGTACCTCATCTATGCCATGCCCATGCTCCAGGGGGCTGCTGAGCTTTCAGCCCAGCAAGTGATTCGTGATGATGAGTTAATAGATTACAACAATCAGCTGCGAAGTGGAATTTTCGAAGCATATTCTGGAATCTTCCAGGGTTTTAAAGGCAACAAAGCTGAGCTGATGGTCCCATATGCAGGCCATATCTTACAATTTATTGAAAATGTTTACCAAGACAAGGACAGGTATATATGCTGTTGCGGTTTTGCAAGTGTTTTCCTAGCACTTAAATCAATCATGTCTAATACTTAGGTCACCTTATATGTGTGCATGCTTGTTTTATTCAGTACCACTTCTTTTGAGTTTACAGGTGGGGATAGAGGAAAGGGCAGTGGTACATAAATGGTGTTTTATGTTTTGCAAGGCTCTAGTTTTGCACCCTCCCTGTTATCTTGATATGCACAGAATTTTCTTTACATGGAGATGCACTCTTTGTGTTTTGTCTTTCTACTCTGATATGCCCTGGGCTACTCTGGCAGAGATGACTCCGTGACAAAGGCAGCAATTGGGGTGATGGGAGATCTGGCTGACACTTTGGGGCCAAGTGCTGCACCCTTGTTCCTGCAAACTGTGTTCTACAAGGACTTCCTTGATGAGTGCACATCATCAGATGATCAGCAGTTGAAAGAGACGGCAGAGTGGGCGCTGTCAACCATTAACCGCATAACCAACGTGGGCTGAGGGATTTTGATTCAGTAGTTTGGATTCCCAGATATTATGTTTTCTTCGCTCATGACTTTATTGTGAATGATTGTTTCTGCTAAACATGTGGGTCACCACACTCAGTAGATTTGTAATGTTAGGTCTAATTTTTATGTTTCAGGTATGATGACGAGAAGAAGCTGGGTATTGCTATTGCTGAACAAGGTTTTTCAGTGACCAGTCTCTGTAGATCAGAGGCTGATAGTTAGTACAATTTCTCTATATGGGGTTGAGAAGTGAGCAATCGTTCGAATACCCCCTACCCCCTTGATTCATATCTCAAAGTACTACTGCATGTAGGAGGATTTTGATCAACTGTTGTAGCTATGTGTGTCGTCAAAGGATGGTAGATCATGCTGGAAGTTTTTAGTTACATTTCATGGTAAACTGCAGAAGAACAAATTCATTTGGTCCCATATTCCACCCACTCAACTGTCTAATGTTGTTCATTATGTTTGCAGTCCGTTTTTAATATGCTTTGACCTTGTAGCTGGTGGCAACAAGCAAAATGGTTTGGAGATACAATCCCCTGTATTCATAGCTTTGTTTGGGACGATAATATTTATAAGCAGTTAGAACTTTGCTTACTTTCACCAGAAGGATTTGTGTGTTGGGACTGTCCTTGGCTTTAGCACAAAAGTTGTATTACTTCTAGTCAAATGTAGAGTCCTTTTTGTCTGCAGTGTGCTGAGTTTGTCAGCATCAAAAGTTTTGTTGCGTTAAAATGCTTCTAGTTCATTTCCCAGTCACAAAGTTGGTAAAGTTTAGACTTGAAAATCCTGAGTGAACAGAAACATATGAATCTTTTCAACACATTATAAAATCTATGATTGCATTTCTTCCTGTGCATTCTTCAGTAGGATACAGCTCTGCTTTGTTGTCTCTAATTGTGGTTGCATGACAGGAATTGAATTGGTATTCTAGGCTAGTAATATGTACTGACAACTGACCTTTGTTTTTGTGTTGCTGAAAACTGATGATCTTGTTCTGAAGTGTGTATTGTCGCAGGCTTGCTGTCTGCTCATTGTGGTTTCCAAACTTGTGGTCTCTCTCCATTGTCATCGGTACTCAAGGCAGGTGGGTTTATCAGCGCTTCTCACCATGTATTCCTTTGATACAAAAGACTTCTGAAAGAAAAAGGATCAAATCTCAAGTAACCGGATCAATACTACAGGTACAAGTTCAGGCTTAGAGTAATAAACAAAAGAGTCTACAACACAATATGTGTTTTTTTCCTGTGGTTGTGGGATGCAGGATGTTCTGTGATTGGCTTGTCGAGGTCTGTTCTAGTTGAGTCCTAGTCAACATCATGACTGAGTCTTCCTGTTGCTTCTAGAAATATGACAGAAACCCAGGAGACAGATTTTATATAATGATTTGATGAAGATTTTGGGCAGAGTATTATTATATACCTATCTACACCCCCTATTGGGAGGTAATGAAGTCAGTGGGTAGTCATTGCTGGTCTTCACTGCTATGTTTGACAAAGGTGACAGTCAGACACTTTGTGAGCAACTCTCATAAGGTTATGAATACACTTGCTATTATGTCACCCTCAAATTGTTGTTGTGGAGATTTCTCTGTGATTTCATAGATATGGTCAGTTTGTGCCGTGGACCAACCTGACCCATGAGCTTAATCATCAGTCCTCATTGAATATGTAGGTATTTGTATAAGATGCTGTGCCCAGATCCATGAACACTCTTGATAGTTCCTTCAAGTTACTTATGTATGTCTTAATGTTAGGTTGAAGTTCATCATGCATTTCTCCACATAATTTCATTAACAGAAAATTGTTGCAACAGCTTACCCTACCATATAAATGTGTCTATGTTGCACAGGTGACTGAGGTGGAAGGCAGAAGTAATGTGCAACAGTATAGTTTTCTTAACCAACAGAAAATCCAATCAGAGGTGCATATCATACCTGTAGGTGGATGGTGCAATTGAACTCGTGGACTGATACAATGAGAGAAGAGTAAAACAGCTGCTGATGCTTTCCACCATAGCATTCTAGCTCCATGGGTCTGGACCTGGAATCCCAAGACAAGCACTTGGATTATGGTTAGGAAGAAATTCAACATGCAAGCACATCTACCTGCGGCTAGCACCAGGGAACACTCACTGCAACAATAGCAGTGCAAGTTCCATCACATTATTGGTGGTAGGTTTGCCTGAAATCCAAATGTTATCATTGATCAGTTTGATCTGTTGGCAACTGCTGTATCTGTAAGATTGCAGAGAAATTCCATAACACTTAGGAGGTTACAGAGAGATCTTGACAACTTTAGAAGACAATTAGTGCACTCATAACCTCATGAGACTGTTGCTCATGTCAGACATTTGTCTTCACCAATCCTAAGGAAGATACAGCATCATTGGATGAGAAGATGATGCAATGCTAGTTTGGAAACCACCAAGTACCTGTAAATTCTTGAACTGGTCTCATCACACAATTGAATTCCTCTTATAGTTTTTTATGACTGATTTTGAAGAATGGAAATTGCTATTTTCAGAGGAATTTCCTATTTTCAACTAGAGCAGTAGAATGAACTGCTCTTGCACCTTGACCTCAAACAGTGATTCATGCAACTGTGGCGTCTTCATGGACGAGAAATATGATTCATCCATTGAGAGCCAGAAGCCTCATCCAAACATTAGACCCATTAAACTAAATCATCAGCCGATAGCTACTTGCCACTTGGATTATTACCTCTGCATTAATATTGGGTGGCAGATTATGTCATTTTTGTTAACAGAACTACAACATGATCTTCCAATGATGATCATAAGTGTTTAATAGTGACCAAAATGTGCCTGTTGAACATAATTTTTTTCTAAATGATAGAATCTGGCACCTGGCTTTAAAAGTGGAATGACCTTGCCCTTGCCCATTATGTTTGTTGCATCACCTAGCTTGCAATTTTGATACCATTGTTTACAAGCTGTCAAGTTAGTGCGCACAATTGGAATTCTTTTTCATCTTTACTAGTTCTCCCTGCCTCAACATGAATATCCATCCATATCACTTGTGATAGAATGCAAATGTGATTTGGAGAAGCTTGCAACCCTTAGAGTCTTTCTAATTCACAAATCCTACAAAACTCTTCCCTACAAATGTTGCAATCCAAGTCCAAAACAGCCAATTGATAATCATGCTGAGTATGCCTGACATCTGTCATCTGACTGAACTTTTCACCAATGTTACAGAACACACTCATCTACAGACCTGTCATATTTCAAAATTACATGTAACATTGGATTTGTTTTGCCAATGTTGTATAGGAATTATCAGACAATCTCCCAAATGGCATTTAACAGTTCATAGTCCAGAAAAGGAGTGATGACCTTCAAGAGGAATTCCCTCAGGTGTCTAAAAAAAACACAAATCCACTATTCACCAATTCTTTGTGCAAATTCAACAAAATTCTAAGGCAAATAAATGTTTCAGATTTTCTTAAGGTTGTCTAGCATTAAAAGAAAAATGTAATCTGACTCTTGATGTTTTAGAGTGACCAGGCTGCTTAATTCTTGAATGTAGCAAAAGAGGAGGTTGGGGTGCTGATTTTTGCAGCTGAAGGCTACCAAGAGCCAGAGTTGCTTTGTGAAAATAACAAACCAGCATTAATATACACTGCACATCAACTGATTGATTAAAAATCAATGACAACTGAGGCACAAGGAAATGAGAACTATATACAAGTGCGATGATACTGTCTGGGAGCTACCATGCATGCAGGTAACTAGTTTGACAACTGAGGTGGCCATTACCACAAGAAACATACAAATATGTTTCTTGTCCACAGAGCTTATTGCACAGCCTATGTCCTTCTGTGCAAAAATACTCAAAATGGGCTCTACACCAGTGTACAGCTTGTAACAAGCCTTGATGTAGAACTTCAAACCAACTGTCGAGCAATTGCATGTATCCACCAACATAA
This sequence comes from Sphagnum tenellum, assembly GCA_963921925.1. NCBI lineage: Eukaryota > Viridiplantae > Streptophyta > Sphagnopsida > Sphagnales > Sphagnaceae > Sphagnum > Sphagnum tenellum. The sequence continues at coordinate 10,655,926 of OY998153.1, read as the reverse complement.
ACTCAGTGGACTCAAATCTTGATAGGGATTGGCTTCCATGTCCATTTGTGGTCATGGAGGTTGAGCCAAGCAACCAGCATGGATGCATGGGAAAAAACTACCACAAGAAATATGCAAATATGTCTCCAGCCCATAGAGCTTATTGCAAAGTCTATTTGTCCTTGTGTGCTCACAGCACAAAAATACTCAAAATGGGTCCACATCAGTGTACAGCTTGCAACATTCCTTGCTGCAGAACCTCGAACCAACCAGAGCAGTTGCATGTATCCACCAAAATAAACTCGGGTTCAATTGAATCTTGAGAAAATAGGCTTTCAGGTCAATTTATGGTGAAGGACGTCGAATAGAGCAATCAGCACAGATGGATCGGAGAAAGCAACTGCAAGAATACCAAGTCCACATATCAAACAAGTGTCAAGAAACACATTTCGTGTGTGCATGTAACGAGAAACTTCTATACTTCCATGTAACAATTTAGATTGATATAGACTTAACAAGACAAAGCAAAGCTTGGCAAGAGGACAGCAGAGAAAAGGGCACCCGTAAGTCTCCACAAACACAAAGCATAACATGAAATTCAACTACAGCCTTACAAAAGACTAATGCATTTGTAATCCATCTGCAAGGAACTAATATAGGTTGGAAGGATGGCAATTTTAGGCAGTGGGACAGACCTGCTTGTATCTCTGTTCATATCTCTGTGATGTTTCACAAGCCTTTTGTCCTCTGTTTCATTCTCCATTCTTGAGAAGGATTGGTTTCTCAAGAGTTGCTGTGAAGGGTTTCTGGAAAAGCCAATGCGTCGTGAGTTTCTACTGGATGTTGCCATGTTCTTCAACCAGGGGTCAGGTGTCACAGCTGATGTGGAAGTTGTACAGCTGCTGAAAATAAATCGTTTAGCTATTCGGCTTGCTGTTACTACTTCTGCCTTTGCTTGCCTCAACTGCAAAAAAAAGAAACATTTTCAACTACCTGCCATCAAATACCATAACTAGATTTGGTCACCATCCAGGCTACATCATTCTCAAAAGTATCACTCCATGTGATCTCTCTGGACCATTGAGGCTATAGAGCTTTGTGATCCAAATGTCAAAGCAAAAACAAAACGTCACAAGCAACAAGTTTGCTGATTAAGCTTCCAGGTCGTGAAACACAATTACTTCCATGACTAAACCCAACTCGAATCATATGACAATCCTCTTGAGAAAAACAGTACTCTTGCCTCTCCAACACTGGAGCACAAAACTCCTGCAGAAGTAGGAAAAAGAATAACTGCACCTTTTCCATGGTGTTCCCAGCAGCCTCAACAGCTGCTTCACCAGCATTAGCAAACCTGTTTACCCACACTGCCCATAATCCACCCATCAAACATGCGTCATTCAGCTAACTTTGGATCTCACCTACAAATTCAACTGTGAAACTATTATGAGGTTATTTTAAAGAAACTACAGCTGAAAATGCACTCATGCATACGAACATAAACTAACCTAAAGCAGTATATTGCATGGAGATAGCATGCAGTCACAGTGCCCCTATCTACTTCACCAGACCAGTTTCCTAGAAGTCAAAAGGTTGCAAAAGAACATTAACAAAACCTAAAGTAGAATGCCATACATGCAGTAACTATTTCTTTGCTTTCGCCTCTAACTTGCCCTGACAAGCAACTCAAGATGACAAATAAAGTACCAGAATCAATATGAGAAAGGCCTTACGTGGAAGCTTTGGGACACCAAGCCTTTCACACAAGGCATCACAGAAGTGGTTGCAGTTGCGGGAGAGTGGATCATAAGAGGAGCCATTCCACTCACGGCTGAGCTCTGACAAAATCTGGCCAATCCGTCTCCGCGACAAGAGGATATGTCCAAGTACAATACTTTCCCTATGTGTGTACATTGGGTTCATTGTTGGTGTACAACAGAACACACCAGTGCCAAACTCACAGTATCCAAATGACCATTCTTCACTATACACCTGCATAAAGAAGTACCCAAGCTCACTTTCAACACACAAACCCTTAGGGTTGCATAAGTTATGCAGTGTAACCTTCCCAATTGAGCCACAAAAAAAGAATTGTGTGGCATGAGCTCTACAGAAAAGTAGGCTCTCTGGAGCAAGAACACAAAACAAGACTGCAGGTAGTTGGGTCACAAAACCAGCATTTTGGTGCTTGATGTTAGCTTGTGAAACTTAGGGCATAGACAGTCAACTGTTCAGATACCCAATGAGTCTGCAACATGCACTGTGGAAATCAAAACTGTGTCTAGAATTCTCTTGATACATCCTGTCTGCTCGCTCAGTGATAAACACTTCAAGGCAATCTTCCAGCCCTAACTTTTGTAAAGAACTTTTTCTTTTCTTTTTTTGCAAATAGGGCGTTTCTTTGCCTCAATGAAGCCGTTGCAATATAAGTGACGGACCTGAATAGCACCGTGGAAAATGCCACCAATGCCCATACCATCGCGCAGTATCTTATTAAGTCTCCGAATGGTGGCGTTTGCACGTCCACTCCCGCTGTTCGTGACATCGTAGACATGTAGGACCACCTCCGTCATTCCTTGTTTTTTTCTCTTCTTTCTTTCTTGTGCCTCAAAAACCACAAGAAGACGTGGGAGGAGAAAACACAACCACCAAGCTATACTACTCTCTATTCACTTTCTTGGTCTCTGTTTCTGGAAACACAACAAAACAGCAAGCAAGAACAAAATGAGAAGATGCTTTCAGGTTCTTCTTGCTCCTGTTGCAGCGAAAAAATTGCAACTACTTACACAAGCTCCTGTTCTTTCATCTCCATTTTCCTGTGTGTCTCATTGATTACCAAGCTCTGGTTTCTTGCCATTTCGTCCTTGAGTGTTTTTTTCTCAAGAAACCAAGAGAAGAAAAAAACACAAGAGAAACAACAAGGAACCAAAGAGAAAAAAGAAAAACCGTCACAGGTCTCTCCATTCACTTTCTCACATGAACACAACAGAAGGAGAGACGAAGAGAAACCACAAAACGAAAAAAGGAAAAAAAAACAGACAACGAACAAAAACGAACACTCAGAGCACCACAACTTCTTATTTACTCTGCTGCTTCTCCTCTCTCTCTCTCTCTCACCTAGCTAACACACCAAAAGAGTTTTTGCAGCATTTTCTCACTTACTCGATTTTCGTTTGGTCGGAAGTATTGCCTGTGTCCTATTCCCCCATGTGCTCCTTTCTCCTCACGAGTTCTCACTCACTCAGTCCTTCCGTCCTTCCTTTCTTCTTCTCTTCCTTTCTCCTTTTCTTTCCTTTCTTCCCTCCTTCCGTTGACCCTCATTTGCAGTTTGAAGACTGCAACTCCAATGCAAGAAAATCAGCATCACACTTGACCGGTTTGTAACAAGCAGCGTCCATAATTCCCTTGTAATAAAACAAAATCTTTTGTTTGTTCTCGTGCTCTTGTTGTTGTTGTTTGGTTCCCTTGGAGGCGCTGCGCCGTTGCTCCTCGTGCGCTTCTGCTCCCTGCAGCAGCTTCGTTGCAGCCACTGTGCTGTGCAGCAGCGCTTGTGGCGTTTGTTGGCAGACAGGAATCAAAGCGACACGAGACGAGAGAAGAAAGAGAGTCTAAGTACGTTAGTAAAGTTAACGTAAAGAGAGAGAAAAAGAAGCCAGCCTAACAGTAGCCACTTCTTTTTTACATTCAAATTATTTTTACCTTTTACAGTACGTGGGTAAAAAGAAAGCCTCCCACAAAGGAAAAAAGCAGACTTCATCCGGGTACCGAGTGTTGGGCGGGTATCAACTTCTGAACACAGGTACCAGCTGCTGCCTACTGGTGGTATTGAATAATTTTGAAATTTTCATACCAGCCTGTTCCTGGTATTAGGGACCAAGGCTGATTTTTGGCTGGTACCTATGTGACGAGTATATATGCCCGGTTCTTTGATACCCAACTGACCCGTTTGTAGAATGTTCTCGATACTGTCTGGTGCTTCCCTTGTGATCAGACATGAAACCCGTTCATGCGGTTAAAACCTAATACAAGGATGCCATCCAGTTATCACATGGGATCATGTGGGTTGTGGTGGGTAAGTAGCCTGAGTATACTGACTGTAGTTACAATAGCCTGTGTGTACACTGACTGTAGTTATAGTCGGTGCTTTTGCATTTCAAAACAATTTGATATTCAAAGAAAGGGGTCTCTGGCAGCCTTAATTTGAACATGATGAATTTTGACAGTTTGAGAACCAAAACTCAAAGAAATTCAAAGGCGTCCAGCACAGCCTTAATTTGAACATGATGAATTTGGACATTGAGAACTCAAAAAAATTCATTGAACTTTGCATTCAGATGTGGTACAAAGATAGAAAACTCTGGGCAAACATCAGCCGAAATCTCTACATGGCACATTGTAAAGTATAGAATATGTCCTCCACAAATGAAAAACAAAATGCCCACATGAAATGCCCACTCCATTCGATGTTTTGAAACGCCTCACCCTGGAGTGGGTGTCTTTTTTTCAAATGCCCCACTTCTTTTTACTGTATTTTTCCCATCATATCCACCAGGTATTATGGGGAATATGAAATATTTAAAAATTTGTCGGTGCTTAATGTGGGATAGCAGCTTGGATGGGTGCATTCCCGAATTAAAAGCCCCTTGACTCCATCCAAAAAAAAAAACATTTATTTTAAGAACACCCCTACTCTTAGGCATTACCTTACTACACTTGGAGTAGCTCCTCACATGCCCTGTACCTATTTGGGCCATCAACAATATTTCTCACACTGAACATATATGGTTTCTCAAGCCTCACCCATAGACATGAAAACTGAGATTGTAAAAGGTGAAAATATATTAATAAAATACAACTTCGGCCAATCATTCCATACAAGCAATCAAGAGAAATTATTAAACTATGGACATCATGTGCTAAAATATTGGCCCAAAGTCATTTTATTACCCCAAACCAACATCAGCCTTATATTATTCTTCATCCAAAACATATTGTGCCGTGTGCCAAAGGGAATGCTCTTCCTACAACACAAGGTTGTGATCTCAAAGCATGAGTTCTTGGCCAGAACAGTGTAAAGTGAAAATTTTGTATTTTTCTCCAAACTTCTCTTGGGGAATTTCTTTCATGTCTAAGTGCACCGACCACATGGTATATTTTGTGTAGGGAAAAGCTTGGGGTTGGGCCTGATGGCAGGCTCAAAATAAAAGGGCCTACGGTGAGGCAGTAGTCAAGTCCAGGGTTACGGTTTGGGAATGTTCCCAGCACACAATATAGCAAGAGGCAAAGACTTCCTTAAAAAGTCTAAATAACTAAGGGTACACTATGAGATTTCTCCAAGTGCTCAAAGGAAGACCAAGTAGACATAGAGCACCCTTGGGAAATGCACATGAGTGGAGTGAGTCTGTAGATATGGGTTTGTAGTTTGAGATTGCACACCCTTTTATAACGCACACCTGCTATAGAAATGAATAATGTACATTAAGGCATGTCTTATGGTGCATTCACACTTTGATGTTAACTCATTGTTAACTGAAAATCTAGGTGGCACCCAATGTTAAATGGGTCATAGCTTAACATTAAGTGAATGTTAGCTTAACATAAAATTTTCATGATAACTAGGTTTAAGTACTAAATGGCTAGCATGGTGTTAGGGTACTCAACCTTAACCAAGTCCCATACTAACCTAAACCCTCACACCAAGTGCGAATCCACCTTACAGTAGAAATCTTACAATTGCTGTATATTACCAGAATAGCCCTCAACACTACTGAGTTGAATACTGCACCTATGACTAATATTCGGCATTTTCTGCTAAATATTTTATTTTAGTTAGAAAATGAGGTGAGGCAGTTTCAAATTTAATTTTCCAGAATTTCAACATATGAGGAACAAATATCCAAAGTGCAACTCTTGTTGTGTCTTTGTGATAATAATAACCCAATAATAAATAATATTTCCCTTTTTGAGAGTTTGATTCTCAACAATTTCAGCAAATGTTTATAAAATTTTCCCTTTTTTCAACTAGACCTTTGGTGAACCTCTTGTTGTGTATTTGTGATAATATTAACCCAATAATAAATAATATTTCCCTTTTTTGAGAGTTTGATTCTCAACAATTTCAGCAAATGTTTATAAATTTTTCCCTTTTTTCAGCTAGACCTTTGGTGAATTATTTTGCACCAAACATCAGTTGTCTCTCTCTGTAAGGTGTACTCATGCAAATTAAAGAACATGCACATTGGTTCTGAACTGTTCTTTGTGTAGGGTAAACTCTTAGGGTGTGGGCATTCCCAAAATAAGCAGAGGGGAAGGCCCTGCTATGAGGGCAGTATGTACTGCCCTGGAACCGACGGCAGAGCCTGAAACCTAGCTTGAAGCTGGATGAGTTCCCTCTTTTTCTCAACAGTGAAAGTTCGGGCACCAATTTTCAATGGTCAGGATCTCTGAGATATGATGTTTGATGCCTCAAGTTGTGAGTGAACCAACCTCTTTTTCTCTTTGCAAGAAATGAATGCTTAGTTTCTTCTTGAGCATTTCTTTTGCATTTCATGCCCTCCCCATTATGTGGATCAGGATTGGAAATTTTCTCTCTTGTACATTTGCCTACATAAAATTTAGGTCTAAAGTTCTAAATAGTTAGTTTTTGTTGCACATATGTTGTATATAAGATGTGAATGTACTTACTCACACTATCTTTCAAGTTTGAATTGTAACAGATTTTTGAATCTTAGTTTAAGTTGTGATTGTTTTCAAAGCCTAAGTAGAATTCTCGTTGGATATTGGTTTAGCCACCATCTTTTGAAAGGGAAAAAAAGGGCGAAAAGTCATGTATTAAAAAAGGATGTTACAATCCTGCATGAGGTTGCAATTCCATATGTGTTGCTCTTTCCCATTTCTAAGCTTCCCTTCAAATACATTAGAAATTTTCTGGTAGGCATTTTATGTATGAATGGAAAGAAACATATGTATGCAATAAACTGGCTCACACCAATAAATTTGACAATCATTCACATAAGTATGTGTTTTGTTTTTTTTTTTTTTTTGGGGGGGGGGTACATTCTGGCACTTCTTGGCATACCTATTGGCTCTGCTCCTTGTGGCAACTTTGGCAAAGTTCACACCAGAAAAATGTAAAAATATGAAATGTTTCATGAAGTTCACAAAAGAAAAAATGAACTCAGAAACAAACACTTGATGAGCAAACCTCAAAATGTGAGAGACATGTGAGACCAAATGAAATTTACATCGATCCCTGGTCTAACCCTCACAGGCAGGATTGCCAATCGATTGACAATCATTCACACGCAGGTGTTTTTGTTTCTTCTTCACATGGAAATGGACACCTTAATTTCTTGTGTTGAGCATTCAATGTTTGAAAAGTACACTATTGTGAGCACCTGGCTCCCCTTACAAATCCCCCCCCCCCCCAGCCCCCCCAAACCTTCTTCAATGCTCATAGGTTCAAATCTCTAGTTATTAAATCAATCCTCTTGGAAATGTGCAATACTTGCCCACATGGCCATGAACTTGGTATCTGCACCGGTGGTTTTTTTAAAACAAATTTCCGTTTGTAGCTAAAGTGGCGATCATCCCTAGGAAGATTTAGCCAAATCTGGCTACAAACCAAAAGTGAAAGTACACATCTTTAATCATCCTTCTAGATGTCTCGCTACACAATGACAACCACATGTATGAAATCTTGTGAACTTTTTATTAAAAATTCTCACTTCTGGCAATGAAAACCTTTAAAATTACTTTTTTCTATATTTTATTTCTCATTTTGGCGATATATTGCCAGAAAAAGGAAGGATGATCCTCACCCATTTTCGCCAGAAGACTACTCTCATGATTCTTCATCTTTAGAGGGTTGGAAATTTGGATGTTGTTGGGCGCAAAGATGTAAAATCACATTCCTTCTTCAAAAACAAGTACCATTTCTTTTGAATTTTGGCTTATATTGACTCTGATATGACCAAGAAGCCCATCTGGTGATCACATTGTTGGCCAACTAAGCATGACACTGTATCTAAGTTTTTTCTTCAAGAAACAATAGGTTAGGAAGGAACCCAAGGAGAGAGAGAGAGAGAGAGTTATAGATGAATGACATAATTCAACAAAAATACTTTTGAAACAATGACCTAATTGGCTGATCCATATAATTCCTAATACCTACTCTCATGCTTTACTAATTAATACTAATTCCTAATACTCTGTCTTGGAAATGAGTAATTTGTCTCATGTTCAGGTGAAGAATCAAGACACCATTTCATGGTATTGTAGCTAAGCCAAGAGGGATGCACTAAATCCAATATGGTGTATCAAACTTTGAAGTCCCTGAGCACTGCTGGCAATTCAAGTCTTCATTAAGATGGGGGGATGGACTAGTTTAGGATTTGCACTACTTAGATGAAGTCTCTCTCTACTATCCATTTGTAAAGCCTACTATCTTCTTCTCAAACTGGAAAACGCTTCTTCCAGTCATGAATTTTGCAATTGTGTTAATTAAGCTGGCCTTGCTTAAAGGACAGAGTAATAAGTTCATTTTGTACAGGGAAACAGGGTTCTTCAGTCAAACAGGCTTTGATTTTAGAGTCAAAGTTTTGTTATTAGAAACCAAAAGAACTTTGTAGTGTGGTTACCTATCTAGTTCATGAGGGAGGCTATATGAGCTCACTTTTAAACATACTGGATTGCTGGTGAGGTGAAGTCACGTGGCTTGTCCATATTTTGAAGTCTCAAACGAAGTCTTGAGACATCTTGAGACCTGGTTCATTTGTTCGATCTATCACTGCCTATCAACGGTCATGTGTCAAATTCATGTCCAAAAGATGTGCTTCAAAAAAATGAAGACATGCATTGATTTTATTTTTTGAGAGAGAGAGAGAGAGGACAAATGAATTTCAAAAAAATTTAAGCCTAGGGGTGCTAACCAGCCGTTTTTTTCTGGCAGAAATTTGGCAAAAAGCACTATAATTTTTTGTAGGGCAACAAACATATGTTAAAAAAAAAGGGAAAAACAGTCATAAGTAGCCAAAAAACCTAAAGGCATCTGGCATTGGAGTCATGTTGTTTTACATGCGGTGAACAACATCATTGTGATATCTCAATCCACCATTGATTGCCATTGCCATGCTCTCCCATCATCATTGAAGGATATTGCCAGCATCACATCACCATCATAGGATATCACCATCTTGTCCCATCCTCACCATAGAATGTAGCCATTTCATCTCAACCATCAAATAGGGTTTAGCGTTTAGGGTTTAATGTCACCATTTAGTTTGTCAAGACTCCATTATTTATCGCTGTAACTTCATGTCTACAAGGAAAGCTCGTTGCCTCCTGGTTGCTTCATTGTCACCTAATACATTATGCTAGAGCCTAGTAGTACTATTAAGGATTAAATCTCCTCAGACTTTCAAGTTTGGATTTTTAGGGCGAACATTTATGAACAACCAACCAAGGTTCTCATTTTGCACACGACAATGCCATTGAGTGTGTTCAAAATTGTTTAAATTGTGACTGAAGCCAACATGAAATGAAGAGTGGAAGTCCCGAAGCAAGATCACGATTCTTTATTCAAGTTATAAAGACTACTTTTCATTTGAAAAAGGTATGAAATATTTTGTTTCTAGTTCAATTCCAACAATTTCTTGTGTGTTTTCTTGTTATGATCATTGTGCATTTGAGTAGATTTGATTTAGGTTGGGTTTGGTGTTCATTTTTAACAAACGAATTCTTTAAGCTTCCAAGTTCATTGTTGTGAGTGTTGTGTCTACACTATCCATCCTAGTAGTTTCTATCATCCTAGTAGTTTTAAACAAAAAAATTCAACATGTTTGTTGTTGTGTGTCTTGTGTGTGCACTATGCACTTCATCAAAAAATTTGATTTAGGGTTTGGTGTTCATTTTTTTTTGTTTTAGTAGTTACAAACCTTGACTTTTCACTTGCTTGTTGTTGTGCGTGTTGTGTGGGCATTATGTGCATGTGTTCGACAAACCATGAAGCACAAGTCCCTAGAATCTATAACAAGGATAAAAACAAAATCCAAACTCACATTGTTTTAGTACTTTGCAAATGTAGAAATGTTGGGAATGTAGAACCACTATGGTTGGTATGTAATTCAATGCCCTTGCCTTTTGATGGCGATGGTTCATTAAAATTTTCACATTCAAGATTTGATGGGCTACAATTTTCTACACTATCGAATGTTCCATTTCCTTTTCCAATTGCAATCAATGTTATCTCACCTTTGCCATCTCCTATTACGCTAAAACCTAGTGGACCTTTTCATGTTTTTATTTCTTTGGTTCAAATATTCAAGTTGTTGCATCTTTTGATGCAACAATCGCTTTGTTTCCATCATTTGTGCAACCTAGCTATAATGGTAACACCCATGTTGACTTTCTAGCTACCTGCTTTGAAAATGTGGTCATCTTGAGTGATTTACCTAATACATAATCTAACCTTGACTTGCAACCTATGCATCCACCTTAAAACTGGAAGAAGTCATCTATCATGGGCATGAAAAACTACAAGAATAAAAATTAAGCCAAGGACACAACAAGGAAAACAAATTAGAATAAATGTAAGCCTAAATCTGATCCAAGGCTAAAAATACAAAAACATAAGAGAAGAACACGGTATATGCTAAAAGATGATTCACACATAACTTTATTTTAATGACATATGAAAAAAAAGGTTAAAACAAGTAAATGTACCCAAAATTGGTGTCGACATATTGAAGGTAATGAGAGGTCCTACCCCTATTTATACCTCGTTGGGGACCTAGTTCAAAAAAACTTCCATAAAAGCTGTCATGTGTGCATCGACCATGAAAGCTTTTGTAAAGGCTTTCATGTGTGCATCGACCATGAAAGCTTTTGTAAAGGCTTTCATGTGTGCGTCGACCAAATAGTTAATTAATAATGAACTAAAAATTAACTAATAGTTAATGATGATGCAAACAATGATGCAAGTGACTATGTTGGTGCAAGCAATGATGCAAACAACTATGTTAGTGCAAGCGATGGTGTAAGTGACTATGTTGGTGCTAGTGATGATGCAAGTGATGATTTAAATGATTATGTTGATGTAAGCAATGATGCAAGCAATGGGTGATGGTGGTGTTCATGACATCACCTCCCTTTTTACAAGGAATCCCACAAGGAATGACCTTGAGCTTGTTCGGATATCGCATGTGAAAGTCTTTCATTTTTTCCATGGCATTTGATAAATTCTCAACTACTTCCCAGCTACATTTATTGATGTCATGACCTTGCCAATGAACTAAATATTGTGATTAACGATGTGATATCCTTGAATATAGGATTCCTTCAACTTCATATTCTTGCTCACCATTAATTATAATTGGTGGAGGTGGCTCGTGTCTTTCCTTGGAATGGTAGAAGCATGGTAACAACAATGAAACATGAAACATGAGGTGAAATTTCATGGAATCTAAAAGCTTGAGTTAAAATGCCATTATGTTGATTTGTTCCATGATGGTGAATGGGCCAAGTTTTTGGTAGTCTAATTTTTCCAGCGGTCGAATTGTCTCCATGTTTTGTCGTTAGATCCAAACTTAATCTTTGACTTTAAAATTTGGCTGGTTTTTACGATGTTTACCAACATTTTCTTTATATCGCCTTTGAGCTTTTTCAAGGTTGGATACAAGTTGTGCTTGAATGTTTGTTAGCCACGTGGCTTGATCCTTAGCTACAAAAATTTTATGAAAATAAAAACTAACTAGATGAAAAATATATATCTTCTTTGGGTTGTGAAAGTATGGCGCCTAATGCAAAGTCAAAAATGTCCATCTCCAAGACAAAAGGTTTGGAAGGGTTTACATGAATCAAAAGTGGGGCAATTGTGAAGGAGGCCTTCAAAGATTGAAAGGCATTTTCAACTTCAACTCCCCAAGAAAAAGGTTGATCCTTTTGAATTAGATGAGTAAAAGGAGTCATTATCGTGGAATAATGGCAATGAATTATCAATAAAAATTGGCAAACACACGAAAACATTGAACATTTCAAACAAAAGTTAGAGTAGCCCAATCCATAATGGTTTGAACCTTATGAGGGTTCATGTGAAAACCATCTCTAGAAATAATATAACCCAAGAATTTCACTTCAAATTGATGGAATCCACATTTTTCCAATTTAACATAAAACCAACTTTTCAAAAAAATTCCAAAACAAGACGTACATGGCGTTGTGGTATGCCATGTTCTTTGAGAAAATGAAGATGTCATCAATGTAACATACCACAAAGTCATCCAAATATTCATGAAAGAGATCATTCATAATATGTTGAAAGATAGCAAGTGCATTGGTAAGGCCAAAGGGCATCACAACATATTTAAAATGGCCATAACAAATTTTGAATGTCGTCTTCCATTCATCACCTTCTTGAATGCAAACCAAATTGTATGTTCCATGTAGGTCAATCTTAGTGTATATTTTGGCATGACTAAGTTGGTCCAACAATTTTGAGATCAAGGGCAATGGGTATCAACTTTTAATGGTCAGTTGATTTAGTCCACGATAATTGACACACATGCATTAAAATCCATCTTTTTTCTTGACAAATAGGATTGGAGCACCAGTTGGAAATTTGGAATGTCGAATGAACCACTTCTCAAGATTTTCATCAATGTATTTTCGAAACGTCGAAAATTTGTCTTGTGACAAGTTATAGATGGGTCCAAACGGGGTTTACATTCCTTCCTCCAAATCAATCACACAATCATATGGTCGATGTTCAAGTAATGTGTCTACATTTTTCTTTTCAAAAACATATTTGTAATCTTGGTGCTAATTAAGGATTTTATGTTTTTGCATCCTAGGATTAGGGGCTAGAATGGCATACACAAAAAATGCATCTCCCTTTTTTATTGCTTATATGAATGTTCTTACTCCCACGAACAAAGGTTTGAAATTTGTGGATCTTTGATCACCCCAAATATTTCCTTCACGCTTGAATTTTTACATGCTTTGACTAGTTTTTGTTATGCCTTCATGTGTAGAATCATGTTCAAAATCCAACGTGCTTGTTGGAAAAACTTCGTATTTGTTGCAATTTTGTTTATTGATTCAAAATGAAGAAAGCGGCCATGTTGGTGCAAACGATGATGCAAGTAACTATGTTGGTGCAAATGATGATGCAAGCGATCATGTTGGCGTAAACGATGATGCAAACAATTCTGTTGATGCAAATGATGATGTAAGCGACTATGTTGGTGTAAACAATGATGCAAGCGATGGGTGATGGTGGTGTCCGTGACATCATCATATGATCACATAAGGAAATTTTTGCTTAAGTGGGTTACAAAGCTCTTTCAATGGTTGAAGGTGTTTGGCTATTGATGGGGTGCTTCATAATGTGAGATGCAGGGCCTACACCATAATTGATAGGATAATTTGTTTACTTGTTCCCAAGTGGGATATTTTGATGAACCATGAGGGCAAGACGAAAGCAAAAAAAGATTTGCTAAAAATTGTTATCAAGAAAAGTGAATGGTATAACATCAAGTCTTGTAAGCATAAATAAAATTGGGCTTTGTTTTCTACCAAAGCACCTACGACTATTTTACAACAAGTCAATAAGAACATCCATTTGGAGTTGGAGAGGAAAACAATCTAAGTTGCAACCTTGTTTCAAATCTTAAAAGTTAGCCATCCTATGGTGGAATACGAGAAAAAAAAAATCTCTTTGTTTTTTCCTTGGTGTGCCTAAGAACTTAAAAATGCACAAGGGTTTTATTTTTTTCATTAGGTTATGATTGAATTCATGTATGCCCAAATGAATAACAAAAATTTGGGAATTTTTTATGCTTTTAACTATTTGGCTTCGAATGTGCTGAAGTGAGCACAATTGATAATGAGAGATGGAATTCCATACATGTTCATGTGATGTAGAATTGGGTGAGATTTCCCATGATGATCTCTCTTCAAACAATTGTTTATGGAACAAGAGATGACAACGTCACTATTGTCATCATGGAAGCCTTACAAAATGGTGAAGGTTTAAATTCTACTATTGTAATTATGAAACTACTTTGTTTTGGGGCTAATGGGGTAAGTACATAAAAGGGTATTAAAATTGGGATCACTAAACAAAGAAACACAAACTATGCACCTTTTTTGATTGGGGTTCATTGCATGGCTCATAAATGTAATCTTGCATTCAAGACATTCCTTACCTTGGGAATAATTAGTAGCATTGAGGATTTGTTATAAAGTTGCCATGCATATTTTGCTCACAATCCAAAGAAGCACCTTGAGTTCATTAAACTTACTAACATGATGGAAACCAAAAGGCTTTAAATGCTCAAGAACATGAAACCCCATTGGATATCTCTCTTGGATTTTCTAAGGAAAATTTTGTTAGAATACATGCCACTTTCAGCCAAGATGTCTATGGATAGCAACAACAATCAAGTTGTTAAGGTAACTTTGTACCTTAAAATTTTATATGTATGTATGTTATTTGTTGCAATGTTTTTTGCATTTTCTAATTGATGGTTTAGTTGCATTTGCAAGCTAATATGACCTTACTTGCTAATCCTTATTGCATGTTGGGAATTTGTTGCATCATACCTTTGTTAGAAAACATTGACTCTCTTATGTAATTTGCATAACAACATGATGTCTTTATATGTGATATGGTGGTTGTAATAAAATTCTACTAGGGGTAGCTCTATTATTTGTACAATGATGGTAAGCATCATTTTCCAATGTTGAGTTCTAGGCATTTAAAGGTTTGTTGGATTGTAGCCATGCCCACATCCACATGAAATGGGTGGTAGACTTGAATGACTCTGGTGAGCAACTTGCCTTCATTGTGAATGGTGATAAACTTTGGGCCACGCATAATGACCCAATATTGAATGGTAATGAGATTGTTGTGACTTGAGACTTTTTTCAAAATTTGATTTCATAGGTGAAGTTAGAGTGTTCAGTATGTTTCTAACCCTATATTCTTGTTTATTCATCTTGATGTGTTTTGAGTTTAGGTTTTATTTTCTTTCAATATGCGTTGCAACTTTCTATTTTTAATTTCTTTTTGTTGGTTTGTGGGTGTAGCTGCTTTGTTTGCTTTTAATGCATGTTGCTACTTGTAGTTCTTTTTTTCAATTGTCTTTGTTGGTTTACATCTATAACTACCCAACTGATCAAAGTGTTGGACAATTGCTTCCCCTAGTGCACCTTGTTTGATGCCATGGGTTGTATATTCATAGTACTTGCTATAACCCAATTGTGACGATAGTTTTACCAAGCATCTAAAAGTATTGAAATTTTAATACTATGAACCAAAACTTATAGGGTTTGGAGGCTCAAGTTCATTGGTTGATTCATTGCTTGATTGTTGGGGGTTAAATGCACATCAAGGGATGTTCAAGTTGTGTATGAAAAACAACTTTAAGGCCACCATGGAGCCACCTTTTGACTTGAATCCATTGACCCAATTTCGGAAGACAAATGATGCATCTCGGGTTCTCATGCATTTTTTCCTTGAATATCTTAAGTTGGCACAAATGGCCATAGTCCACATTTTAAGGAGTGTAGAAGATGATAAATGTTTTTCATCTCTTGCATTTCTTAAGAGCAAATTGCAAGCTACTTAAATCCTCACCTTCCTTTTGTTGTTGGCATGTGTAGCCAATATATAAAAGTTGGGGGGAGGGGAAGGAAAAATGGGGAATGGTTTTGGGGGTTGGGGAGGAGAGGGGGGAGGGGGGGGGGGGGAGATCAACAACTATGTGATCAACATAAAGGGGTGACCAAGATTCAAGTTTATGTTTATTGAAGATGATTGTAGATAGTGATCTAATTGAGTTTAGGTATAATTGGATTCATAAATGGGTGTGAAGAGGTCCACATAGTTTGCACATCATGGACAAGAAAAGAGTTGGCCATAATAGACATTTATGACAATTGCCCATATATTGGGCATTTTGAAAACAAAATAGCCATTTGTGGTGCTAAAATTAATGGGTGGATCTAAAAATGACCTAGGAGTTGAGATGATATAGGAATGTTTCAAGATACGGAAAAAAAAACCATATCACAAGCAAGTGGAATTATTGTTTTTTATGACAAAACCATTGATGCATATGCTTTGTGACATGGGGAACTTTAGGGGTGAAGGTGGGTATAGGTGGGGAGGGTGGAAAAGGGTAAATTAGTTTGGGTGGGAAGGAACATGGTTTCCATATTTTAGAAAAGGTCATTTGGGATTGAGGCATTTTGTGTTGGTGAAGGTTGACATGTTGAGATGGATATGGATAATTTGTTGAATATGACTATTATGGAGAGTGATGATGGTTTGAGAAAAGAGGTGGGATGGTGGGGAGTCAATGGACACATACGAGGAGAATGGCATTGGGTTCAATTCTATGTAAGTATGAAGAAATGTAGGAGATTTGTTATATTTTAAAATGTTGCATGGCTAATGGCACAAGGTTTGGATATTAATGTGTGATTGAATGATATGGTCAATGGTAGTGGTCCAATCTTAATGTGGAATGAAGAATATAGTGAAAGATGAATGTGGGTGGAAAGTTGCAACAAATTGAACCCATCTAAGGGCTTTTGGGGCTTTTGTTGGAGGTGGGTATGCAAAGCCTTGTCCTGTACAATGTATATTGTACACAAAATCAAGTGGACCAAATATACATTACACATGTGTGTTGAATAAAAAAATTTGAATGAAGTAAACAAGTGGATAATCATGAATAATAAAAGTGGGTTAAACCATATTGGGATATGATATAGTTTATGAGGTCCAATGGCATGGAAACATGAAAAAAAACAACAATGAGTTTGTGTGGTGATGAGGGTGGTTTTAATGATATATGGGAAAAGTAACAATTTAGAAACCAAAATTGATTTATGTTTCAAAGTTTTGTCATGGGGGATTTATATATACTTATGTTTATAAGGAAGAAGTGTTATATTGGTGCCAAACATTAAAAAAAAATTCAATTTGTGACTATAAATAGGTTGCATAAATGAAGTTGCATTTAACATCTAGTCACAAATGATGATTCACCATCACATTAACACATTTCACATGGATAATGTATACGATCAACACATGTGCTTTCATTCACTGATTATGCATATGCAACTTGTACATATGTCCACATTTTGTACCTAACATGTAATTCACACAATTATTGGCACTTGGTAAGATAATAAGTTTCCTTGTAATTTTGTTTTGAAAATATAAATTGAATCCTTGCCATTTATTTCAAATGATATGCAATAATTTGTTATAAAGGGATTTTTCCACATGGCATAATTTGGGCAAAAATCATGAAAATTAAATTTTGACCAAAGTAAATTTAAATCAATATCTAGGCAAGTATGTAAATAAGTAAGTAAACAATTAATTAACAAACTAGTTAATTCACTAATTAACTAATTAGCTATTAAACTAACTAGCTAGTTAATTAATGAATTAGCTAGTAAGTAATTACCAACCCACCTACCCATTTATCAACCTACCTACTACCTATTACTACTAATAAATCAATAATCATAATTTGTCAACAACTATTAACTATTTAATCTAATAATAACTAATAAATAATAAACTAGCTAATGAGTTATAAGTTATTTATTTATTTTAATGTTTTAGCATTTAATTACTATTAATTAACTAATTATTAGTAACTATGAAATGTATTCAATATAGTACTTAATTAGTAGGTACCCCTATCTATTTGTTTACCTACTAACCTAATCTACCATAAACCCTAAACCTTATTTAGCTAACTCGCCTAGCAACCCACAATATATATGAAATGTATATTTAACATGACCAAGATACAACATAAACACACGGGTGTAAATATATACTTTAATATATTTGAAAACACCCTAGTATATTTGAAAGGTATATATAGGTACATAGAGGTCACCAAGTTGTGACTACTTTTGCAAGTAATTTGACTTCAATTCTGAATTTTTAAAGTTTTAATATGAAATTTTTTCTTTCAATTAAAAAAATTGTCATTAGAATTTAAATTAACTATTTCAATTCTGAAAATTGTTAGTTGAACTAAAAAAACATTTGGTTCAAATTCAAACAGAAATTGATCTGAAAAATATGTATTTAAAATTTTAAAATAACTATTCCAATCTTTAGAAATTTAGTTGAATTTGAGAATTGCTATTTCATTCAATATTGAAATAATTATTTGAATTAAAAAATTGTTGCTTGAATTGGAAAATTTCAGCTCTTTAAAAAAAAATTGAGTTAAAAAATTTAAATCTAAATATGAGAACTGATATTTCAATTGTGAAAATTTATAATTTAATTTATAAAAAAATTGATCTGAAAATTGAGATTTGAATTTTCAATTATTATTTTCAAATCTAAAAATTAATATTTCAATTCAGAAAAATTATTAATTGAGCCTAAAAATGGACATTACAATTTTGAATATTGTTATTTGAATCTAAAATTTGATAATAACATCTATCAGATGTAATATAGTAAGAAAAATAATTATGACAAAATAGCTAGTCCAAGCTAACCACTACCTACAATAATAATTTAATGATAGTCTTATTATTATTATGATTAAATATTGATTATTATAACAAGTAATATTTATAATTAATGAAGTAGTAATAATATATTATTGCTTATTCACTTTTGTTATTTATAATATTTGATATAGTTAGTAGGTAAACTAGGTTAATATAATATGGGTAATGGAAAATAGTTGTAAATAACTTGTAATTAAGTTGATATGTGCATCTAAAGTCCCCCTGGCTTCTTCAAACAAATCCAAAATCTTGGATGCCAAATTGCATCCATCATATATGTTCCCCATTCCAAACACTAAACTTCATGGCATCCATTACCATTTCCTTTCATGAAAAATCCCATAGTTGCCAAGGGTGTTTGGCATTTGTGGGATTATTGAATGTGACCTCATGATCATGCTACCCACCTAAATGAACACATGTATCCCAAGATGAAATCGCTAGAAGAAATCTTGTCCCTTGCAATTGGTTTTTGTAACTAGTTTTTTTACTTATGCAACTAACAAGTAGTTGGATAAGCCAAAAATTAATTACTCAAGTAAAAAACTAGTTACAAAAATTAGTTACAAAAGCCAAGATTTCTTTTAGTGAATGTCAAATGGGATGAAGTGAAAATTTCGGTGGGTGGGAGGTTAACGGACAATTGTTGTTGTTCAACTAAACCCGGCTTTAATGTACAACTTTCATATGTGCAACTATGCCATGTGTCCACATTCCCATTCTCCATGATGTACAAGCGTTGTAATTGGTTTTCAATTATGAAGTTTGTTTGTGTAGTTGGTTGGCCCTTATGTTGTTACTAAGTGGCCATTATTGTACTACTAGTTGCCCACTACCGTGCCACTATTGTGCTACAACTATGCCACTAGTTGTTACACATATATATATATGTCACTATGGAGCCATGGTATTGTCATTGTTTTACAACTCGATGACCATTATGGTGCCACTACTAGGCCACTAAAGAAATACTACCAATTCACTATCCATATTAAGTTTGAATTTGTACACCTCAAATTGAATCCCAATGCCACATAAACTATATCAAAAATATTTATATTGCAGGTACATCAAGGTATTCAAGCTTATACACTTGGAATTTATTTTCGGCTACATGAGGAAGTGTGGAATTGATAATAGTTGATTATTTTGTGGACAACTCCTTGGCACCCACAAGGGTTGCATTGGTGGCATATTTAACATATAATATTTATAATTAAAATCTAAATATTGTAGTCTTATTATTTGTGATTATTGTACAATTTTTTTAATAAATAATATTCCATTATTTTGCAACTCATAACATCATGTTGCCATACATACATATCAAACCATAAAATTTCATGAAAGGTGAAAGTTTATTTTTGAATTATAATTAAAGGAAATGTGTATGTTATATTAAACATTCAATAAGGGTGTACATATGGATATGTTTTTATATACTTAAATGTACTTTACTCAAATTCATGTTTATTATTTAATATTTCAAAATGAATTATTTGTTAATAGTTTAATAATTATTAATTAATATGGAGTATATTTAGTTGTTATGAACTAATTAATTAATTAAACTTAATAAAATATTCATATGAATTTATTAATAAAATTTAGATAATTTCTATTCAAGCTAATTCATAAAATAAATAAATAAATATCTAAAATCAGATAACTTATTATCTAAATTCACTAACCAATGTTTTGTAATTTGATCATTAATTCAAATATTCTATATTAAAATTTTTGTTAATTTAAGTGAGTAATTACTGAATTTTATTTGAATTAGAATCTTCAATTATCATAATTTTATTTTGACAATTAATTATCTGAATTATATTAATTGATTCAAATAATCAATATAGATAATTAATTATCAGATATTTGATCAAATAATTATTTCATATGATTAATTATAAAATTCAGATTAATTACAAAATAAAATCAAACACAAAGCATGTGGGAATGTTTTTTTGGTAGTTGTAATTCAATTGCAACTAGGGTGCAACTAAACGATTTAACCTTTACGCTTTGTTTTCAAAATCTCATTTCACAAACTATGTAAAGGAGGCATCTTCTCTTGCATTCACACATTAAAATACATATGCCATGTTGGAATGAGTTCATAAAAGTTTAACCCTAAAGGCAAAACACAAAACAACAGTTAAAAATTTATGTGGCTACTTTTTAGTTCACATACCTTTCTAATACTCTACCTTCCTACTTACCCACTTGCTTACTTAAGTAAGTCAAGTGTGAAGGTCAGGAGTCACATTTCATGCTCCTAGGAGTGTGGGAGAGTGTAAGAGGATGAAGCTTCACACTCCCAAGTGAGCTCCCACTTTGAGAATTGGAGTTTAGATGGATTTCTGAATTTTTAAAAAGTAATTATAAAGGTCAAAACCCATTGGATTAAAGAGTTCCTTACATGGTAGGTTGGTATGTAGGAGCTACCAATTTACCTACCTATGGTTATGTACCAACCTACCTAGGTACTTGTATATGTATTTGTTTCCAAAATTCAATTAATATGCCATGTGACAACTTTTGATTATGCCACATGTCATAATATAATACCATCTAAAATGAATAATCATAATGGACAATGAATATCAATATATTTTTAAAAATAACCAAAAAATCTTCATAGTGCCACGTGTTATATTTTGATGAATGGATGAAAAATGATGTCAACATAACATTGGTTGTAGTCATAGGGGAGTTGCAACCCTTACAACTTATGCAATTTGCCAATAACACTCATAGCATAAAAATACGGTGAGTTACAAGTGGTCATTCCAATTCAAAAATCAAGTGCAAGGCCAATTGCAAACACCTTTTTTTTCATAGCGTGGTCTACCATTTGGGGATAATTTATTTTATACTACTAACCATATGTGTCAATGGAGAGGTTTCCAACTTGTAGTCATTGTTGATTTGCTTAGTAGGAATTGCCTTTTGGTTTCACACAATCCATCACAATCATTGTGCAATTAGTGAATTTTGTTGGTTTTTATAATTTCAATAAAAATTTGCCTCTTAAAATTATAACCATACATTTCCAACTTATGTAAAATTTAGAGCACATTAGATTTGGTTGTTGTCATGTTTATTATGTTGCATGTTGCATGAGGTGTTGACATAATAAGAGTGCCCAGCTTGCATTCTTTGTAAAGTTGACTTGTACTTGTATATTATAGTTGAGAGACAACATTGCAACAAATACATCAGTCCCTTGAACTACATTTCATCCATCCAACTAACATTTATCATCCATCTTTGTGTTTTGTGATTCACCAAAATAATTGAATATAAGACTCATGAAGTTGACACACCACTTCTAAAAGCATGACCATAGGTCATGTCATTTTCCTAGTCAATGTTTCAAACATAATTCAACTATAAAAATAATAGGTGCCAAAAATATTTTGTGAATGACCCTTTAGTTGAGATTAACTTTCAATGTCAACCAAAAAATAAAAAATTCAACTTATTTGGTAGCCCCAAATTATTTTTTAATATTAAAAAAATTACAATTGAAAATGTAATTAAAAATGACATGTAGTAAAAAACGATTGGTTGAAAAAAGGGATTTACTACCAATAAATTTTTTTCCAATAAGTTATGAAAGGTTGCAAAATCAATTTCATTCGTGGATTTTATATTCATGGATAAAGTTTAATGCATCATTTAGCAACCAATGGCCCCTAGATTGGTTCAAAATAGAAGTAAATACAACAAAATCAAGGGTATCAACAATAAATTGATATACGTGTCATGTCAATGGAGGTGTTACTCTTGTAATCATTTTCACTGAATTTTGCTTGCTATAACATAACATAATAATTATTTTAAACTACAAAGTTTCTTGGAAATCATAACTTTACTAACAAATCAAAAGAAAAAAATTGGACTATTTATGGCAATTTAAAAAAAAATGTGAACATAGAAAATTCAACAAAAAAAGAAAAATTATCTTGTTTTCATTATAGTATTCAATTTCCTTAGAGTGAAGACTTGAATTGACACATGCTTTGTTCCATTCTTGCATGCCCTTTCTTAAATTTTTTGGCCTAGTTTTGGTTGTGGATCACTTTTTTGAAAGGTTATTTTGCAACAAAAGAAATTGGATATGGAATTGGAAGACATATTTGGTCTTTTTTATGCAGTTTGTTTTTCATCTTCCTTCAAAAGATTGTTCATTCACTCTTCAAATTAAAAAATAAATAGAATGGTCAACATTTACATGTTTTCTCAATGCAATTATATCATTAATTGTGTTATATATGGTAAATCTTCTTGCTTGAGTTTGTGGATTTAAATTCAAAATTGAATTAGTGTAACAAATAATACAACACATGAATTGGGGAGTTATTAGATCAAATTCTTTGTTCTCAATAACACAATAAAATGCCCAACATAATGCATTTATGTAATTAAGTTTCCAAAATAATCTTTGTGCATGTAATTTTATTTCATTTTTTCTTCATTATTTTATGGATTTCTACTTCCCTCTATTTGGACACTTCCATTTCTTCAACTTCTTACAATGGCTCATCTTTTATTTTTATTTCATTCATGAATACATCATATGTATTTTCAATTTTAAAGGATTGTTTTATGTTTAACTTGAAGTTACAAATTATTGTCTTGATGAGTAACAAAAAAACCTAAACAATTATATGATCTATCAAAATTAGCATTTACAAAATGGAATTTATTTCTTAAACATTTACCCCAAAAAAAAAAATAGTGAAATTTTGTAATGAAATGTATAGGAAAATAAAAATATAAAAAAATCCTGAAAAAGAGTAAAAAAAAAAAACTCACCTCAAAGGTTTGTTGGTTAGTTTAATGCTCCAAGCTCCAAGTTACATAAGGTAGAAGGATGAAAATACCAAACTAACACCAAGGAAATAAAAACACCACCAACACAAGAATAACAACAACCAATGGTTGGGCCAAAAGGTACTTGAACATTAATGCAAGAAGATTAGAAACACCATGCAAGAAGAGCATTAGCACCAACATGACAAGAACAACAACACCAAACAATAAAAGTAGCAATATCATGTGACAAGAGAAATAACATAAAAACAAAAAAAGTAACAGCACAACATGAGAAAAGTAGCAAGACCATGCAAGAACAACAACAAAACCAACATGAAAAAAATAGTAGCAAAATGTGAGAAAAGTAACATGAGGAATGTGACAAGAGCAAGAACACGTATACAATAAAAACAACAAGACCACAAAAGAAGAACAATAACACCAACACAAAAAAAAAAAAATGACAATGAAAAATAAACAACACCAATGCAACAAGAGTAGCAACACCATGCGAGAAGAGGAGCATGAACATGAAAAAAAAACAATAACACCAATGCAAGAAGAACAAAACCCACTCTAAAAGAGGAGCACCCATTTGAGAAGAGCACCAACATGAGAAGAGTAGCAACTACAACCCAAGAAGAACATCAACATACAACACACAGGACACTGGAAAAAAAAAAAACAACATACTTGAAAAAAAAAGAGCTTAAACTCTTTTTATAATTGTTCCCTTAACCCTAACCCTAAATAGCGCCTCTATCTCCTTAACCAAAGGCTACTATTTAGGAACTTAATTTGGCACATGAGCTTGAGAATGGAATGTAAGTTCTATGAGGGAACTTGACTGGTTCTCATGACCAGCTCTCATTTGTGTGAAAACTTAAGGTTGGTTCTCGCTTCGGTTCTCACATGTGATGAGTTGAAAACCGGGCTGAAAACCGCCAAACATTGATCACTTCACCCCTCCACACATGCGAGTTTGCTCCTGAAGGCCAAGCAGTTCAAAAAACGAAATGTCCACTATAAAAAATTTCCTTCCCTTGGGTATGATGGGTTAAAATTTTCAAAAGAAGAATTGGCTCAGGTCTTTTATGCTCAGTAAAGCTCTAGGCCACGGAGCTTTACCGAGTTCAGATCTGTGCTTGGCTCCACCTCAGGTGAGCCCTTATTCCAGTAAAGCCAACTGCCTCAGGCTTTATCTTACATGACCATTTACTAAACTACAGGCAAAAACACCAGCCATATATGGAAGAACAACACCTTTGACTTGCACAAGAGACAAAAGAAAGAACTGCTAAAGGGCAAGAGTACTCAGAGAACCAGTAGCTGACACCCACCAGTGAGTGCAACAAACATGCTGGATGGATTCCATTGTATTCTCTGTCCCATAGCCCACCAAAGTGGTTAGCTATGTACTACCTACTAAACCATTCACATGTACAAATGCACAGCCTGCCTTGAAGGCAGACTTCACAGCAATTTTCCTTCAACCAACCCCTGCAGCAGCAGCAAAACAAACAAAAAAATTCACAACTTATCATTGCAATTGGGAATGAGGTTAGGCACCAGAAAGTGATTCACTGGGCCAAGCAAAGGAACAGTCAGAGAACACACAGCATGGACCAGTTTGAACACTTTGAATCTTGAAATTATAGGCTACTCATCAAAGGAGAAAGAAAGGAAAAATAAAATAAAATTACATTCTGTCAAAAATTTCAATCATCTAGTTATGTTCATTTTAATATATCAGTCACATAAAGGGCGAATATAAAATTTCAAAAAATCATCAGCCAGATAAATGGTGAATATAAAATTTAAAAAAAAATATTAGCCAGGTAAAGGTAAATATTTTATTATAAAAAAAAATCCAAAACTGGGTAATGGTATAAATGGTTTGTAAAATTATCAATCTTGGTAAGAGTAAAAGATAAAATGATGAACATTTACCCTATTTGTACGTTAAGGGTAAGGGTAAATATTTCATCATTTACCCTATGTATGTCATGCCAATATATACCTACGTGAGTAAATAAATGTAGGGTAAAACTAACATTTACATCAGTGTGGCACATTTCAAAGTGAAGAAAGACAAGTATTCAATTGGCGTTGTAAATATGAACATATGTCAAAAAAAATAGTGAATTTTTTTTTGGCACTATTGTGAAATCTGAAAATGAGTTGAGATACTCTCAAATGCTTTTTTGGGAAATTTTTCAAAATTTTGGCCAAAAGAGTAGGGGGAAAAAAAAAGCTGAGTTCATCACATTTAGACTTTGTGATCCTATAAGTAGATTAAAAGTAGCCTATTCTAAAAAAACTAGCTTTTTATCTATCTTGTAGCCAAATTGGCTAAATCCTCCTATGGATAATTACTAATGTGGCTACATACCACAAAATTGAAAAAAATAAAATTGATGAAAACACGAAATTTTGAACATCCTATAATTTTTTTAAAAATCAAATCAATTACTAGCATTAAAAAACATTGAAAATGATTTTATAATGCAAAACTTTAAAAATTTAAATGGGTTGCATGAGCACATGATAAGAGTTTTTCAAGGTTATTAGAGTGATGGGAAAAACATATAAATGATATATATATATAATATCAATAGTTACTCATTATAATTCAAACAAATCCATTTTAACCACATGCATTGCAAAACATGAAAATGCACATACGATCGATAATGAACTTGGCATGTACCCTCTATTTACACTCTTCAAAACAATTACCCTCCCTCAAGCAAAGGTAAACCTCAACTATATACTAATGAAGTAAAATAAAGACAGAGTAAAACCCTAAACCCAGATTTGGCTACAGACTAGATCTGAAAGTAGGAAAAAAAACACCAGAATTCTTCTATATTCTTGGTTACACTACTGGAACTTATCATAAAATTCTGGCGATTTGGAAATTTTTTTGGGGTGTAAATCTGGCGAATTTCTGGCGATTTTTTTTCCATGCAAAAATTTTAACTTATTGAAATCCTTTGTGTAGGTCGAAACCATATTTTTCAGGTCAATTTGGGCGAAATTTCGCCCAAAAAAAAAAAAAACAAACACTGACTCTGTTGTGAGAGCCCCATCAATCATTAGTCCTTCCATTGCCAGACTTATTTTACTCAAAGGAATCAAAGGAGAAAACAGACTCCCTTCCCCTTCCCCCCCAATCTGGGAAGAAAAATACAAGCCCAGAATGGAAAACAAAAAAAAAAATACAATCGAGGAAGATCATGTACCAACATAACTTTATTCAATCCAACCTGAAAAAATATGTAGGTACCAAAAGGAGAGTACCTACACTCCTTTTGGGAGATTTTTTATAAAACATAATATTTTTTAAAAAATATTATTCTTAATATACAAATTAATATTTTTTCTTAATTTTAAATTTATTTATTTATTTATTTGAGGTCTCACATTGGGCAGTGTCTGTCATGGACCCTCACATATGTGTAATAAATTTCATGTGGCTTTTCTGCCTCTTTTTTTATCCCCCTTACAAGTCACATAATAAAAACATTTTTTGCACAATTGAGGAAAATAAAAAGACCATATCACACAAAGATAATTTTGAATTAGAGTGAATGTATCAACAAGTGAATTCATATAAACTCAAGACATGTTATGAAACAAAATCTAGAGAAAGAAAAACATATCAATTCCACAACCAGCAAAACAAACATTTATAAAAAAGTTGAATGAAATACAATGCCATAACTTTAAAAACCCATAAAAAATACTTACATCTCTATTTTAAATTCAATTCTATGGAATGGATACATATTGTAATTACATCTCCAATGCAAAACATTTCACCTAATGACCAAACAATTGGACAAACACAACCAATCTCACATAAGGTAGAACAAGTTGAGACTCCAAATGTTTGAATGATGAATGCATTAATGTTTGGTAGCAAAAGAAGTTGTATTTTATTAGTTCACCTTTTTTTATTTATGTTAAAATCTTGTTTCCCTAGTAAAGCTTCTTGGTACCTCCTCTTGTTCAATGTGAGATTATTGACAACAATTAACCCAAAATGGGTTGTTGTTCACCTCCTATTTATCAAATTGGGTGATATGAGAAAGAAATGCCATGTTCAAATTGATTCGAATATTGAATGCAAATTTTGCTTCTCTATCGCACCAAAGGTAATGTAAACCCTTATTGGCACAACTATGGGTGGAAGGGATGATGATGGTGTGTGAATGCTTGAGTGAGTTCTTCAAAAACTTGGTATTATTTGTTTGGTCTTTGTTCTTGCACAAATTATAGAAGGACGAATCATGTACAACTTTCTTTACCAAAGTTGTTTTCATGAGCTTGCCCATAATGACCGTGAAATTCATCTCTTGTTTCTATCAGTATAACTTGTTAATGTTGTTGGTTGCCTATTGTCTTTTCCAACAATGACAACTCGTGACTCCTTGTGCCAAGTTGGCTTGCAAAGGGGATTATATAACTAAAGTGTAATGATCAATAACCCCTCCAACAACTACACCAAAATCTTCTTATTATTATTACATTCATGATTACATTTGCAATTGTATGTGCCACTACTGACTACTTGACTTTGTAATCTATTAGACTTGTCACTTTGGACCTCTAATTGTAAACATGGTCATAATCATAAGGTCAGTGTACATGTGACTTCCATGACTATGGTCATGTTCAACATGCAACTACAAACATGATTGGACATGCAATGACATACATGACATGTGGTGAGATCTTTTCATAATTCAAGCATGGTAAATTAGATTGCTAAAGTTCCTTGCAACATAAATGAAAAGTAACCATCAAGTAAACATTGATATATTGAACTTCAAAATATTATTCAGTCCAATTATTAATATGAATGTTTTTTTCAACTTTGTTCAAATTTTAAATAAATATTACATGTTTAAAGTAGGTTTAAGTATATTCATTGAAATTCAAGCAAGCTCACAATCTATTATTAATATTTAAGTAGGTTGTAAGTAGATGAAATATTGCATTAATTTTTTTTAAAAATTAAGGGGGTCCTAAAATGTACTTGAAACTTTTCAATTTCAAACATTCTTATTACTTATTTTATTATACTAAACTTTTTCAAATTTTATACTTAACTTACTATAAACCCAATGAAAGCATAGATGTTTTCAAAATGAAATATAAAGTTTTTTCCAATCTACTTTTTGTGTTTATACAAAACAAGATTTTAAACATACATACTTTTTTATCTAATTTACCATGCTTGGATCTTTCATCCTAGCCTAATCTAGCCTAAGGAGCCTATGCATGTAAAAAAATTGTAAATAGAAGTTGAACCTTTCAGCTCCAAAATGAAAAAACCAACTCCTTAACTAATGCACCACACATTCATAATGTAATTATTTTTATCGACATATTATTATGAGCATGTTTATTTCATATGCTTTTATATTGAGCTTATGTAGATAGGTAGGAGGGTAGGCAACACGTAGGTAGATTGGTCAATATTCCGATACATATACCTAATTACAATTTTCCCACCTACCTACCAATCTACTTCTCAACAACCCACAACCTACATAACCTACACTTAATCTATGCATTATATATATATACCTCAAAATGATCAATATTACACATGTAGTCATAGTTATAACAATAGTTGGAATTTATTTCTTAGTCATGATTGTTGGGTATTGATGTAACAATAAGCTTGCAACTGGCCTTGCAGGACTCAAACACATTCTCTGTGTGCTAATCATGTCTTTCTTCTATGGGCAGCAAACAAGAGCACCATCACAATTCATGTTGTATACTATGGGAGAGTAATTCTTACCTGTTTCGTGTAAGCCTTGGTCAAGTCACCCAATTTGACCACTTTTCAGTAAAAGTAAGTCTTGTCTACAAAAGAGTGTCAGGTTTTTCCAGAGCACCAACAACACTGCTCTCCAATATCCAGGATCATACATGTTGCACTAGCATTTTTGCTGTGTCCATCACATTAAACAATCAATTGGAACTAAGTGTATAATTTCACTCCATTCACATGATCATGCAAATTGTGACATGATTTTTAGATATATTCATCAAACTTAAATTGATTCAAATCAAGCAATCCATTTGTGTCAGTACAACCACAATAGACCTAGCCAGGGACAAGTCCTGAAATCGTACAGATTCATGGTCATTTGTTCATGTGTTTTCTTTCATTTCTTCACTGGGGAGAGAAAGTGCACCCTTCCTCTTCCCAGGAAGGACACTATAACTCATGTTCACCCTTACATCATTGCATCACAATTTGAATGGCAATTCTAACATGTTCAAGAATCATGTCTTGAAAAGCAATAACGTTGAAGAAACACAAATTGGGTTCCACTGCCTAAGCCCAAATACTTCATGATAAAGTTTGCAGACCAAAAAGCACATGTGGATTTTAACAGATAGATGTTCCTATGATGTCGCAGGATTTGAAGGATTAGAAGTCCACAATGACAATGACAAGCACCCATAGGTGTAGCACATAAAACATTTTGCAATAACACTCTTGGACCCAAGTTAGATATAATCACTACAAAGGAATTCACAACTCACCTTGAGGATCTGCTTCACGTTGAGGATTGAAGAATGTAGCCAATAATTACAGCCAAAGAGATGACAGTAGTTTCTGCAGAAGTTCACTCCAAATGAGCCCAAGAATCTGCAGACTAGAGCTCACTAGAATAAAAATAAAAAACCTACAATCTTAAAACTTCCCCTATTGCCTTCACAGGATGACTACAAAACATGGCCCCAAAAGACAGTCCCTGTAGCAGAGGCCATGCCTTTATGCACTTGTACACAGAAGACTGCCAAGTTTTCTATAACCTGCCCTCCTACCTTCAAAGCTGTCTGGCAACAAAAACTTGCCCAACCTGACTAACAAGAGGAGGGGAACCCAATACATCTGGCTTGAGCAGTACTACAGCTGCTGAAACTTCAGAATCCTGAGTGAGACTCCCAAAGAATAGAAGATGCCAGCTTATTAACCCCTAAACGTCAGACAGACCCAATATGGGCTGCTTTTCAATGTAAATGCACACTGTCCTGACATTTAGGGGTTAACATCTACACTCTTAAAGAACATATACATCCAACCTACCTCAATACAAGTCACTATGAAGACTGTACAATCAAATAAGTGTTTCTCGACTTTCAAAAAAAACATATGCACAACAAATTTTGACCATTAGGTGTGCCATATAGATTATATGGGACAGAAATTAGGAGTCAGACATGAATTGTGCAGCTGTGACAGAAACTCTTATATTCCCTTCTATTGCAATGTCTATGTTTTCAATCTACACTTATACATGGATGCAGATTGATTTGATACTGTCAATAAAACAGGAGTAGGTCAATACTGGTCAGCACAGCTACCAAAGATCTATCCTTGGACATGAAGAGCTATTGACTCTTCAACAGAAGAATCCAGCCAAGTATGTGAGTTCATGTATATCTCATCGATCA
Source organism: Sphagnum tenellum (assembly GCA_963921925.1). NCBI lineage: Eukaryota > Viridiplantae > Streptophyta > Sphagnopsida > Sphagnales > Sphagnaceae > Sphagnum > Sphagnum tenellum. The sequence goes on along the minus strand of OY998153.1, from coordinate 10,625,071 downwards.
TTTCATACATGATCCAGTATTATCCATCCAATGTTGAGCCATTTACAAACCCACAACTTCCAAAGTCCTTAAATGGCAAGATTCCTTGATTGTTCGCTGATGAGCTCTCTGAGAACAAATGGACAAAGAACTTGTAATGACTACTGTGGTGGCAAAACCTGAAGTCTGTAACCGTAAAACCACATTGCCCTTTGGGAAATATAATCAGAAGGAGGGATCCCTGAAGTACAATGCTGCTGACCCCCAAAGTGGGAACAGTGTCCCCTGTGGAGCACAATGAATCCTTTAAGCTTTGCAGAACAAGAAGATCTTCAGCAAGGAGTGGCTTGAATACCCCAGATTTCAAAATACAAAATCAATCTCAAAAATGTCTGAATTTAGGCGGAGAGTGATAGAGGAACTACCAACACCCCACCTCCATGTTTATAGCAGTGTGCATGTTAAGGCAGTGGCTCCTGAACATTGCCAAGTCTGTTGAGGTGCAAATACGCATCGGTGCCTGTCCACCCAATCCATGTATAAATAAAAGAAAAATATGGTGGGAAAGAGGGGTGAAAGTTTTGACTGAAAAAGTGCATACATAGCTGATAACACAACTAAATGAAAAATGAAGGTTTGAACACCATGAGAGTCAAGTCAGTCAAATTACCATAGCCCTCCATGGAAATAATTTGAAGGTCACCTCCAAAGTAACGTGCATAGAGACGACTGATGGGGAGTCCATATCCATAACCAGCCATCACATTAGGCATCTCCTGATCTTGTCTTCCAAGAACAACTGGATTCTTTGCAGTACTGTACAAATAAGTCCAAATTTTGGGCAGCCCTCTTCTGGGGATGCCCCCTCCTTCATCTGAAATCTGTTGCCCCAAGCATCACATGCATAGATCCCATTAGGGATCCAAACCTCTACAAGGAATCTAACATACAAAACAGTGGTTGAGCTCGGGTCATAATTGACAGTTCCAAATCTAGATTGACAAACTGCATGTGGACATGAAAAAGGTGACTAGGTAAAGCAAGATATAAAATCAAAATTGGAGTACCTTGATGGTAACATCTTCAATGCCATCTGCCACAACCACCCGAATTGGTGGGCACTCATTGTCATCATCCCTGAAACGCTCTTGCACGGCTCGGAGAGAGTTTTTAACCAGCTCAAACAACATTTGATGTAAATGTGTTGGCACGTACCTACTTACAAGCATATTTAATCAATCAGTCTATGCTGGAAATGCACATCCCCATTTGCAGGTCTTAATCTAATTTCTAATGTGGCAAAAATGAAGCCATATGGATAGTAGAGATGGCATAAAAGAGATGCTTTCAATGAGATTAGGCAAAAAAATGTACGCAAAAGTGAAATTTGGGTCGCCATAAACATGCACTTCAGGGGCACTTCCATATGTACGCATACAAGCTGACCGTGCATCTTCAATTGCATTTTGAGCGACCTCTACTGGAGACACCCCTGCAGAAATGAGGCCAACAAAGCCAGGTGCAGGATTTTGTTGATGAAGTGCCACATGCTGACCTGGATAAACATTTCAGTGAGCCATATCAGTAAAACCACATACACCTGACCATTATACAGTGCACATACTCCAACTCTGATTCCACTTGCACATGTTTGTAAGAAACTGACAGCTCACTTTTTGGAACATTATGCTTCATGTCATTCACAAAGCATCAGGCCTTCACCTTTATGATGAATAGCAATGACTAGCTGCTATGACTTGCCACTGACTGCATTGGCTCCAGATGTCATGTATAGATAAGTATATAACAATCTGCTCAATACTTATGGCGAATAATTATAGAAAAAGTTGTGACTTGACTTTGTGTTGCATTTCAAGAAGCAACAAGAAAAGTGACAACTTGGCTAGCACTCAAAACAGACACCTATGATAAACATCAATTTCCACGTGATGCCCAAAAAAGGTAACAACAGACAAATTTGAGCAATTCAATTGAAAAAGACAAACAACTTCCCGATCCAGTATTTTCAGGGCTATTGCCAACCTCTGAAGACACATCAAGAAAGTCAACATTTTAATTTTGAACTGCTCTTCCTTTGTAATACCTTGAATAAAAATACTATCTTGCACTCACAAATACAGATTCCAAAGATCTCAGGCATAGTATAGATGTTGGAGACTTAGATATAGCTGAAGGACACACCAATGAGCATACGTATACCAATGCGTGACATATAGAAACGGTCAAGGAACTGATGGATCTCTGGTAGCTCATTCAAGCCAACTTTGCGTCCTAGATCCTCCTTCAACTCTTGAATACCCATTGCCATGGTAGGCATCACATCATTATGTCGCATCTTAACTTGGTTTATGAGCTCTGTAAACTTGAGCTCATCATGAAGATCTTGAATCTCTGGAAAGCTTCGCAAATCTTTGAAAGAGTCAACATACCAATCACGTACCTGCAGATAGGTATTCCATAAGGATTAGAGCGAGCCCATCACATGTGTTAAACCAAAACTAAATGTAAGATTGTCAGCGAATTCCACCTGATTCTTTTCACTATCACTAAATTCTGAATTTCAGCACCAGAACAGTGCCACCATCAGTTACATGAGTGTCAAGGATAAACAAAGGATCTTCACTCTGTTGTAGGATCTTGCCAGAATATATCCTAAAACCCCATACATGTAAGTGATGAGAGCGAGGGAGACCTATCAGATTCTAGTGTCACATTAATTGAGTATAGACATCGTGTTCTTCACGTTCTCCACATGCAAGAGCAACCACAACAGACAAAAGGAGAAAGGGATATATGAATGAAGATGGGTGGACTGCAGTGTGGGGCAGAGGGAAATTTTTTGCCTTGAGAACAGGAGCTTTTGTAGAAAGTCCATAAGGGAGGTTTTCGAGCTCTGTGACTCGGTGTGCAAGCCGGACAGGCAGTTCCTTGTGCAAAAACTGAGAGGAAAGCAGAAGGTTTCTTCCTGAAGGATATGCCCCGAAGTCCATCATGTACTTGAGGCTCACTCCCGTTTGTTTCTTAAAACTACATCTGTAGATGTCGTCCACCACATTCCTTGAGACGGTCTCTGACAATTTTCGTACTGCTCTTGCCATGACTGCAGTAGAGCTCCAATAGTCCGAGCCCGTCCGTATTATCTGGACAGTATCCACTCTGCGAGGAAAGTAGCAGGCACCGGATTGTGAGCATTTCTGGCTGCAACCGTTCTAGAATACTAAGATCAGAAAGCGCGACCAGCTTGTGACAGTTAGTCAAGCAAAGTCTTGAGAGACAATAATACTATGAGCCTGGCAAGCTCTGCAAGTATCCATCCAAGTCGTCAGGTTTTCTATGCGACTGTTCGTGCGCAGTTTCCCTGTCAGAAACAAGGTCTGCATCGTGGAGTTGAATCGGAAAACATGAGCGCTGACACTAGCTCTCTAGCCATTTTCTACTTTCAATGTTTTGGAAGGACTCGATACCCACAGAGAAAAGACATGCACAGAGATGTAACCAAGGGCTTCCCCCTTCCAGAAAAGAACGAACTAGCTTGTCAAATCTTTTTCTGCTGCTCAAAGTAAAACCACGCGGGTATTCTGTCTGTCTCTAAACTAGCGCCAACAATCGATCCCAATCTATCCGAAAAGTTTCCGGGAGAGTTGTAAAAAAATCGCAACAACTGGATCCGGTATGCGAAAGAAATGGAAGAGCAGCTCTCACCTATTGTCCGATGAGGCTCTATTACCGTCTACGCGACGAGTGTTTTGTCACTCCTAGTGCTGTAATATTGCTTCCCGCGAGGCTTCGAAGCAGCTAGCTTCACGTTCTCAAATTGTCGATGCACGAATGATTCCTTTCGTCTGCGAGCGCATGATGCCATGCTAGAGAAAAGGATCTCCGCACACCACCGCAGCCACCAACACCTTATACTCACAACACGTATACAAGTGCAGCGCCGTAAACTTTATTATGCGCAAGAAAACCTCGAACCAAATACAAATTGCGTCATTCTCGGATTCTTCTTGCATCGAAAGGTGATCCAAAAATTGCAAATCCGGTACAGAACAGTCTTCGTTCCCACACAGAGCACAATTGGAGGAGAGAAACGCCCGGGGGCGGGGGGGAGCAGCAGCAGCAGGAGTCTAGGCTTCAGGATTTCGGCTATGGCGGGCGGGCGGAGAGCGAGACGGAAAAGGCGAGAAACGAGGAGCCTGACGGTGCGCGCAGGACGACGAGATGACGACGAGAAATCCAGTTCTCGTCCCCTCCGTACTCGACGTCCACGTCCCTCCTCGTCGACTGCTGACGAGAATTCATCCACAAGACTTCACCTCCTCCTTCCCACCGGCGACGAGAAACCCCAATCTCGTCCGTAAAGTGTACCCCACGTGGTACTTTCGTCCGTCCGTTACCACAAAACTCCGTCCATTCGTTTACCTACGTGGTGGGTTCTTAATCCGCCCCGCGCTTTCCCCATTCCAACTTTTCCAAAGCAGGGGTTTGTTTTTAACTAGTTCTTTTAATTTTAATTTAATATTTTGCAAATTTGGCGATTTTCCCCCCCCAAAAGTTTAACAAATTTACACTAGAAAACACATTTATCCAAAAAATTCCCAAATGTTTTTGGTCCAGAAACAATACAATTTGTTCCTGCCCACGCGCCCCCCCCCCCCCCCCCCCCCCCCCCAAAAAAATTCACCGATTCCAAGCAACCCTAAAAGATCGTCAATATCTAAACCTAGTATTTTTCTCTTCTTTCTTATTGGGTGATTTTTATTATCTTTCATATTTGGGATTTTTGAACCCACCACAATGCACATGGGTAGTGTACGGTATCTCACAATTTAGAGAGCAAAGAAGTGATTGAAAGCCGTGCGTAACTAGAAATGAAGATGAGGACCACTATTTAGCCCCACCTAACTATAGAATAAAATATGTGGCACGTGGCCGTGCACATGTTGCTCAAGTCTACATATTATATTATGGTGGCCAATCATGAAGAAGGTGATGGGCAATTGAATCTCAATTGGTAATTGGTCACCACCCCGTACATTCAGACCGCCTCCACTACCCATCATCCATCAAAACAAATTAGTGGAGATCAACGGTTTTACCCATGTGGTTTTATAATTGACGAGGATGATGGTCATCATGGATGATACCCAGCACTGGCTTTGTTCATGTTGGGGGTCCTTGAATCGCAAGGGGGGGGGTATCATGAAAGGGAGAGGATTCCAATTCATAACAAAAAAAACCCTATTCACAAACGAAGGTGCATAGCCGGTTAGGCTATTGTCTGCTTAATAATTACTTTTTTAAATAATACTTTCATTAGGCATTTTTTAATTGAAAATTTGAAAATTACGCAAATTGGGGGCATAATTTTTTTGCATAAGGAAAATACATAAAGTTATTAAAAAAATGGTGCCGATGGTACCAAGTAATTTGTAACGCTATCCCTCAATTCAGAGTTCCAAGGAGGATTTGATAGAAATGAGTGAGATACACTAAAATGATGTAGTTGATCTTATGCAAGGACCCATGGAGGTGGTTTGGAGTTAGTACAAGTACCTGTAGTATGGAATACGTTTCAACATTCGATTTGTTTGTCATTTACACCTGCATGGCTAATGTGGGTGTTGAAGTATGTATTTATAAACAATATCAAAATGAGGCATCTGATGATTCTTTCTCATTTAAGATAGATATATATTCAAAATTGAGTGTTCTTGTATGTTTTAACCTTCAAGAGACAATTTTTCAAACCATTCAACACTTTTTTAATTTTCATTTTTAAAAAAAATAATTAGGCACTCTTTGAGAATGATTTCCAAAAATTAGATACTTTTGTCAAAATAAAATAAAATTAAAATACTTCATTTTCAAATTAATTTCTGCATTATGGATTGTCCACTCATGATACTCATTTTTAAAATGTGTGAGACCCCCCAATGCATGGTGAGAAATTATCATGTATCATTGAAATTGTTTAACATGTGTGTCAATTTCCGCTTTTTCTCTTAGGGGAAGGTAAGCACTAAATAGATGCAGGTGCGTTAAAACCTAATGATGTACAACCTTTTTCTCTGACATATCCAACTCCAAACCCTTGAACTAATATTATCAATTTGGTCATGAACATGGAGTACAAGTGACTTTAGTGGCCATGAAAAGCAAAGCATAGAGTGAGAAGAAATTTAGATCATATTTGGTTACTGAGTTATTTGCAAGAACAAGCAACATCAGGTGTCAGATTTCCAGTTTGGTTAGCTTCCATATGTTTCCATAGTTTCCATACATCGCTTAAGGTTTGGGTACAAGCAACGTTAGGTGTCTAATTTCCTCCTTCCATTAGCTTCCATATGTTTCCATAGTTTCATCACTTAAGGTTTGGGTACAAGTAAAGTTAGGTGTCTAATTTCCCCCTTCCATTAGCTTCCACACGTTTCCATAGTTTTGTGGCTATCGTTTGGGTATGATTGGAAATCATGACAATTTAGAAAACTTGAGTGTGAGTGGAATTCAGAGTCTTTTTTTGCGTGAAACTTAGTAAAAATATTTATGTGTGTTTCCATAGTTTGATCTCTGACTTTTGGGCATGATTGGAAATCATCACAAGTTAGAAAAATTGAGTGGAAGTACAATTAAGAGTATTTTTTTTGCATGAATCTTGGTAAAAAAATATTTCCATATGTTCCCATAGTTTCCTCTATAACGTTTGGGTACGATTGGAAATCATGACAATTTACAAAAATTGAGTGGGAGTGCAATTTAGGGTTTTTTTTGCATGAAAACTTAGTAAAACTACTCTGAGGCAACATCTTAATGAGATGAACCACAAGATTTAAACACCTCTTGCAAAAGCTGAATGAAAGTCGTAGTTAAACCCTAAACCCTAAACCCCTTAAACATCATGTGCAAGGCATTCTTACTGCTTGCACCTCATAAGAGAGCTTCACCAAGTTTTCAACCTTGCAACAAGAACTTGACCTTCTGCTTTGCACAGATTTCAACTCCTGTTTGTGGGACCTTGTGACACCCAGTACCTGTGTTTTGTTTGTCAATTCTTTAACGCAAACCAGTTGGCTATCATCCAGGAATTAAAAAAACCAAATTTGGCTGCATACCAGTATATGATTTTTAAGAAAAAAAGGGGAGGCCCCTTCACTCCCATGACGTGTCTTCTCATTGGTTAGTTGCATGGAAATTCTATCCCTAAACAATTTCCAAAAGTTGGCAGCCACTATTTTTGGCCTGGACTAATAGCCCTTCCTAAGAATACACTACCTTTTCATAGCTCCATAAATAGAGCTTATCATTAAAATCTGGTGACTTGGATTATTCTTTTTCTAGAAAAATCTGGCAAATTTGGGCCATTTTTTCCATGAAAAATCCTTTGTATAGTTCAAATTTTAGCAAAACTCCATCAGTAGAAAAATCACTGCCCAAACACTCACCAGCGTTTTTTTCAGGAATTTTTTAAATGTAGCCTAATTCGAGATCATCCAGAGGAAGATATATAAAAATATGGCAATCATCCCTAGGAACATTTAGCCAAATCTGGCTATAAACCAGATACGAACTACACGTCGTTTTAATCAGCCTTCTATGTTCATGGCTAAAAAGTGAAAATCAAATATAGAAATCTGGCGATTCAAAAACTTTTTCTCTCATTTTGTGCAATTGAAGATCTCCAAAATCAATTAATTCCCCAGGGAAAAAAAGGGCGGGTACCCACCAGTGCACCATCCATTGGAAACCCACTTATCACTTAGTTGTGGCTGAAGCACAACTGAGTCACCTAGAAACCCCCATACTTAACCTTCATCTTACCTTGATAATTACATATGAAAGATAGAATCACCCATCACCGAACATTTACCTATCATCAAACTATTTTCAATGTTGTCCTCAATCTTTAAACAAATTGAGAGATTTTTGTGTCATTGGACGCCCAAACCAGAGGGCTACAAATGTTCTTTGAGTGTCAGAAGTAAAAGAGCACCCTAGAAAACATAGGAAGCAAATGAATGATAGTTTACTTCAATTTTGTTGAAAAGTAACTCTAGACTTTCCTTTATCGAATTGAGAAATTTTTGCAATGTTAGAAGCACTGGGTGGAAGGTTACCAATGTTCTTGGATCTTCAGAAGCAGAGGAACAATGTGTGAGGATTCAACCTCCTTTGAGTTCTTCAGTGTTCTCTCACTTACCTATTTATCCTAGGTGGTTAAGAATGATAGGTGGATAGGTAGAAAATAAAAGTTGTTGGCCTTGCCTACCAAGGAAAGGATATCGTGTTTAGATTCATTATAGAGTATAGTAGCTTAAGGGCTTTTGGCCACTAGGTAATAAATAATAGGTCTATTTTAGATAAGGATGTTTGAAAGATGATATTTTGGCTTGTATCAAAACTTGAGATGATGTGTAGAGTTATAATTCCTTGAAGGATTTTGGGTTTTTTTAGAGGATTTTTTTTAGGATTATATTTATTCATGATGAAGTATTTGAGTTTCCATAATTCTTCTTTTGCCTTAATATTCTATTTAATGTAAATGGCAAGGCCACAAGGTGACACACCCCTTATTACTACACAGGTAGGTAGATGCATAGGCATGTGGCTAATCATTCTGGTTAGCTACTGCATTTCCTGTGCACAGACCATCCATCTGGATGGGGGAACTGGGTGCTGGTTCACTCTGGCCTTGCTTCTGTGCAATGTCATAGGAGTTGTTGGGCCCCCTTGGAGTTCTTTTGCCATCTGTTTGTTTCTAGAACTTTTGGATTCCATTAGCTTTATTCTTTTTTCCTCAAAGCTCAAGAAGACCCCACTTATATATATATATATATATAGAGAGAGAGAGAGAGAGAGAGAGAGAGAGAGAACAACTGGCACAAGGCCATTGCATGCAAAAGCACTTTTAGGTCTCTAATGATGCATGGAAGGAAACATTTGGACACATTTAAGATTCAATCTCAGAGTGTTTGCATTTTGCACCCAACACAATTTCAACCAACACCCACTGTGTTATGTTAAAAATCTGCCTCCATGATCATATTCATAACATCACAAGGCATAAGCCTTGAGTCTTATATCAGTAATAAGTCATATGGACATAGTAGTCATCACTACATGATTTTGGCATGATGATCCCTTTGAATGCAACATTTGACCTTCCCATGCTTGAATACTCTCATGATCTAATTAGGGTGCCAAATTTTCAGTAACATTGAGGATGGTTTTTCATCTACTTTTAACAAAAGAATTCCCTGTATTTATTGCCCCAAGCTAGTGGACGTGCATGTGTAGATTTTGGGTGCACCCATCCAATTAATAGGTTGTTTTGAAATCTACCCATCTTACTTGTTGGGTTTCTTTTCAAAATATGAATGTTGGGTAATTGATTTAATCATGCCTCTATATCATTTTATTTTTTTGGGTTGTCACTTGGCTTTTTGTATCATGAGGTTTCATATCACTATGAATTATTTTTTAATTCATATGAATAATTTTTAAATGAAATTTGTTTGATAAATATACAAATAATTAGCTTCAATTCCTTTAAATCTTATTAAAATGAGATTCTTAAAAAAGAATTTGAAAGATTATGCAAAAATTGATTAAAATAAAACACATCAATTTTAATATAATTTACATTTTGAGATATAAATGTTTTCAACTAATTTGATGTTATTTAAAAAACCTCAATAAAGCTCTGATGAAGATTTAATAACAAAAATTATAATGAAATTCATTTTTAAGTGATTTTTTTTTTGTATTGTTGTTGTCTTTTATGTTATAAAAGCTTATTATTGCCCTAAGATAATAGACATGCATGTATGATTTTAAGGTTTTCCAAGCATGTATGGGGCAAACATAACTAGTTTGCATTGTAGTTGGCCTATCCCATTTTTCAATGACACACTTACATGGCTTTGAGTGTACCAAACCCATCAATCCCGATGGTTATTCATTTCCTTTCATGTTTGACTACAAGGAATATGAGCCCAATTCATTGACTATTTCATTCATTTTGAAATTCATGGAAACCTACTCCAATGAATTTGTGATTGGAAATGTGAGAATCAAGTGAACTTGGACTCATGTTGTTGACCAAGTGGAGGTATATGATTTGTACACATATGTTATTCAAATGTTTGATTTCTTTTTTGGTGAATTTTCACATTGTGGCAACGCGGTGTGATTCATACAAAGGTTTTTTGTTGGGAAAAAATGGCCCCAAGTTGCCATCGTTTGAGGAAATTTTTTTGAATTTGCCATATATAGCTTGTAGGTTCTAGCAAATCACCAAGTTGTTTTTAACTTTCCTCTCTAACATGTAACCAAATTTGGCTAAGTTTTTTTTATTGTGATTGCTACATCACCTATAATCCCTAATGGAATTTAAAAGGTCATTGGTTTAAAACATCCAATAATAGAGGTTTTTCATGTCCAAAACCATGTGAAGACATCAATGGGTTTGATGGAGAAATCAAGGGCATTTTTTTGCATGATTTGATTCCCATGGATCAAGCTAACAAACATCAAAACCATGTTGCAATTTTGCTTGAACATGACAAAAAAGTTTTAAATGATTCTAGTTTTTCCAAATGTAAATAGCTTCATGTTTAGGCATTGGTCTCCTCAAAATGATTTTACTCACAATGTTTTTTATAAAATCATTTTCTCAGAAGCTTTAGTGATGTTTAAAGATATTTATTGCAATGGTTGTCATTGAAAATTATAAATCTCATTCACATTTTGATAATGACTCATTGTATTATGTCATATTGTAATTTGATAATGTATTATGTTCATTATTTATGTAGAAAGTTCATGTGTTGGAAAATATCACCATTGAATTATTTTTTATTCCACATTGACGTAATTTGTCCATGAGTATGAATGTGATAGGTGATTTGATGATACATTGCAAACAATTTGTTTTGTTAGGATATATAGTTTATATTCCAATTTCAACACATAGAACAAATTTATTGCTAAACACAAGTGAAGTTGACATTTTATTATGGGTTGAAGCATGCATTACAATATGCACATGTGCATTATATGTTGCAATGAAGTCATACATAGGTTACATAACACATCAAGAGGAGATGAAGACCATTTTTGAAACCAAACCGAAAGAAACAAATGCCAACAAAAGGAGGAAACAACATACTATTTAATGATGCTCTAAGTATGGACCTTTTGGTATTATTCAATGCCAACTAAAGGACCATTGTGTGGTTTGTATAATTCATTTACAAGTCAAATTCATATACTTATGTATCAAATGACAAAACATTTTTCACCACAATTTCTATACAACTTTAACCTTTGCCACATTTTCCAATTTTATTGTTGGTGATATTCTTCTAGTTTTTTCACAACAAACCAAAGCCAGAGACCCTTATTTTATGTTTTGTGACATCAATCACATGTTATAATTTTGTAAACTATAATTGTGATCATGATTAGACACTTAATCAAGGGATGCAAAATTTGCATCCTTGAAATATCTAACTAAGACATTATAATGGGTAAATCATTTGCCTTAAACATAAATTATTCCAACAAATATGGGTTTACTTTTCTTTTCCTCATGCACCTTCTTTTTTATTATTCCATGATATTGACATTAAGAGTCCACATCTTGTGATCATTTTTCAATGGTGTTGTTCATTTGATTAATGCATGGAAAGACTGAAGTTATAACACTTGATGCATTAAAAGGCCATGAACTAATGAAGGAACTTATGGTGAAATTTTTGTTAATATTGGAAAAAATCTACATATTTGTAGACTTAGAATTTGATGTTATAACATGTTTGTTAGAAACTCATTGACAACACAATGAAACAAGTATTGTGAGATTTACAAAACAAGGCATATGACATGACCTTGATAAGAAATAGTAGAAGGTCCAAAAATCATCTTGTTGACGTTCATTATGGGCCATTAGGTTTTGAAGCAATGATAAAGTATTTGATCATAATGCCAAAAGGTTGTTGTATGCCTTACTAAGTAGCTTCAATTTTTTTATAAGGCTAACTAATTTCCTTTTGATCAATAACACACAATAGTGCCCATCAATGTTATGAAGTGCTTATGTCAACTATCTACAAAAGATGCTACAAGAATTTATCAATATATTGTAGGTAGGCTTTGTGAAATTCCAATAACAACATTTAGTTGTACCATTGGAGGTTGAGGGGGTGTGTGCAAAATCTAAAACAAAACCTTATAAGCTTTTCCAACAAAGGTTGGATGTTCGACAATAGTTTGTAATCAAGACATTTCTAGAGTTGAAAGGGCATTTGTCAATTTAAAAGAAAACCTTGCAAACTTTTCCAACAACGGTTGGATGTTGGAAATAACTTGCAATCAAAACATTTCTAGCAAGTTGAGGGGGGGTTTTTGCTAAACTAAAAGAGAATCTTGTAAACTTTTTTTACAAGGGTTGGATGTTGGAAAGTAGCTTGCAATCAAAACATTTTTAGCAAGTGTTCTTGGTATGGGCAAAAATGTCAAAGAGGATGTTTTCTTTCAAAAATCCATTTTTTTACTTCTAAAAGTGAATAACACTGAAGATAGTATGAATTTTGTTTACTACTATCTAGTTAGATTACCTAACAATACCATCTAATTTGATTTGGGTGGACCTATGTTATTCCAAACCACCAAGCCTAGTGGTTGAATGTTCTCTATCATATGACATACCACTATAGTGAGAATTTTAGTGGATGCACCCATTGGTTATTTTTTGATGTCAATAAAACATTTGAAAATTGTGAGTTAATATTTGGGGAGGGTTTAATTTTTATTTTTTCATACTTCTTTCCTGATAAATTATCATTGTTCATCATAGTTGGGGTTTCCAATAATAACATTACACATTTTTCCTAAGTTTTTTTAATAGTGTTATTGGTAGTTTTATGGGTAGATTTTACATATGGTTTTGTTGGTGGTTTTCATGATGGTGTTGTGCATGGTAATAATGTTTTACTTTGCGATGTAACAATGTTTTACTTATCCATTGTAATATAATTTTTTAAACCATAAAAATGGGTAATCATTATGCCACTTTTTTTGACACCACATTTTGCATAATATAGGTGATTTACAAGCTACATCTACTAAAAAATGTAAATCTTATACTTTTCCAGTGGTTTGGAGAGTTGTTCACAAGCATATTTGCCCTAATCTTCAAGTGCATCTATGTTGAAACATGCATTCAACACCTACAAGGTAGCAAGAAAGTTAGGTTACATGCATTTGTATGAGGTCAAAAATTAGACCTATAAACGACATAAAAGCTCAAAGGAATAAACATTCATAACTCAAAAAAAAATTACAACATTTAAAAGGTACAATATGAAATTGCAAGAACTTTGAGAAACAAGTGGAAAATCTTCAAGAAAACACCAACAAGGATGGTTTTTTGTTTTGAATGAAACACCAAAAGCCAACTCTATGGCATGATATGAAAAAAATGCACAAAGTTGGAAGGGAAAAAGTTTTGGAAAGAAGAAAAATTAATTTAAATTCATGTATTAGGTATGATGTTTCCAATGCGTTTTAATATATCTATAACTCAAATATATGTATATTTGAAACATTAAAAATATATAAATAAATAAATATAATATAAATAACTTACACCGATACCTTTATTTATATACAAGTGTAGTCATGGTAACACATACCACAACAAGTGTAACCAACGCTTTTAAATAGTAAAAGGACATGTTTAATTATTTTATTCTATATTTCTAAATGACAGACTTTGAAAAAAATTTAATGCAAGGCTTATCAAAGTAATATAATAAAAATTATCATGATTTTAAAATTATTTTTTAAAGACTTTTTTCAATAATATTTTAAGAATATTGTAAGAATATTTCCCCAAAAACAATCACAAAAGTAGTCAAAAAAGTAGGTGGGTGTGGTTCATGTTATCTCCTTTACACCCATGCATATTATACATTAAAAAATATTATGGGTCAATAACTATGATGTTTCAAGTATAATAACTAGACATTAAGTATAATTCATATATGTATAAAATATATTAATATGCCTAAAACAATATACCTAATACATATTCAAATTCATTTTTTCCTTCCAAAATGTTTTCCCTTCCAACTTCATGCCTCTTTTTGGTAGCACTTTATAGAGTTGGCTTTCGGTGTTTCATTCAAAATGTTTTTTTCAAAAACTTTTGCATTTTCATATTGTACCTTTTCAATGTTGTAGTTTTTTTTTTGAGTTGTCAAAGTTTACTCCTTGAGCTTTGATTTAATTTTTATGTTTGATTTTTGAACTCATACAAATGTGTGTAACTCAACAATCTTGTCATTTTCAAGTTTAATGTTAGGCAAGTTTTCAAGTTTTCAAGTCTAATTTTCGGTTTGATTTTAGGTTTGATTTTAGGTTTTCAAGTCTATTTTTCAAGTTTGATTTCAAAGTTTCAAATTTATTTTCAAGTTTGTTTTAAGTTTTCAAGCCTTTTTAAGTTGATTAAGGTAGGTATGCTTATGAATAGACCATTGACAATGGATAAGATTTGTATTTTTTGTTGGAAGTATCTTGGTTGACATGTATGCAAAATGTGGCACCTAAAACATGTGGCAAAATGATTACCTTTTTTTTATAGAAAATTTTAATGTAATGAACAAGTACAACAATGGCCATTGTTGAACATGTTCCATAAAACCATCCTAAACCACCCAAAGTGGACACATGCCAAGACTACTATAATACCACTAATAAAACCACTCAAGAAACAACTTAAAACCCACCCATAACACCACCATTTAGACCACCAAATAAACGATAGGTAAAACCCATCCATAACATCATCAATAAAACCACAACATTAGCAATAAAACAATTTTACAAAACCATTTAAAACCCACCCATAGCCCTTTCACAAAATTGCTTATAACCCTACCCAAAACATCACCCCTTAAACCACTAAACAAACATCCCATAATTTCATTAATATACTAAAACAATTTACAACACATAAACCACTAACAAACCATCCACAAAACATGCACACCAACCCACCAAAAGACCACTCGTAAATCCCCCCCACCTCCCTTGGCCCACCTCCCCACTCGTTAAACCACTAGGTGACCACTAAAACCATAATGGGTCAAGCATGCATGGTTTATTTTGCCATGCAAGATCAACCACCAAATGTAACCAACAAGACCCCAGAACCACCATAACCATTGAAAATCAGATGGTTTGTCAAGTGGTCTAACTACATGTATTCCAATAATGCATGCAATGGAATACTTGAATAGTTTGAAGCACTAAATTGTTTTATGGCAAGTTTTCTTTTAACTCAACTAGGTGATTGTGTCTTTAAGCAATGAGTATAAAGGTCATTTAGTGTATGTTGTCTTCACATTACAAAATCATCTTTTATTAATGTTGTGAGACAAAATTTCATTAAGAATTGTGAAAATAATATTGTGATAAATAGAGGAATTTTCGATACCATAAGCAAGAAACTACATGTTAAACAATTATCAAGAACATGTATTAATGGATTACATAGTTGGATCACATATCAATTTTTGTTATGCATAATACAATTTTGTTAAACCTAACATGTTGGTTAATACCTTCAAAGGTTTATTTTGATAGTTGTCTATGTTAGTTCTTACATTAGAACATGAATTTAATTTAATGAATGAAATAATGATGACTTAAACCACCATTACCTAAGGATTTATTAGGACCTCGTAGCATGGGAGTGAATATGATATCAAGTTGCACATTACCTCAGGGGGTTTTTTGGTCAAATGACTTTTGGTGAAATTTGTCATATATTGCATTTTGTGATGCAATACAAAATTTCCCCTACAAAGTTAAATATTAAACTTTTTTTTGGTTATAATTGTAGAATTTGGCTTTAAGTTACATGTGGGGAAAACATGTCTTCTACCTTTGAAACCCACTATGCAAGTAGGTATAGTTATCCACTTGCCACCATCATATTTGGGTTTATATTATTGATATAGGTCATGTGTTTTAAATCTTTATGTGAAAGTTTCTATTGTGATTTCTTCTATTTCATGAACATTAAAAGTTTATTGAAAACAAGATTAATGTTTGTTTAGGTTTGGTGGGATGGGTGATTACAATAGGTGACAATTGTTAAAAATTTAGTAAGATTGTGCAAGAGGATTATTGCACGTGGCCATTATGGCATCCTAGACCTACAAGTGCAAGGCTAGGTAAAAAACTTAATATTGGGTGTGTGCAAATTCCTCTATGCAAAAAAAAAATTCAAAATAATGTAGTAATGAACATTTACATTCTAGTAATCAAGGAGGTGGATTAACAATAGAACGTGCCCTCAAGAGATGTGCCTTGCATATATAGTAGTTGCTTACCACATTGTAGTATTGAAATAATGACCTTCTTGCTATGCTAATGGTTTTTAAAGTTGCTTACAACAAACCATTGTTGGCCAGTTTTTGGAGTTTTTGGACTAACCATGTCATTAGGTTTTTTGACATGTTTGATGTCACAAGCAACATGAGAACAAAAAAAATCTTTTATGATATATTGTTGTTTTATTGATCGACAATGAGAAGGCTATCAATGTTGATGTGTGAACATGATCTCCATAAAGCTATACAACATTGTAATGTGGGTATTATGTACATTGTGTAAATGACTTGTAATTGATGTTGGAGTAAAAAATGGCACTTGGTTTGGAGGGAAAAATTGCACACACACACAAACACACATATATACACAAAGAACATATCAAATTAACCAAACATATGATGATAATTTGGGCAATGCATATGATATCAATTTTTTTAGTTTCAAGGACACGATAAAAAATGTCTACATTTTAGCACCTTTCACAAAGGCATCATATCGGGTAAGATCTTCCTACAACATAAAGTTTGATGGTTTCATAACTTGATCAACAATTGTCCACACTATAGTATAATCACAATACCAAGTCTAACAGCTCCTAGGCTTGTTACTCTAACTTTCTACACATGAATGTTGAAAACATTTTTTCAACATAAAATTCTAAAATCTAACAAACTCTTTACACAAGTTATATTTACTTGGATGCAAGTGGCGATGGTGATCCTAGTTGCATAGCTGGTGATGGTGACAAGCACTTCTTCGCACTCAACAACAAGCGGTGAGTGGTACACAACAATGGATTGGGTTGTGGAAACTCTTGACAACACGATGGAGCCATTTGGAAGTGAGAAAAGTTTCAAGCTCACATACATGGCGATAGTTATTAAGGTTTAGGACAACTGGTAGGTGAACCTTATTATGCCCAAGTTAGTTTTTTTTTAGGCTTGTAGGTAAAAAGAATAGATTCTTGGTCAGATTTTTTTGCATTTATGTGGTTTGCATAATCCAATCATGATTTTTTTTGCATATAGCATAAACAAGGTGTAATAGAAAATTTAGAAAGTGTTATGACATCTTGTGTTTGGGGGTTAAGAAACATTTATTGGAATAGGTCCAAT
Organism: Sphagnum tenellum; assembly: GCA_963921925.1. Classification (NCBI taxonomy): domain Eukaryota; kingdom Viridiplantae; phylum Streptophyta; class Sphagnopsida; order Sphagnales; family Sphagnaceae; genus Sphagnum; species Sphagnum tenellum. Next base: position 10,607,558 of record OY998153.1, on the reverse strand, counting down.
TTTTTTGGTTGTGTTAACAAATCCTGCATGAAAACTTGTGCATGTATCAAATATTACATTACACTTATTTTAAAGTGACAATGTTCAAGAGTTTTGATAAATGTTTGGACAAGCTATTACTCTATATGAAGAAATGGAAGAAGGTTAATGATGCAACCAAACAAAAGACATGTTCCCAATTACAAATTATCATTTTTATTCACACAAATTTTTTCTTGACTTTATTGGTTTGGAACTTGAGGAGCAAGGCATTGTTGAGTAGTAGGATTCTTTTCAAGACACTTTTCCATTCACTTGTGATGAAAACAATCATGAAGGGCAAAAACATCCTTGGGTGGTACCACTAGGAACCATCGTAAAGACTAGTTAAAGAACCAAAAACAACCAAATCATTTTCCTAGGCTTTTTACTTTAAATGTTTTAGCTATAAATGTTTTTCCTCATGTTTATCAAGTGCATGCGTTAATACATGGCTTGAAGTTTATTCTAGAATAAAAAATTGGAAATTGTTAAAATTTTGTATTCTTAATTAAAATGGCCCTTTTAGAAATTGATAGCTTCAACTTTGGAAATTCATAACTAAATTATACTTACTCAATTAATTGCTTAATAAAAACCTAAAAATATAATGACTTCCAATATACCTTAGGAAAAAAATTTGCAAAAAACTTTCAAGTCATGTTTCAAATTTGTGTTCCTAACTAAAAAGTTCAAAGAAAAGAATTAACATGACATTCCTAAAACTTTTTCTAAATGCAATGATTAGGAAAATCAATTTTTAAAAAAAATGATTGAAATTTCAAAATATCTGGAACTTAATAAATGTAATCATTAAAAAAAATAATGAAAATATTTGTTTAAGTGTTCCTTATGATTTTTCAAAGTTCAATAAGTATAAGAAAATCAAGGTGTGATGTTCCTAATGTTACCACCCAATGATGCTTTCACCTTGAAATCATCATCTAGGAAAATGATTACATGTAAGAATGCACAAGACATGAAATTCATTACAAGTTCACTTTGTTTATCTTATTTTGAACATTTAAAAAAAATCTTGGGCAAGTCAATCCTTCTATATTTTAGGAAACACTTGAGGCAAAAAGATATTTTTTAGTATGTTATGAAATAATGGCATATATTCTTAATATATTTAGAATATAATTTAATTATATTTTCAAAATGAATTATCAACACCCTATTTACATTTGACTAAATTATAGTTTTTAATTTTTTTCAATAAGTTGCACCCTATATTTTTTTGTACGCTATTTTGTAGTAGAAGTGACTTCCCTAAGCCAAAAAGTCAATTTTATTATAAAATCTTTCACCTTTTCTGAATTAAAAAGAAAAATGGGTTATTTGCCATGTTTTATTTCATTTAGTTTTGATACTAATTGCCATACATTTCACATATACTAAGTATGTAGTTGGCAATATAATTCATCAAGATATTATGGAATGGAATTAAGGTTGAAACTTACATTGATTTATAATCTCATAAAAAAAAACATTTACATTTTTCCTGTTTTGTGAAATTGTGATGATAATAATGCATGCACATCAATCATGTGCCTTCTATCATTGTGTGATTTGCCACCCACCATTCCTCCCAGGCTTGTTTAATCGATGGTCTTAATCTTATGGCATCTAAAGCCTTCTTACAATGTAGTAGTATGTTTTTTTCCTAGAAAACCCTAATTGAAATTCTTCTTGAAGTTCCTTTACTATGTATTTAGGCTACAAATGTTGGTTCTCAAATTATTTCCAACACAAACATAGAACATACCCTACACCTAACCTAAAAATGCAATTTCAAAATTGAACATAAAGTAGCTTAATTTGCACCCTAGCCTAAACTTACAAGGTGACTTAGATTTAAGTTAAAACCATAGTGGGTGGGTCTATGTTAAAATGAGTCATAGAATGTGTAATCATTTTTAAATTTTACATGTTTTAAAATGGTATGGAAAGTTAACATTGAAAATAATTAATTGGTGCATTGATGTAATAATTTTTCTAATATAATATGAGAAGATTTGGATAAATTTGAAATAAATATAATGAATATAAAACACATGCAATTGTTTTTAAAAATATAGGCAATGGTTTCATTGTTTAATCAACTTCTTAAAATATTCAAAATGATTTGAAAATGAAATATTTATGAAATAAAAGAAACATTCACATAATGATATTTAATGCAACTTTTTTTAAGGTAATATATTTTTAAATATTAATTTGAAATTCTGGATTATACGAATATTCTTTTTTAATAGTCAATCTAGTGTTATCAGATCATTCTGACCTATTAACCCACTGCTTATAAGCATTACACAAAGGAGTTAGCAGTGAACCTTTTAACATAAATTCACCTTTACCTTATTGTTAAATTCACGCTCATTTGGAAAGCTTTGCATGAACAACTTCTAACCTTAGAGAATTTTAAAGCTCAAGGTCCTAATAAATATGTCATTTTTTTGGGGGGAAATGCTTTGCAATTGAAATAAAGATGTTTTGTTTTTCTGCAAAATGTGAGGTCTTAACAAATGATTGGGTAGAGAAGGAAAAACTTACATGGATTGGGCAACTTTGCAATTTTTTTTGAAATTATAGGCAAATTAATTGCACATCTGGGCAACCAAGGGGATGAAGGAGATTTGGAAACTTGGCAACATGGACTTGAAAACTTGGCATTCTGGACTTGGAAACTTGAACTTGGGAACTTTGCCATGTGGATTTGGAAACTTGGCAAAGTGGAGTTAGCAAACACGGACTTGGAAACTTGCACAGTGGATTTGGAAACTTGGCAATTTGGCCTTAGCAAACAGGAACTTGGAAAGGAAAAATTGCCAAATACAATGCTTTGAGATCCCAATAGGAATGCTTCATTTTTGGGCAATCATGCAAGATCCCAATAATAGTTCGAGTAAGGAAGGAAAAGAATAAAGGCATGAGGCAGCTCATAAATTTTGTAAGATTGTGGGCAGTTTGTGGCACATTCAGCCAATTGAGAAGGTGAAATAGACTTGGCAACATGGCAACCTTGATGACACGGCAAGGCGGAATTGGTGACGTAGCAATGGTGACGGTAGCAACTTAAAAACGTGCACCTGGAAAATTGGTGAAGGAAATGTGGATTTGGCAACTTGGCAAAATGGACTTGGTGACTAGGCAATGGCAACTTGGCAAAATAACTGAGCATTTGGTAGTCCATACTAGTCATAAAGGGCAGATCCAGAAGCAGTAAAATGGTTCTGGAAAATCCAAAATTGGATGTTCATTGATTCCAAATTTGTTTCAAGAAATCAAAATAACAGACAGATTGTGTGTGTGTGTGTGTGTGTGTGGTGGGTGATCGCTAGTTTGGCTTACATAATATTTCTGTGATACCCGGTGGGTATCATAAGGAAAACATGAAAAAAACAACTAATGTGAGGTTGTACATCTGGTTAAAGTCCTTGACCAATGGGTTTCACTAGAATGGGCCAGGTCCGTGCTTGAATATTCTGGTAAAGCCCAGGTCCTCCAGCTTTACCTACCACTTCTAGATCACGTTTATCAAGCTCCAAGGCAATCTATTTGTTTTTCGTATGTTTGTATTTTGTTGGGTGTCACAAAGTAGTACACAAGTGGCATGTGGTGTTGGATTTTGAGATATATTTTATTTGGTTAGGGTACACACTTTGGTGGACACTAACTAACGTGGTCATATGCTTAACTTTTATGTCTGCATTTTGTAAAAATACTTGGATAGAGATGACGCTTCTGACTTGACTAGTTCAAAATTGTTCTAGAAGGTAAATTAACTGAATGATTTTTTGTGATGATTTTTGGCTGGTTAAGCTTAACCTTTTGAAAGGTTTAGAGTTTCCCATAGGCTAGGGTCAGTTTTCACATTGAGAAAACAAATAATTATTATTTTTCAAAAAAAATCTAATTTTGAAATTATATAAATTTCCATCATCTACTATACTATGTGATAATGAGTAGTGAAATTATTCAGAGTGTAGGCTGCCATAATTATGATTATTTTTCAACATGTCAATTTCATATTTTCACAAAATTTCATTTCATTATTTTGAGAATTATATAATGACAAAACTGACCTTCGGGTAAGGTAGGCATGTAGACTAGACAATTGTCACATAAATAGGACTCAGAGCTCATCAACTGTAGGGTAATGCCAAAGGCTGCACACTTTACTATTAAAAAAACATAAAATTCCTGTGATGCCCATGATACCTGGCAAGCTGAGAAGCATTCCAGTTTTTGAAACACTGCCCCCAAGCAAGATAACTGGGTAAGATGCCCTCCAATTACACTTAAAAAAAACACAAGGGGTGTGTCACATTGTGGCCTTGCCATTTACATTAAAAAGTATCTTAAGAAAAACAAATAATTATGGAAACTCAAATATTTCACCAACCAAAAATATAATATTCAAAAAATCCTCCAAAAGAAACCAAAATCCTTCAAGATATTATAACTCTATATCTAATCTCAAATTTCAACACAAGCCAAATTATCATCTTTCAAAAATTCTCATATAAAAATAGACCAATTACACCTCGGAGCCAAAATCCTTTAAGCTACTATACTCTATAATGAATCTAAACACAATATCCTTGCCTTGGTAGTCAAGGCCAACAAAGTTCACAAGTAATGTCCAAGAACATGTCTGGAAATCGTTATTACACATTGAATTTTTTTTGCACTCAGCATAACTAAAAAAAAACACAAATCCCATTGGCCTCAAAAAAGAAATCCTCACACTTACAAGTTATTACACACAACCCTATTCTGCTGAACATTGAAAAATAATAACCCCTTTCTACCATTTCCATTGGCCTTTAAAATTTTCTCACAAATCTATCAAACCCTAATACACATTTAACTATTTAATTCACTCAAGATGAGTAAGAGAAGTAAATTCAGACCACCAAAATCCAACAATTTCAACAAGCCATAACATTTTTTTCCTTCACACATATCACAAGCCTATTCGACACCCGCTGTATATAAGTAAACTAATACTATAACCCTTGTCTGTATATGGATAGGGTTAAAAGCCTGGAGCAAGTGTTTAGTCTTCACAATCCAAATAATATTTCTCCTTTCAAGGTGGATGTGGTGGTGGAGCCAAAGGGGGTCTTTTGTCTCCCACCTTATATGGTACTTATCCAGATTGCACCTAAAAACCAGCATCTGAGACTATATTTTGTCCAAGGAATCTCAAGAATACCTAGACTTCTGTATTGTGGTGTTGTTGGACGAGTTGTCAAAGAATGGATTCCTCAACCAAATGAAGGTAAATTCCAAATTGAAGTGGGTTTTGGGTGTTGAAGAGTGTTCATAACAAATCCCTAAAAAAGCACTGGATTATTTTTAAGAACAACTTTTACAATACAAATACCAAGTAAGGAAAAGTTCAAATTACCAAACATGAAGTTAAGATATGCATGAGTTCATTTCATTTAAAATGTTTTTTGCATGTCTTTTGAGTGTCGCCCCCATAGTTTGCATGCTGAACACATGCAAAGTAAGCACCAGTAGTGAAAGCTGTAAAGGGTCTTTAAAGAGGGGTTATATGACCCTTCCCATGTGCAAAATAGTCTGGACACCCAACTTTGATTCACATGTGCAATAACAGTCTGCCCAGTGCACACCCAACTTGGAATTTTGTTTTTCCATTTGGATGGAAGTTCAACATTGGTGTTAGTGTTGTTGTCCGTAGGAATTTGGAGCTTGTGAAACAAGGGGTGTGATAAACTATTATGGCCTTGCCATTTACATTAAAAAAACATCTTTAAGGCAGAAGAAGGATTATGGAAATTCAAATATTTCACCATGCAAAAATATAATCTTCAAAAAAATCCTCTTAAAGAAACCAAAATCCTTCAAGATATCATAACTCTATACTCAATCTCAAGTTTCAACACAAGCCAAAGTTTCATCTTTCACAAATCCTTATATAAAAATAGACCTATTATTATCTAGGGGCCAAAATCCCTTAAGCTACTATACTCTATAATGAATTTAAACACAATATCCTTGCCTTGGTAGGCAACGCCAACAAACATTCATCATTGCAAGCAACAAGGTACTTGCAAGATTGTGCTTCCAAGATGCTTGCAAGTGATCAGAAATGAAAAAATAAAAATAAAATCATTCTTCGGGAGTACGTAATACAAGTGGGTAAGACTCCCTAGGAAGTCCTTCCATTTTTGCAATGATATGAAACAAATATAAGGGGCAACTAATTCTTTAGGAAGTAAAACTTATAATTTAATTTAATATAAATAAGGTGTTTAACATTCATTATGAGAATATATTCAGATTTTTTAAATATTTAATGAATATCTCTTCAATAGATTATTTCATAACATACTAAAAAATACTCAGGTGTTTTGGAAAATAAGATTGACCTCCCTGAGATATATCTTTGTATTGGAGACATGAATTGAATGGGAGTAGAGCTCTCGAGGGTTGAGGTTCTCTGACTTTTGAGTCTGGTTACTCTGAAATGGTTAGCAAAATGAGCAAAACATTTGCTGTTTCCACCACAACTAATATTTGCCCCTCTTGTGTGTCCTTGGTGAATGAGTGTTTGATGTGAATATGGCCATGAGTCCAATGTGAAATGGAAGGCCAGATTTTCAAAATCTTATGAAAAGTTGTCCTGGAATGTAAGAACTAAGAACCTTACAGAGGAGCTGGTGCAGAATTTAGTGCAATGCAGAAGTTTTGCAAATGTGAAATTTTATTTTCATACCCTAAGTGTGTGGTGGAGTTATGACATTTTGATATGAAACATTTGAGATTTCTGGAGAACATTTTGCACCATCTTTTTAATCTGATAGTTTTTCAAGAAACCAACAGACCACTTATGCCATTGTTGTGAGGGTTGAGTTCAAAAGATGGGGCATAATACTTCACTTTGTCTTTGTCCCGCAAGTTCACCAATTGCACCATTATGAATGACCCGGCTTCCAACCCAGAAAAATTATCAAGGTCTGGGTTGGAACCCTAAACCCCTAAACCAAGCAACAGAGTACTGTTGCGCAAAATGAATGCAAATTGCAGCCAAGCTTCTGAAGGGCATCAAATCATATGTTTTGACTGATGGATTTGAAGGTGTGGGACTTGGAGTTAAAGGGAGATATGAGACTGTGTAATAATTATGCAAACATAGTCAAGTCAAGTCTAGAGAGGACCCAATCTATGTGAAGATTGGACAGAAAGGATCAGTCCCCTCTGCACATGAGCTACTAGTTTTTAGGCTGTCCAGCTTGCTTGTCATGTCTACAAAGTGAGAGGGCAGTGGAACAACACATGGCTATGGCTTGGCGGCTACCACAAAAGTAGCAATGATTTTCATCTGGCTTTTTCTGCCTCCTTTTTAGTCTCCTTACAAGGCAGATTGGAGGGGCTACCAGACCTAACTTGGGCAGCTGCCAAGAGCTCTTATCTAGAGGACCATTATGCAAATCCGCATGAAACCACTCTGCAAATCCACATGAAAAACAATACATAATGGAGGTTGCTGGGTACAGTCCAATCCTTGCATGCACATCCTTCACTTCCAAATCTAAGTTGAAAACCCCATTATTGCTGACCTTGTACCTTAATTTCAACTGTGACTGTGACTCAAATTCCATGTACCTCCTTCAAAGGGTTCTTCTCAATATCTTATTATCACACAGATGATCTTGTAAACTCTGGTGCAAATCCTGGACCATTTAACAGCTCTATTATTCAATGACGCTTTACGTTTTTCTTTGGAATGTTGTTGCCTCCGAGAGGCATTTACTGAAGCATTTCACAAGCTCAAATTCTTGAAACCAGTCATGGACCCATGGGGGTCAGGTCAAATCCTCAATGTTAAACCCTAAACATGAACTCCTAGGCTGCAGTTCTTACAGTTGTGATATCACCCATGGCACATTACAAATCGTTGTAAGCATATCTTGCTCATGAGTCTAGGAGACAATGGAGCTTGCACAAGTGATGACATTATGCAACTTCACATGTGATTGCTCTGAAGAGTTTTCCAAGCAAAATAAAATGGGATGATACACGTACCAAAGCAAAATGTCACATAAACTAGAATTGAATGAGATATTTATGAGGGTTGAATGGCATTTAGAACAAAATGGATAACATAAAACTCATGTCTTTATCTCCCAATACAAGTATTGATCAGCAAATGCTCGAGATGTTTTTGTTGGTAAGAACAACACAGCTGCCTTTGAAGGAAGTTCTCCATGTTTTGCTGGTGTGGAACATGCTGTTTAACCCACAACCAAGCCTGGTGATTTCACCCCTAAGGATCATGTAATCAGCTTTCATTGTTGCTACATTACAAAGCCCATGAACCCCGTCAGGAGAACAACCACACTTGTTTCAGGATGCACAAAAGTGAATCCTTCAAATGGGTCAAGAAAGCAACAGCTATACCTCCAGACAAATGTGATGCTCAGGAAAGATGTTTTGAGGTGAGAGATTGTATGAGTCTGATGATTACATCAGGTTACAAGCAGGGGTTTTTTGTTTTTGTTTTTAAAATTGTGTGTAAGCCACATTGGTGATTATCCACAAGAGGAATTAGCCAGATTTGGCTACAGGTCAGAGAGGAAAGTAGAAAAAAATTAAGAATCCTACTATATTTTGGCAACCTGCTGGAACCTATTGTCCAAATATGGTGATTTCATATTTTTTTCCCTTGAACTCTGGCAACAGGTACCCTATTAGTTGGTCATTTTGTGAGACCTTAATTCCAGTGACAAGTAATCAGAATTGGTATAGGTATCATGGCTTTTTTAGAATCCTTCCTATGGTCATCCATGGACCATTTCAAAGACAATTTCAAAAATAACTATCTCAAAAAAAATCAATAACTACTTTTCTATTATTAACTTTATTAATAAAAATCTTTCCTAATAACTACCTCCATTTTATAACTATCTCACTCTTTCACCCTACCCACCAACATGAATATGAAGAAAAAATTTAATAAAACCATATGAAAATATAAGGGGGAAAAAAGAAAAGTTGATCATCACTGGTAGAGGGCAGCAGCGTGGAGCTCAAATTATTAGGCACAAAGGTGCTGGTTTAGACTTGGTACTATAATATGTGATCTGACAATAATAAGTAAGTCATGTTCAAAAAAGGTGTGATACCAACCAAAGTGACAAGGGTATCATGTCATGCTACATAAGCCCTTGCAACTTGGAAAAGTCATGGCCCACATAATAATGTGAGATGGAAACCCTATGAAGTAGATGGTGGCATAAGGGCAACACACACTAGCATATTGCATTTGCTGTAACCATTCTAATTTTGTAGAATACAATTTGGGTAATCATGAAATCCAAAAACCTTGTATAATTGATATTTTGATTTAAAATTACCCGTCTCTAATTCATACTTCTTCTCCCACGTTAGATGTACCAACTACAAACTTGACTTTTGTGATATATATTTTGAATGATGTTTTTATCTTCCCTTGCATTGATAGGTAGTTCAATTCAATGGACTCTCAATACATCAATTTCAACTATGAAAACAATCAATTCTTGTGATGAGAATTTCAAGGAATTGGTATATGTAATCTTTTTTATATGGTCGTCTTGGATGTTCTGATATTTAATTGTTTTTCATATTTCAGTTGTAATGTGTTGCTCGAGGTGGATTCCATTTGATGGTTCAGGCGGTTTGCTTCCCGTTACCTTTCTTCATTGTTGTTTTGTTTCATTGTCTCTATGCTGAAGGAAAAGGTTTATTTTTGTGCATTGGAAAAGTTTGGTGTTGTTGATGAAGAAGGAAGCGTGATTTCAAAAATCGATTAAAGCACTTGGTCTTGTCAAGTAATGTAGGTGGAGTGGGATGTTCAAGCATGTTATCACAATCACAATTGTTTCAGATTTCTGGAAAATAAACCTATATTTCAGTAATTCGATTGCAAATGTTCAATATCTTCTAAACATTTCTACAAGTGGAAAAGATCACCCTATTCATATGGGGCTTCCCCCATTGCCCTTAATGAACTAATTTTGTCCATAGTGTGGCATGTTGGGAACGCACTAGATTGGGAGTAGTGTCTCTGCCATGACATTTCTATGCCATGTACTTTAGGTTTTAAAGTTCTTTTTAACATGGTAATTACGTTTCTTGCAAACCAAATTTTTTGGTTTTTCCCAAAATTCAATTTAGTATTTCTTCAAACCTTCATCATTTCGAACACCACAATGTTATGTTTTGTCCATTTAGTAGATGTTAATGAGGAGGACTCTTCAAACACCATGATTTGCCCAAACACTTAATGAAATAGGTATTGTTTTTGTCTTTTGGCCTTGAAGGTACATTGTAGACACATTCCAAGGTTCTTGGTTCTAATAAGTAGCAATCATTTGCTTAGACAATAGTATCACATTTGAAAAATTATCTATCATTCCATGAAACAAGTGTGAAAAGTTTGTAAGCTCTAGAAATTGTCAAATGTTTCTAGAAAGAGATTCACAAATCCAACCTTAAGGTACTTGCACATGGTCTACAAGTAACCCAAAGATGAACATGCAATTTGGGCATGTTTTCTTATAAAGATGTGAAGAAATGTGGATTTGGAAAATATTTGTATTTCTTGTTTGTGTATTTCATGTTGACATTTGTGGTTCATCTATTATTTTGGTGTCAATGATGTGCAAGTCATTTTCTTGCTATGTGACCATGAGCAAGATGTGCAGCAAGTGTGTGAAAATTGTGGTGTGTGCATGGGTGAATACTTATGTTCAACTTGTAAGCATTTTGATGATGAGGTGAATATATTCTACTTTCCTTTTGCAACAAATGCACAAATGGTGATGAGTTCGTTAAATTCTTGTCATTGGTAGATGTGGGCAAATGGTCAATTGATTGGATATTTTCTTAATTCCATTTTCATAGGTAGATTTAATTTAATTATTCTAAAGAAGTCTTGGTTTCATATATCTTTGCTCCCAATGTGGATACATGGTTGTCTTTTGAAAAATACACATGAATCTTTTTGAAAAGTTGTGATAGTTTTTAGATGGGGGTTCATTTTGTCAAGTGACATCACACCTTGAACTTGTCTAGTTACATGACTTTCAAACCATTATTTGAAGACCTCCACTAAGTGCAAGTATGGTATTAATGTGTTCTTCCTTAATTGAAGCTTTTATGTTCATGAGTTGGTAAGTGCATGAACTTGAAATGACTATGCTATGTGGTTACTCCATAGTGTAAAAGACCATGATTTAACTTTGAGACATCATTTGTCTTGTAGACCAAAAAAAAAAAAAAAACAATATCATTGTAATTCTTGTGGGATCTACAAGATTGGAGGGCAGGAAAACTTCTTCCATTGTGATTGATGTGGTATGCACTTTTAAAGTCACTTGAACCTTCACCTACAATAGTTACATGTTGATGCCTCAAGATTAGCAAGTGGATCTCTAGTTGGTAGTTTTCTTGAAACATCATGATCTTGTAGTGACTTATGTTGTGAGGCATTGAACTTTTCCAATGTCCCAAACTATCTTTGTTTGTTACATTTGTTGTGTTGTTGATGTGGCCATATCACAAAATAAGACTTTTAAGGTTTATGGGTCCAAAAGTTGTATAATGTTTTTGTTGTTGAATTTGGTGCATTTGTCTTTGGCAAGTTGCTACTATGTCTCCACTACCCTACAAAATAGACACCCTTGTATATAGAAGTCCATGCATCACAATTTTTTTGTCTACCTTGAGGCATTTCTCATATTCAATTTTACTATTGATAAGCTCTTGTGGAAGATAATTTTGTACATCTTTTTTTGAAAAAGACAGTTTGATGCATACTAACTTGTGATGAAATCCATGTAATGTATGCATTTTCTATTTCATGCATGCATTCAATACCATGTTTTGCAAGTTGGGGTTCTATTTTAGGTGGGGATTCTATTTACATGTGGGGTTATGAGTTGTGTGGTATTTATTTGACTCAATGAAGGACATCACAATCATGCCTTGTGGCCACACCATGCATCTGGAATGCTTACATGAAATGGACAGATATGCCAAGTGAGTTGCTTTCCTAAAATGGAAAGAAGGGTTTGAATACCATTTTTCTTTACAATCTTGCAAAAATGAGTGTGCTTCATTATTTGCTTCTTGATCCTAGTGAAATACAAGGTGAACTTGGCCCACATCTCCTAGTAATGTGAGTTATGCAAATAATTTGTCTTCTTGCAAACATCAAGGCATTTGGCAAGCGTGTATTGTTTGGTTTTTGGATATCTAAGGTTGTGTGCTTTAGGAATGGGTATTGTTTATGATTTGATTTGATTCCCAATTTAAGAGTTGAAAGGTGGAGGATCAATAACACAACTATAGTGGTTGAAGAGACCCCAAATTATGATAGTGAGGTTTCTACGATTTCTATATTGAAGTTCTATTGTTCCTTTTGATGTTGTTAATTATTTATGCCCAATTTGTTGCAAATATGTCTATGACATGACAAGCATATGGCAACATATTAATGAAGATATTATTACAACCCCACTACATGAAGCATACCAAAACAAACTAATAATGATTCCACATCCCTTCTCATATGGAAAACATCGTCTATTTATCTTACCTTTGTTGCTATAATTTGAATAAGCAAAAGTGGATCACAACGTTAATAGGAGGAAAGAAAGCATGGGTGATGGAAAATGGGTTTTATTTCAGGTGCTTTTAGACTGATGGTCTAGAGGGCTAAAAAATATGGTGAGCTTGTTATAGTGAACATCAAATGATCAAGTGTGGTTAGTTATTCAATGCGTAGGCATGGATGTTTTATAATGATTGTAGCTCCCTAAATGAAATTTCATACTGTCTAATTACACACAAATGCACAAGTTATGGCTTTTATAACACTAGACTAACTTAGAGGCACTACCAATCCACATGTTCATGCCACCCATTAAAGCCAATGACATTCCCTACCATGGTTTATTCATTTATAGTTGAGTTATCAAAGGTTCCTTTACTTCTTGAGTAAATGAAGTCATCAAATTCTTGAGTTGTTTAAGATCTAAATGCTGATAAATGTTCTCCCATTTTGTTTTAATCTTGTGATTTCTTAAACTTGGTCACTCAATTTTCAAACAATTAATGGATATCCCAATTGGGTACTAATTGTGTAATCTTAGTTAACTTCTAGCTCTTTTCATTTGAGTTTGATATTTTTCACAAGGATTTTTAGCCAGAATATGTATAGGTATTAACATTACTAGTGGGTGCCCGTGGCCGAAGGCCACTGTGAAGTCCCCCATGGGTGCCTGTAACCTCCGGCCACTATTTTTTATTTTTTCTTATTTTTTACTTTTAATTTTTTACTGCCCTGGACGCCTTGCCCTGCCCTGCCCCTACCCTGCCTTGCCCCTGCACTGCCCTGCCCTTGCCCCTGCCGTGCCCTCGAATTTTCCTTTTGCTGCCAGGGACAAGAGGAAGAAGTTACACATGGACTTTTTTTCCTTTTGCTGCTAGGGATAGGAGGAAGAAGTTACACATGGACTTTTTTTCCTTTTGCTGCCAGGGACAGGAGGAGGAAGTTACACAGGGAACGGGCAGTGTTTTTTTTTCCTTTTGTTGCTAGGGACATGAGGAGGAAGTTACACAGGGAACTTTTTTGGGATATGGGTTTCAGGACCTGGACGGACAGACAGACGAACAGACAGACAAACAGACAAACATGTTGCCTTTATATATAAGATTTAGTTACTTCATCTATATTGCATTTGACACCAAAGATTGTATTTCAATTTGCACATGAATGTTTGGTGCAGACCAAATATGAGAATGAATATGTAAATAGTTTTTCAATTCATAGTTGTACCTCAGTTTTGAATCGATGATCATGTAATGCATCACCTTTCACCTCCCCCCACCCAAGTTTTATCACATCAACAAGTTGACCATTGTCAAGTACTACCTTGTACACTATCTTAGATCCACCACTTCAAATGACATATATCTAGATTGTTGTAAAATTTTGCAATTTCATACTCCTTCATGGTCACCTTTTGGAACGAAATCAAGTGCCATGAATTGTTATGTAAAAGCCCCTTGCAACTGCTCATTGAAATTTTTATACCTTCAATAAAAGTAGCATGAACCAACAATGAATATAATCATTATTGCCACAAAAGTTCCAACCATTATTCACACCATCACTCCATTTGACATGTTGTTTGTTTGTTGCCCATTAGCTTCACAATTATTGGCCATATCACACAAATTTGGGTTACCTTTGCCATCGGCGATTGCAAGGAGACCTAGTGGTAGCACGCCATAGAAGTTATTGTATGAGACATCAAGATTATCAATTGGCAACCTGTTGAGGATGGATGGAATTTCGCCTATGAGGGCATTGTATGAAAGATCTAGAACTATGGGGCTATTAAGTTCACCAAGCTTACTCAAAATTAATCTTGTATGCAAATTCATTGAAAGGTTCAGTGTGTGGAGGTGTGAATAGTTTCCAAGTGTTGGTGATATCCCACCCGTGAAAGCATTTTGGCTAAAATCAAGCCAATTTAGCTAAAGAGAGATCATTGAGTTGTGGAGGGATTGAACCTAAAAGGTTGTTCCCAGATGCATAATACTTTTGTATCAAAAGGAGGTTGCCAATTTCTTATGGAAGCGGACCGATGAACCAATTGCTAGACATGTCAAATGTGCTTAAGTTTAAAGCAAATATGATGGCGGGCTTGTATGCTTCCATTGAACATATTATTGTGTGTTGTAAGAATTAGCATTTTAGGTGCCCCTTAAAGACCATCAGGAATTGGTCCTAAAAGTTTATTGATCTCAAACCAAATGTGAGCAAGAGTCGTGTAACTTCCATAAACATCAAGTATCATGCTTGAAAACAAGTTATTGAAGAAAATGAGTTCAATTAATTATTGTTTGTCACAAATATGAGGAGAGACAAGTTCGAAGAACAAATTTTTGGAGACATCAAATCATGCAAGGTTGTAGGTTTGCCCCAAGTTGCTTAGAACACTACATGTGAAGTGGTTCTTGAAGAGGACAAACTCTATTAATGCCTAAAGATTAACCATACATGCTGATGTGTTGCCACTAAAATTGTTTTGCCAAAGGTGGAAGATTGACAAGTTTACCAAAGTTTTCATTAACTTTGGCATTGCACCACTTAGTTCCTTCTATAAAACATCAAACTGTGAGAAGCTTATGAGGTTTCCAATAGTTGCAAGCAGTTCCCTTGAAAGCTAATTTGCATACAAGTCAACCACTTCAAGATTTGGAACCTCCATCAAGTTTAATGTGATTGAACATGCAAGTTGATTTTGTGAAACATCCAAGCTCATGTGCATTGTCAAGTTTGCAAGGATATCAGGGATCCATTCAACAAGTTTCCCCTCAACCAAAAAGTCTAAAGTGTTATCAAGCCTCCCAAAAATCTTGGAATCCAGTTAGTCAAATTACAATATGCAAGGTCAAGATATTGCAAGTTTGGCATCATTTGAGCCCACTCTGGAATTGGCCCCTCAACAAAGTTGTTAGAGCTTAGGTCAAACACTTTGAGTTTTGTGAAATTTACAAACCATGAAGGTATAGCTACAAGTGTGAAATTTGCAACACCGAGATATATTTCAGTCAAGTTTGTGAGCTTCCCAAGGCTAGAATGTAAAACTCCAATGAAGCTTATAGTTTTGATATTCAAGATGCCGACAACACCCCAAAACTATTAGGGATTGATCATATTATATTTGAGTATGTAAGGTCTGATATTTGAAGTTTTGTTAGCTATGAAATCATTGTGGGTAGAAGACCTCCAATGTACGTGATATTCAGGTTCAAGGTCATGACGTTGCTACAATTGAGCAAAACAAATGGAAAATAGCCACCCATGTTTGTATTTCCTAGGTCCAAAGCTGTAAGATTTGTCAATTGACTTGTAACAATCAAAAACAGCTACCGATGTGTTAATGCCATGTATTTGTAGCTCACAATTTCAAATTGTATTAAACCTCATAGTTTGTTAATCTCTCCATGAAAGAGAAGCTGGAATAACCATTACAATCTCCACATCTTAAAGATCAGGATGACCTTTTGACACCAAGCATTATTGTTGCCTACCACAATGAAGCAAACTATTTCACCAACCACATTAGGAAGAACCTAATATGACTAATTATAAAAGACCATAGGAAATATAAGACTTGCTTGAAATAGTACATTTAGAAACATGTAACCTTTTGCATTAAATTATTTGGCTTCATGTTCACTCTTTGCATAAAATGAACATGAAGCATTAATCAACAAGAGCATTACAAATTACCTCCACCAATGAAAACCTACTTGTAGAGCTTTATAAGAAAATGAAACAACATAACTAAACAAAAATTGTATAAGGTAGAAAAAAGGTAAAGAAAGGAGAAGAAGATATCGGTGTTTTAACATTATTAAAAATATTGTACAACAACCATTCACCCACCAAGCCAAACAAGATAGAGGAAATAGATTAAGAACATTGAAGTTTCAATAGTGACTTTGACATCATTGGGTGAAGTTCATCTTGCATTTCTTGATTGAAAGAAAAAAAAATTAACTGAAAAAACCATATGCATAGAATAAATGCATGGAACAAAGTACAACTTTGTAATTACATTGAATGCATAAATCAAATACTTGTGAACTAAGTTCTTGGTGAATGTAACCAATGCCAGGATAAAAACAAACTCCAAATGATAAAAGAAAAAGTAAATATTTTTATCTTAAAAGAAAATGATGATATAACAAAAAATAACAACAAAATTCTTGACAAAAATTGCAATAAAAAAAAGGGATCATTAACAAGTTTATTGTTCTTGTTTGAACCAATCTAAACAAAAGGGGAGATGCATTGGAAGCTTGTGAAAAAAAGGACACATTTGAAAGAGCTTTGGGTTTGATTAGCTCTTTACCTAATACAACTCTCAAGAACTTTGCTTGAGATATTGAAATTGGACATATTCATGTCCGTGACTAAGTTTCCTATGCTGTGATTCCTATCCAATTACAAGGAAGGAGATCCATTGCCACCGAAATTGTAAGTTGATGGCTACCATTTGTGATATTGTTCATGAACTACAAGAATACCTCTTTAGATAGTCCCTTTGCAAGTCTAGCGACAAGGAGCCAAAGCCTAGGCAACAACATCATTTTGGCTCATAAAAGGATCAAATTTTAGACAAAATTCTGGATGGCAACATTTTCTTCACGTTCAGAAAGAAAGATATGAACACTTGGAATGAAGTTGATTATAAAGAACATTGTCTCTTTCTTCCTACTTCATTTATCTCTTCCTCTTTGGACACTCATGCTAGTGATACCAAACATTTAATTTCCACAAAAGCCACAAACCTCATCATCTTGACAATATCCATCATCTCTCCTTAGTCCTATTCTTGCATGCCCCTTCAAAAAAAAAAAACCTATTGAAAATGTTGCAAAGCTTTAAAATGAAACAACAAAACCACAATGAGCAAACAAATTTGAAAATCATTTTGTGTCTATTTTTATAATCAACTTTACATTAATTTATTTCAAAAGTGGTAACTAGTTCATGTGAAAGGTGAATTGTGGGGGGATTTCTATAAAAATAATAAAATAGAAAGGATTTTTGTATGTGGTTAAAACTTTTTTTGTTTGGTTTCAACACTAAAGAGTGGGGAGAACTTATAGAAAGGTGAGATTGTGAAATGAACTAAGTGAAGTTGGAATGGTACCTATCATGCCATTATTGGTCAAATCCCTACACAAAGAAGTAACTTTTAAGTTTTCCAAAGTACATAATCAAAAACTTTTTTCTAATTGATGTTTTAAAAAATTGCCACCATAATATAGACCAAAAATATATCATATATGCAAGAAGGGAATACATCACTATGGGAAATCAACTAGCAAAAAATTGATGGAAGTGCATTAAGTGCAACCTTGCACTTGTAAGAAACATAATTGTTGACCTTCCATTATCCTTCTCCTCACTTCCCTATGTCACAAATCACCCATTGAAATAAATTGGTTCTCAATTCCAATATTTCCTTATCAAGATAATAATTAACATTATAAAGATGACTAGACACAAACCTACTGCACTTGCAAGATATTTAAACTATATCCAGCAAAGGTCTATAAGATCATCAATAAATTCTATTATTGCCACAATTGTTGTTGTTGGTTTGGGGCCCTTTCATCCATTAGGATAAGGCCATCTAGATCATCCAATATAATAAAATAGGGTGCATGGTTGACGACCTCAACTACAACGTCTTTTAGCACCCTCTGAATCATCCCTACTTTTATTCCAACTAACCTATTAGAGCTCATGATGACCCTATATAACTCAAAATCAGAACCTAATAGAACCATGTGAGCCATGGATTATAGCTTAACAAATAGTTAAGCTTTAGTTCCTTAAATTTCCTTAGTACTAATGATTTGAATGTTTATAAACCTTCAAGTAGTGATTATTAATAGTTGAATTAGCTTTTGTGATATTTCTAGGCATAGAATATTTCTTTATTTCAGTCGATGTAACGCTTAATTAGTTTAGGACCTAGTAAACCTTTAAAAATGCATTGTCATTTTTTATGTTGTGGAGAAGGGAAAATGGATGCAAAATTAGATGGGATTTATTGATATATTGGGAATCCAAGCCCATAATTAACAATAACATTTCACTATGACAATGTTAAGTTAGTCTGTAGAATGATCTTCAAGTACTAATGGTGTACTTGTAAGATTTTAGGATGTAGTCGTATTACATCTTTATTTAGTTCTCACTCTATCAAATTCTTAAGTAGAATGAAAATCAAGTTTAAGTATTAACATTTCCGCCTTAGTAGCCTCAGGAGAATTACAATTGAATAACTAACTTAAAGGATAGATCACAATTGTAAAAACTCTAGGATGCGACGAATGGTGCGAGCGAGGTACTCGGCTCGATGCTCTAGGGGAAATGGGTTGATCGGGCCTCGTAGCCAACGATAATGGCCGTCACTGGGAACCCACGTTCGACAATGCAGACGGACATCATCATCTTCGCACTGACACTCTTCAAACCTTTTTGGCGCGGCTCCACGAGCAGGAACAAACTCTAAATAAATTGTTAAAGCGTGTGGGTTAGGAGACAATTGACGATCCCATACCGAACGATCGATTCGAGTGCGCACCATTCTCCTAGGCGATTCTTCTACGCGCGGCTGTTGAGAAACATTCAAGTCGAGCGGTGCTTCTTCAAGCTCTTCTTGTTGTACGGGTGTGACTCGAGGATTTGAAGGCATAGCGTCATCGTCTGCCATGACTAGTTCGCACCTGCATCAACAAAAACCAAGAAGGTAGTACAAACAAGGTGGTACTTGCGTTCAGAAGGGGTCGAGGCCTTTTTATTTAACAAATTAGGGTAGGCGTAAGGTGTGGAGTGACAGTGGAACCTCATGGAAACTCAAACATCCTAGATCTAATGGATTCCTCAAACCCTAATTTCGATGGTGGATCTAGAAGTATGTGGGGGTTTTTTGTGATGCAAAATTTAACTCCAATTTATTATGTACTACATAGTTAATTAGTGCATGGTAAAATAAATAGGTAGGGAACATCAAAAAGTAAATGGTACATGAGAGTGTTAGTCCAACCATTGAATTAATCAAGTAAGAATTCAAAGACAATTACTTGTTACTACCGATAAATTATTTTAGTGGTTAGTTACTTGAAGTAATTAGGATGAAGAAGTAAGATGTGAAGGTCAACGGATGGAAAGGATGAGGATCAAGCTCAAGAAACCTCATCAATATATCCAAGATAAGGGGAAGGATGAATCCTCCAATCCCATTAGTCATGAGGATTGTCATCCTAGTTGATTGGAGGATGGAATATTTCTTGTGTCTCATTGGACCCAAGAATTCTCATCCTAAACCCAATTGAATGGCAATTTATTTTCAATTCTCATTGGTTCAAGAAAGGATGAGGAGGCCATCGATTGGAGCAAGGGATTTCGAAGCTTTCATTGGACAAGGGGAACA
Source organism: Sphagnum tenellum (assembly GCA_963921925.1). NCBI lineage: Eukaryota > Viridiplantae > Streptophyta > Sphagnopsida > Sphagnales > Sphagnaceae > Sphagnum > Sphagnum tenellum. The sequence continues at coordinate 10,587,483 of OY998153.1, read as the reverse complement.
AGCTCAAGGAGGTCATGGAGGCTTACCAAGGAGGAGGTTTAGTGTGTGTGGATGGAAGGAAGAAAAAGAGAGGAGGAAGAAGTGTGAGGAATTTTTTAGTTCTTATGTGTGCAAGAATCAAACATGGAAAGGATGTGTGCAATAATCAAGCATGGAAAGAGTGTGTGTAAGAATTAAACATGAAAAGAACTTGTGTAGCAAGTATTTGTTGCAAAGCCTCTGGACTTTTGTTTTAATTAGTTGTTACTCACAAATCCACCATTGGATTTGTGTCAAATTTGAATCAGTTTTAGTTTGGAAGGTGTAGAAAGCCTTCGCCAAATTCAACTTGATCAGGCTTTTTGTAACGGAACTACGTAGGTTGGAAGTAGGGGGGGTTGTAGTGGGGTTAATGGAATGATTTCTATGGCAAAGTCTTTGGACTTTTGGTTCAATTAGTTGTTTCTCTCAAATCCATCGTTGAATTTGTGTCAAATTTGAACCAATTTTAATTTCAAAGGTGTAAAAACTTCTCCCAAAATTTTAGCACCATCGGGTTTGCAGTAAGGGAGCTGCACTGGTTGGAAATAGAGGGGGTCGAATTGGTTGTTTTTTCCTTAATCTAGGCAAGTGGTTTCTAGTTTCGAGGCTTAACTCTTGATAAAAAAAAAAAATAATAATAAACAAAATAAAACTCATGAGATGTTGTAACATGTCTTCTTTATTATTAGCTTCCCAAAAATTCAATGCATGTTAGATTAAGAGGTTGTTGTAGATGTCATGACAAATGAAATGGAAGGTTCCAACCATCAAGCGTGACATTGAATTGAACACCCACATACAACTCCTTCATATTCCATCATGGTAAGTTACGATTCTCTCACCCTATCTTTGTATTTTCAAATTGGACACAACGCGTTAGATCCTTAGTGAATTTCATTACTTACTTTGAACCACTTACTTGTTAGACTACAACTACATAGTAATTCCACTTCTAACCGGGTTTTATGTGAGTGCATATCTTAATGGTGAAGGTGTGCAATAATTTCTCACAAACCATTAAGACAACCCCATTGAAAATAGGAGGAAACAAAAAAATGTGATATGAATTGGGAAACAAGTAAGTAAAGACTTTACTAACACATTCTTTTTTTCACATGCCATTCAACAAACAAAATATTGCCCTTTGAAGGTGAGAGTAGATGAACACACCTTTGAGCCAACACATTCCGGTCTTCTTCAAGCACATGAACTAATGCAAAGGCCAATCAACTTTTCCCACATGCTTGCAAAAATGTTAACATGTTAATGTGTGTCCCACGAACTAAAAGCAGACACCCACATTCCCAAATTGATTGTCAAATGATCAAACTCCCTTCACACCAACTACATGTACATGCACCAATGCAACAAACAAATATGAGGAGAAAACTATGGCTATAGGTTTGAATCTACACTCTAATATAACTTCATTTCCACATGAATTTACATATACTAAAGTGGTTAAATATACCAATTGCATAGTGACAAACAATCATTAATTCTAGGAGTACCAAGTCCTATGGACTTGTAAGGTTAAACCCAACTTACTGGAAGTCCATGCAAAAGCAAAGTTCTAGGAAGAAGAATCCCAATATTCTTCATCTTTCTCCAAACACTAGGAAATAATAGCACGTGCAATCCTACATTGTAACACTACTAGAAATCTTGTCATTTACAACCAGTCACTATGCAACTGGCATGTAACTAATTGTTATTTACAACTATCTTGATCATGTTTGTAACTACAAATTTGGTATTGTATAATTTTTGGGCCATATGGTTATTTGTGCAATTAACATGCAACTATATCTATACAACATGGACATGTGTCATAAAAATAATGGCCTAAACTTATACATACTTAAATTATTATACTTAATATATCTACATAAGTTATATACAATAGTGTTATGTACCTCTAGTACTAAATTAACCCCATGCTAACTTAGGTTAGCCTAAACTAACCTAGGTTTAAATAACCATGGCTAAACTAAAAAGGTTAAATAAACAAAAAAATAAACTAACCATGGTTAATTAAGTCAGGCTAAACTAATTATGGATAATTTAAATTAAGTTAAATTAAATCAAGTTAAATTAACTATGGCTAAAATTTTAAAAATAAAAATAATGGCTAAAATAAGTTAAGGTAAAAATAACCATGGTTAAATTTATTAGGCTTAAATGATTATGGCTGAATTAAATTAAGTTAAATTAAGTTAGGCCAAACTAATTATGGCTAAATCAAGTTGGGTTAAATTAAATTAAATTAAATTAAATTAAACCATGTTTTTTTTAATAAATTTTTTTAAATTTTATTTTCAAAATCAATTAATATGATAATATTAAATTTCATTATAAATAATTGTACTTATTAATTAAATGTTCTAATTAAAGTGATAATCAATTATATGTATATATATTCAGGTATTATATATTTAAATTTTATTATTTATGTTAAAATATTAATTTAAATAGGTTACACTAAGTATATAAACATCCTACGTTAATTATTAATATAAGCTAGATAATAATATTAAAATAAAATATTTTCTTTAAATAATCATAATTATTTAAAATATCCTATAATCATTTTTGAAGTGCAAAAGAACAGGAGTAATGAAAAACTAACAAGAAGAAAATAAGCTTTCCAAGTTACAAAACGTTTTTGTTTTTTTTTTCTTTGGACCCTTCCTACTTTCAAACCTCATAACTTTCTTATTTCTTGTTCATTTTAAACAATTTAAAGTGCTATAGGAGCGCCACATGAAGTCCTAAAAATCACATTGGAACTCTAATATAAAAAAAACAACATAAAATGAACTTTCTGGATGTTTAAGAACCGGCCTTTGTAGTGTTCAATAGTTTTTTTTTTTGGAGTTTTTGACCCCCTTTACTTTGGGGGGCCATAACTTTCTCATGTCCAATCTAATTTCAATGATTTTTAGTTTGTTAGATGCGCCAAGAGGAGGGCTTCAAGTTTTCTTTGGACACTAAATGCAATAGAACCCTGCCCTGGCTGCAATAGTCCTTAATGGTTGGAGTTGTTTTGGGCATTTGTGATGATTATGGCAAATTGTTGTCTCCCCTTTGTAAGACCATTCTTGAGAGGCCTTATCTGATCTTGCCGGCTAACCAACATTGCAAATGTTTAAACTTGCAATCATTTTTTGGTGTTTTTGACAAAAATTAAATTATTTGCAAAGAATTCAACTTTCATTTGTGATGTTGTTGGTGAAAATGGACATTACAACAATCATTTGATTTTGTAATGCTCGATGTCTTTGTCACCACTAACATATGGTAAGGGCATGGTCCAAAAGATTTGTTTTTTTAATTAAGTGTATAGTAATCATAAACTAAACTCAACAAAGTAAAGGTCACCAAACTAGTTTGTATCAAATGGGAATGAAAGGTTAGGAACAAGGGGAATAAGTAGTTATTTTTTATTAGAGACAAATGATTTACACTACTAGAAATTTTGGGTTTTGCAATTGTCTTTTGCAACAAAAATTCAGTTGCATGTGACACATGCAACTACAAATTTGTGTAGTTGCATAAGACAAGTTGCACATGAGATCCAGTTGCATGTGACATTATGTATGCAACACGTATATACGGTCTTAATATACATGTTCATACATACATATCCAAATGTAGTTGCACCTTATGTGCAACTCTCCTTGCAACTACAATGTAACTAATCAAAATATGACACATGTTTGAAAATTAAACAACTAGCTTATGGACACGTGTCACTATTTAAATTTTTTGTGTATATGATTCAAATAGACCGACAATGAAAGAATTACCAAATGACATTATTGAATTACTAATCAACAATATAAATGTAAAACACTTACTATAATCATATGTAAGTGTTATGCAATAATTGGAAATTTTATCTTGCGGATTTTTAACAATAAGATATGTAGTCGATTTCATATTTGAATTAGACCCAAAAAAAACTATTTACAATGTGTATTCAAACACATGATAAAAATAAAATGGTAGATTGTCACTAGTAGTGCATAGTAGCACGGAGCCCAAGTTTATAATTTCATAATATATTAGTGTCTTATCAACCCATCACCACGATGTGTCAAAAGTTCGCATGGTGTGTGTATGTGTATTGGGCTACATACCCAACAATCATTATGCTACTGGAACTAGTGCCTACTTGTAGAAGGATGGATATTGGAATTAAGGTTGAATTATGTAATGTAGTCATACTAGTGATCATCTTTTAAAGGAATTAGCCAAATTTTTGCTACAAGTTAAAGATGAAAGTATAAATTTTTTGGTGACTTGTTGGAACCTATGGTTGAAAACTAGGAATTTTGTAATTGTTTTCCTTGAAATTGGGTGACTTTAGAGCATTTTCCCCCCAAAAATCCTTTGTGTGAATCATAAATGAATTTTGTTAGGATGGGAAGTGGTGATAATTTGCCCCCCAATTGTTTTTTGATTGGAGTAGGTAAATTTTTTTTAATGCATTTTTAGTACCCAATTGTAATAATATGATCAATTACAACATTATAGCTTCATTTCCAACAATTAGTTTTAGAGGCTATTGTTAATAGTGTTGATAACATGATAAGCTTGATGCGAGAAAACAATTGTGTGTTGGTAACCAAACAAAACCTCCAATTGATCTCTGTAATGATATTGTTTGAAAATAAAGACCAACAATTTTCAAACACTAGTGTTTTTTTTAATGGAAAAATATTATTAGATTTTGACTTGGAATTGTTGGGTTCTACTTGCAAGCATAAAAAATAGAATCATTTTTTTGGCCATATTCACCTAAAACTTACATATATTCCTACGCATAATTTGCTTA